>OX104063.1:59427466-59473835 GCA_944474145.2 Dicrocoelium dendriticum
GAGCGGATTGGGACGGTGGGAATCCCCTATAAAAAGGGAACCTCAGAAGCAATCAGACGAGTACTAAACAGGGAGAAAATAAGAGTGGTTTTTCAAAAGGGTAAAACGCTCAATTCAGCATTTGTGCGTTTGAAGGATTCACTTCCAAGAGACAGGACAACAAATTGTGTTTATAAAATCAATTGCAAAGACTATGAACAAGTTTATATAGGTCAAACAGCAAGAGAGCTACGCACGAGGATTGGCAGAACACAAGAGGTACGTTTCGCGTACACCGAGAAATGAGCCTGAATACAGGGCCCTAGTAAAACATTCAGCGGTGGCCGTACATGCGCTAGAGGCAGAACACGCGATTGCTTGGGACAATGTCGAGATACTTAGGAGGGGATTACCAGCAACAAACCAAAGATTGATTGCTGAAGCGACCGAGATTACTAGGACTAATAACTGTGTGAACAGAACAGACGGGTTGGAGTTATCGAACGCGTGGAGGGCTGCGTTAACCCGGTCAGTCAGAAAAGGTGTCGGCGGACGAACTCAGGTCGGAGCGTGAATCAGCTGCTGCCAGAAAGGAATGCCTCACATGTGAACGACCGATGACGTGGATCAATGAGAAACGCTCGCCGCTTGTTATTTCACTAACGTGGCCACTTGACCTATTGACCTGTAACACTATTATCCAATGGTTCATGTTTTTGTCTTGCAACCTTCCCATCAAAAAGCTACGCCAATTTTGTACCAATTCACCTGGCCTGAAGAAGCTCTTGTGTCAAGGGCGAAACGTTGCCACAATAAAACCCAACCAAAACCGATTTGTATACAAAACCTTCTGAAATCATGAAATCACAGTCGGTTCCAAACTTATTCTAATATATCTTTCATATTGTTGACGAAGTAAGCGCGTTAAAAGTTCTAGGCCCAAGCATCAGACAGGTTGCTCTCTACTTATCCTCTCTTGGCCCCATATCCTTAGCTTTATCTGGTGTACGTATGCCTTTCACCATTGGCAACACTAGTAAACAGGCAGAACGGAAAGCGGATCCTATTCTTTAACTGCTAATGTTAGTAAAACACTCGTATTTTCAGCTTCCAATTTCCGGGCACGAGAGCTAGCCAACGACAGAGAGGCCCCTGTCACACTGGCTGGCTGGAGCACCAGAAACTTTCCATCACCAATTTTCTTATCTTAGTTGCCCGTGTGTTATTTATATTTTAGCTCGCTTCAAAGCCTACCAGGCGTTATGCGTAATGGCGGTTGAACGACCAGCTCCCGCTGTTTTTGTTACTATTCTACTCCTGATTCACCTTAGCACTCTTTGCTTAGGGTGCTAGAACAGCTCTTGCCATGAAAACCACAAATGAAATAGCAGGTGTGACAGTATAGTACTAGTTAACGTTGCCACCTGGATGAACACCGCTGACACTTGCTTCGGAACTTAAAATTGGAGAGATATAACTCGAAAGTCCTCAAAGAGCTGCAAAATAGTGTGCATCAACACAAGAGGCATAACAATCCTTCATGTTTGAGCGATCTAAATCCCCAGAAGTGGAGTTGATAATGCTCCACCAACGCAGACCATAATGGATTTCACTCCCCAAGGCAATTTAACTAAATTTTCCCATACCCACTTTTATTATTAGTGAGAGGCTACTCTAGCTCACGGATGTTGAAGACAGCCTCATGAATATAGACAATCGGCTCTAAGGGTTAAAACTTGCGATGTGTGGCTAAAAAGAGTGCGTATTTTCCAGGCGAAAATGTAAATAAATAAATAAATCTTTTATTCTCAACAAGGTGAGGCACGCCTTTACAGGCATGATCAGTTTGAGACAACGAAGCATAGTCAAGAATGTGCAAATATCCGATTTGTTTGCCATAGCAGTTTGGGTTTGTGTATGGGGTGTGTATTTATGTCATTGTGTGTGTATGTGTATGTAGCTGTGTATTTTGTGCTTGTAGTTGTGCTGCTCCAATCTTCAGTGCTTGATATCGTCATCAAAATGCGAGTTAGAGATTGGTGTCCGTTGGTCTGATAGAATTATCCGGTTATCCACGGGGCAGTGACTTTATTTTGTGGCGAGTCATGACCGCCACGTCACAGTGTTGTTAAGCAGACATTAGTGGATTTTTATAGGGAGAAAGCTTGCCAAGCGAAACCCACCACGTCCTGGAACACTGCCGCCGAACTATTTGCTGGAACGGGTTAAACTCGAACCACCCAGCTGATACCACGAGGAGGTTGTGTCAACTGATCCGAAAGGTCTCCTGTGTTACTCAGGTAGACCTGGCTCATGCGGCCTTGATACAAGCCTTGCAAACACTAGGACACTTAAAATATACTAAACTCTATTCCTAGTTGCTTATGTGGCTCAGTAGCCACTGAAAACAGTATTCTGAAGTCTTATAACCGTGTGTTAATTATAAGCTAACCTGAATTCCCATGCAGACATAATATTCCTTACTGGATTTCTAGAGTTTTGCGCAAAATTAAGGCTTATTTGTGCATATTTGCTATGTATCCTTGCAAAGTGTACTTTTCGGCCACATTTGCAGTCCCCACTTGTTGCAGGGTATTACGGGCTAAGTAGAGCATTTCTGCAGAGCTATGCCTATTTAGAACATACACCGCTTCTCTACTTTTTACATGTTCTTTCCTTTTTCTGCCATCTGCTTGCAAAGCAGAAAGCCATTTTTAGCAAAAAAGACCATCATTCAACTGCAAATAAATCGCAAACTACTGCATTTATTGCTTTGTTTTTACTTCAACGTAATCAGCGGTTACAAGTTGTCATGAGCAGCCTATTTTTGTGCTACTTTACGCGGTATTCTAGCCTTAGAATAGATTTCCTTTTCCTGAGATTTACTCAAGTTGAAATTTTGCGCCAGAAAGCAATATCAGCGCAAGTAAAGTTTGGCTATTTTTTGTTAATTTGTATTTTTCTAGTGAAACACGCCGCTTTAGTATGGCACTTAACAAAACCTTTTTATGTTAATCTGCATTTCTCGAAATTATGTTTTAACTTTTCCTACTCCGTATAATTCCGCCAATTTCATTTCTTCTATGTGCGCACCAATAATTGTGGCGACTGAGCGGGCCAACAAAGTCTAATGATTTCAAAATGACTTTAGTGAATTGTATCCGGTTCCGACGAAAGTGGCACAACTACGCCCATGCGCATTTTTCATAACAAAAGAAGAAGGAGCCGGATATCGCCCGAAGGAACAAGAAACATTTCCTGTGGGTGCCTGCGACGCCAGCAGCCGCACACCAAACAATGCTAATACATTTGTAATCGCCAACGAGGAACATATACTCGTATTTTGTCTACTTGCATGCAAGAGCGTCCGATTAATGTAAAGATTGATCTGAACCCTTAGGGGTGCAGTCTCTAGCCGGTCTAGAATTATACCTAGATGTTTATTTATATAAGGCCGGCGAGGCGCGGTGTTTGTGGCACGCATAGAGTTAATTATCTATGTGGTCGCTTTCTAGGTAGCGTTATGGCTAGAGCAGCAGCATACCCCGACTTCCTCGGAATTGACATAATTAGTAAGGAGCTTAGAGGGTTGAGTGAATACATCTGCCGACTAGGCTGTTGCAGGTTGGTGGCCGCATTAGTAGGCTTTAACCCATAAGAACGGGTGAGAGTTTTGACATGTCCCTGTGGAATGACTGGGTGTTTTGCTTATTTGGTAACCACAGGAGGTTTGTATTGGCCATGTGGAAAGGTTTCTGCGTTTTACCTGTGCTGTACAGTTGTGGCTTTGATGGAAACTGAGGTGTCTTAGCAATCAACATCGTTGGTGAGGGTTGCTAGACGTAAGATTCGGACCAGTGGGTGACTGCGTGCAGTCTTTTATGACGCTGGCAAGGGCAGTGTAAGATGACAGGAAGTTACTCCCCTGAATTTCTGATTCCGGGTCACACACTTCAAACTGGTTAAATAAAGGATGGCTGTGTTGTGTCTACGGCTGAGCTGGTTGTTGCTCTTCTTGAAACAGTCGCGCTTTCGATGCTATTTATGCGTCCTTTGTTCCCGTTGGACTTTTATACGGCGGTGTC
Source organism: Dicrocoelium dendriticum (assembly GCA_944474145.2). Classification (NCBI taxonomy): domain Eukaryota; kingdom Metazoa; phylum Platyhelminthes; class Trematoda; order Plagiorchiida; family Dicrocoeliidae; genus Dicrocoelium; species Dicrocoelium dendriticum. The sequence continues at coordinate 59,431,531 of OX104063.1, forward strand.
TACTTAACGTATTTGTGATATATGCATATCCACATTATAAACAATCGCAGAGCAACAACCACAGCAGTACATCCATCATTTTCACTGATGCTTTGTTGCCATACAACCATGCTGACCATTTGTATACAGTGTGGTAAGAGGGAGAGAAGGGGGAGTTAACTGATAACCTTAATACCCTAAGCAAACCTTCAGGTTAATGGCGCCTACACCTTGTGTTAACAACATATAGTCACAAACAGCTGGCTAAGTGAAAATATCAGGCGGCAGCAGCGAAACAGTTTTCTTGCGGCTTTTACTGCCTTGCGTCATTATCAGCACTTATCCCGCAGGTAACTTAGCACCAAACACACTTTGACTAGGCAAACCGACTAGAAGACGACGGCAGACCCGCCAATGGTGTCGGTTGCGAGCCATATCCTGCAAAAGGCGAGTCACTGGACACCAGCCCCGAAGGCGAGACGGACCAATGACACACAACTTAGTCGTCCGTGACTTCATTTACAGCTGCCAAGACAACTTCTGTCTGCTTTGAGCCCTGCGCCACCCCCGCCTGGCAGACTATACAAAACCCTTCTAGTTAGGCGGTGACAACGCATACGTATCACGTGTCTGAACCAACACAACTTATTCAGTGTTATCTGTTGTTCTACCGAGCAAGCAGGATTATCACTAGCTTGACGCGCCAACGCACATCATCGTCCCGGACACGCTGGTGCCATCCGACACCAGCAATGCTTTGCAGACAAAGATGATCAAAGACTTGAAGACGCCTCAGCTCTTTAGTACAAAAGGGTCAAGTCTCACTACCATAGGGTGGAACAGCCCTCACTTTGGCTTTGTATACACGCTTTTCAGACGGAGCGAAGCTCCCTTCTGTTGTCAAAGATGTCGCTGGTTCAAGAAGGCATCTCTGGCCTTGGCAATGCGTGGGCTGACCAATTCCCGTGCGCCCATACTTACTGATGCAGCTGCCAAGATAACTGAATGGATCACACGGGCTTCAGGCTCAAAATGCCTATAGGTCTCAAACCAAGGCCTTCCTTCTTTCGAGCATCGGCTGTCATCGACTAAGGTTCTGGTTGGCAAAAGTACCAGCCTCGTGATACTCATCTCCGTCCGATCCATTATCTTTATGCTTGCTCCCCCTAGCGAAATTGTAATTTCAGGTCCCTGATTGAGTTTTGCCGCTCGGCTCCACTATCATGCTTCTCAGCTCACATCAACGTCTCGCTCTCTTGCATGGCCTTTCTTTTGGTCTATATCGCAACTGTTCCATGGTGGTATAGGTACCACTTACATCAACGCAACATTCTAGGCCTCGTTAGATTCTCCTTACCAAGGTGGCACTCATTCTTAAACCATTTGAACCAGCCCGGCCTCTCAGGCTCTAAATGAATATGGGTCTCAAACCAAGGCTACTCTAGTTATGGGCATCGAATAAAGGTCTTACTGGTATAAGTAACAGTTTCGTAATACTCGGCTCCGTCTGATACATTATCTGTATGCTTGGTCCCCCTACCGAAATCGAAAGTCCCGGTCTCTTATTGAATTTTGCTTCGCGTCACCACTATCATACTTCTCAGCTCACAATTACTCCCTCCCTATTTTGTTTGGTCTGTCTTTTGGTCCATCCCGCAACGGTTCAATGGCGGTATAGGTACCACTAGCGTCAGCCACAGCATCATGGGCCTCGTTTGATTACCTTTCCTACTGTGTCTCTCATTCTTAAACCCTTTGGACTAGTCCGATCTCCCGGGCACCAAATTTTTATAGGTCCCAAACCAAGGCCTCTCTTATTTTGAGGAACGGCTGCCACCTACTAAAGTTCTCACTGGTATAAGTAACAGCCTCATGACACTCTTCTCCGTCCGATTCATTATCCGTATGCTTAATCCCTCTACCGCAATCGAAAGTTCCGGTCTCTGATTGAGTTATGCCTCTCAGCTCAATTATCATGCCCCTCAACTCACGTTAACTTCTCACTATCTTGTTTGGCCTTTCTTCTGGTCCCAATGGCAACTGTTCAGTGGTGGTATAGGTACCGCTAGCGTCAGCGCCACATCCTAGGCCTCGTTTGATTATCTTTCCTGCTATGCCTCTCATTCTTAAACCTATTGGACTAGTCCGACCCCTCAGGCTCCAAATAGGTCTCAAACCAAGGCCATTCTTCTTTTGGGCATCGGCTGCCATCGACTATGGTTCTCATTGGTATAAGTTACAACCTCATGAGACTCGTCTCCGTCCGAGTCATTAGCTCTGTGCTTGGTATCGCCTACCGCAATTGCAATTTCCGGTCTCTGATTGGGTTTTGCCGCTTGGCTCCACTACCAAGCCCTTTATCTCACATATTGTCTCCATCTCACATTCTGCATCTCTCTCGTTCTATATAGTAACACTTTTACAGTGGTCTATGTACCTCCATAGCGCCAGCGCAGCATTCCAGTTCTCGCTAGATTCGCTTCGCTGATTTGCCTCTTATTCTTAAACCTTTCGGGCCAGTCCGGCCCCTCAAACTGCAAATGCTCACTGTTCCCCGAACAGCGCATACCTTCTTTTGCGCATCGGCTGCCATTGACTAATATGACCAGTGATAAAAACAAAAGCTTCAGGCTAGTTTCCGTCTGATTCATTGTCTGTATGCTTATTCGCTCGATGCCAACATTGAAATTGCCGGTCTCTGTTTGTGTTCGTCCTCTCGGCTCCACAACCAAGCTTTTCGGTTCGCAATAATATCGTCATCTCTCATTCGGCATATCCTTCGGTCCATATAGAAACAGCCTCAGGATAGACTTCTCTGTAGGATTCATTATCCGTATGCTTGATTCCCTTACCGAAATCGAAGTTTCCGGTCTCTGATTGAGTTTTGCCTCTGGGCTCCACTATCATGCATCTCAGCTCACATTAACGTCTCCCTCTCTTGTTTGGCCTCACTCTCTGTCCATATCACAACTATGCAATGGTGGTATAGATACCACTAGCCTCAGGGCATCTGTTGTTACACTATTTTTAGTTTGCACATCCCCGTCTATTGGGCTGATGGCTTTCTTATTCCACCTGCGCTAGATGCTGAGCACTTGAACTTCTTTGGGTCTCATCCACTCCTATGTTTAACCATACTCTATTATATAATTTTTCTGCACCTCCTCTGGTCGTCGCAAATCTTGGGGTGAAAATTTAGCAATTGGCGTTGCTGTCTGTATTATTCCCTTACCCTTGGTCACTAACTGAGCCGGCACCACTGTGGTTTCTCTCTACAGCTGTCGCAAGTATTGCTGTCTGTTCTATCTTTTGTATTCCACCCTGTACACTTATCAGACTACGCTGTGTCTAATAAAGCGTGCCGCTCCTGTATACTAACTATTCAGGCTGCCAGCAACTCACCAATTAGTGAGTTATAACTTGCAGTCTATTTGACTTCAACGTTCCACCGTGGATGTGCACATTGGAGTGGCACACCTAGCATCTTTTGCGGCTTCTGTCCACAATACTGACCCTACAACCTTTTTCTAATTAAACCTGTTGTATTCAAGCCCTTCTCTCTCCTGTTATTAAAGTTGAAGACGTGTCAGCAGGCAGTTTCTTCCACATAGCTAACCCGACTCCCAGTATCACTATTTCCTGTGGTATATTTGACTTGTTTGCTGCACTGTAGAAGTCCCTATCTTTTTCCATTATTCCAAGTCCCTTTAGGACTAGCTTTGCAACCGTATTGTCGCTACAGCTGTAGTAGATAAATCCCATTCTCGTCACGAATTTGACACACCGTCTTACCCCTTCACCCGGCTGTTTAGCATCCGAGTACTGAAAATGTTAAGTTATTATTTTCATGGGTCTCAAACCCGGCGTAACAACTTCACTGGCCCTCGTACATGTTGGAACGATAAGCTATAGCACTGTCAACAGATCGCTCAACCTATATCCTAAGCATTTATTAAACCACTCACTATGTTCTTCTGATTCCCTCAACTCATTTACCGGTTAAAAAGGCCTGATACTCACGGTTTTCAAACAGGACAACTTTTGCGTACGCTAGGCCACTTCGGCCAGCCTCTTCTTCTCACATTCAGCACATATCGGGTCTCGTGCTTGAACGCAAAACTTCGGATATGATGTATGACATATACGGTCACTGCATTGTTTTTAACCAGCACAACTTTACCATAATTTTTATATGTATACAATAATATAGTCCTGTTCAATTTTGTTGGCAGTTTTCTCGGTCCGTTTTTCTTTTCTCCCTTGTTCTACAAGATAACATTACCTGCAAGGAACACCGCTGAGGACATACCTCCGACGCTCCCATCGGCAGGGAATCAAGAAAGAACACAGAAAATTCGCACTTCGTAATCCTGACAAACTAAAGAACCTAGAAAACTATCAATTCAATACAAGTTACCTGAGTCGTCCGACTTCAGCAGCTCCAACCACTTGCAGTTGACTCCGAAGGCGACTACACAGCCATGGGAAACAAGTTGGCGTTACCTGACTGAGAAAATCCGCGAGGGCAATCGGTCAGATACAACCTTGTAAATGTCATATCACCAGCCTGCAGTGTTCCAGGACATGGTGGGTCTTCGTCTGGCAAGCGTTTTCTCTACAAATGGCCACAAACGTCTGTTTAACAACACTGCGACGTGGCGGATTTGACGCGCCACTCAATAAAGTCACCGCCCCTAACACACATTAGCAAGTTGACCAATATTACATTTACAAGTTCTGTGCATATATCTGCTCTCGCACGAATACGCCTAGATGTTTGATTAGTGACATGACACTATTCTTAATCATTTTCAGCTGTTTCCTCATACTTCACTCACCTGACCGACACTGCGTACGGGACCTCATCGGACTAGTTCTTCATTAACATATCATAATAGTGAGTTGAGTATTATCTCTGCTTCACGCGTTCGGTGTACATAGACTTCATACAATCTTTGGGCCATATGGGCCTACACTACTGTCTCCAACTCTACCACTCCCGCTGTTGGTGCTGCTTATCCTGCTATCATGTACAATATTGCAATATGCTGATCATGCCCAAAAGACGTGTCTAGCTTTGTCGAGAATAAAATATCTATTCATTTATTCATTTATTTACTTTGAGTACTCCGTTATTAAGGATAATCAGGTCACAAAATGGCTAGTTCTGCTGCAGCAACACGTTGCACTTTGAAGTTGATAAGTGCATATTAATTAATGGATCCACCCTAGCATGGCAATTCAGGGTTCATCGCGCCGACGCAACGTCATCGGAAAGCAAAAGCCAATCGTCCGTATAATTAAGAGCAACTAATCTTTCACGAGTCCACACATCAAAACCTAAATCGTGTGGTTCCGCAAAGCCAAACTCAATGACAGATTCCACGACGAATTAAATAAATAAATAAATTGTGTATTCTCGACTAAGCGAGGCACGCCTGCGCAGGCATGATCATGTTAAGAGTACAAAATGTGATCAGTTAATGTACAATGGAACAGTGGGGTTGCTGCATATGTTTATATATGAATGTATGTAAGTTTGCACGCAGGCGTGTTTAGCTTTGTTTATGGGATTAGTAAATGTTTCCTGTCATTTTGCTTGAATTTGTTTGAAGGTGTCGCCAGTGCTTGCTATCCGTGGACTTGCAGAGATTGTTCGGATAAGCAATGGGTGACTTTAGTTAGTGGCGAGTCACAACCACCACGTCACAGTGTTGTTAAACGGACATATGTGGCTTTTTATAGGGAGAACGCTTGCCAGGCGAAAATCCACCACGTCCTGGAACACTGCCGCCGAACTAGTTGCTGAAAGGGGGTAAACCCGAATCAACCAGCTGGCACCACGAGGAGGTTGTTCGGATAGACAGCCACAATAAGGAATTTGGACAACCCTAACGAACGCCAATTGTGGTCAGTAAGATATCCGATAGATCACCATAGGCCCTGACAATCACTACCAATATTCTAACTCTCTTTGCTCTATCCCCACGCAATTATTGGCTCTTACTAAACCGATACTTCGTACTTTACTTACTGGTACAACGCTTTAGTCTTTACGCAGGCGTTATCAAGCCCCCCATACGGCTAATGATTCTATAGGGTATTCAAAAGACATTTTCAGCATAATTATTGTTGCACAGTGTACATGCTTTTGTCTCAAGCCCAAATGTTGTAACACTAGACATTAACAATGTTCAACTCCATGCCTGTTCTTGCGGTCTTCTCTCGGTTGTCCCTCACTTTCCCTTTTCTCCGAGTTCCGGGACTACTTGGAGACCTGGGATTGGACTGAGGAACAGTTTTGGCCCAACACAGCGGTAACAACCCACAAGGACTTACATGGAGCACGGTAGAACACCGAAAGGACCGAACTACAATCACCGCAACCCTTGTCCAATATGGAGAACTGGACATATCCTCATACTCCCATACATTATACATCTGAAAAATCTAGAGAGCAGAAAAGTTGAACTTTTGCTCACCTGGACATACAACAAGATGAATAATCGCGATGTCCCTCTCCTCCAGCGACCTCAAAAATCATGGCGACCCCGATCCAATTACCTGTCCAAATAACAGAGGAAATTAGAAGCCATTACTCTGCGAAAAACCAAAGGTAAAACCAGTCGTCAAGCGGTTTTGCCAGTTCAACATTATTGTTCAAAATGCTTTACGGCAGTGTTGCAGGACGTGGTGGGTTTTCGCCTGGCAAGCGTTCTCCCTATAAAAAGCCACACATGTCTGTTTAACAACACTGTGACTTGGCGGATGTGACTCGCCACTGAATAAAGTCACTGCCCATAAATACATACTGGCAAGTAGACTGGACTCACATATCAACTCTTCCCGACACCGCTTTAACTATCCACGATTGAACCCGATGTATCATCGTGATACACATCAGTTTTTAAACCTTGATCATGCCTGAGTTGGTGTGTCTGTTTGAAACTGAGAATAAACTATTTATTTAGTTAATGGTAGATGTTTGTGAGTAGTGTAAAGTTCGAAGAAAGTAGAAGCCACGATTAAAATTCACGCACACTAATATGCCTCGACGGGGAGTCGAACCCCGGTCCACGAATTTCCGGTCCGCTGCTCTACCACCTGAGCTACCGAGGGCTGACGATTAAGTGCGCAAATTTTAACACATGTCTTCTGCTTGGTGCGCGACGTGTTGCCAAGAAACTCACAGTACCTGTCCTGATGTTGCAGATTGGCTAACTCACCCGTCACTTCTCAACAGACCGAAGTTCCTGTCTTTCAGACGTCCAATGGGCGATGGTAGATTAATTAGTTGTTTATTTATTGATTATACAAGATGTAAGATGTTCGCATATTTCCTTGGAACACATTTCCGCGCAAGTATTTTAAACAGCATAGAGGAGTTGACTGAATCGAAAGCACTCTTGAAACCGAGGAACACAGTTAATGTCGGGCTGCGTTACGCGTGGCGCCGTTCTAGCACCTGCCGCGACGTAAATATTTAGTCTATAAAGCAAAGTCCTGAGGGAAAACCTGCCTGCTTTTCCCTATTCCGCGATTCCCGTTCTTCAGTGAGGCGAGGAAAGAGAATCAAGGAAAGTAATTTTGTCACAAATGGCAGCAAGCCTTGCTTGTTTTTTGCCACTACAATCGATTTGCTCCAATTAGCCGAGACACGCTTCCATGCAGTCGCGTTAGGATAGGAGGTCATTGCTTTACAGAGTATCTCACCGCCATCCTTAAATATTACAGGTAGGAGGAAATCCGGACCAACGGCAAAAAACGATTGAGGGCAATGCTTGCGTTTCGGACTTCGGCCTCCGACGGCGGCTCTAAACTAACCGTTCAAGGATCGTCCTGCATCAGCTGATAGGAAGAGGGCCGGGAGCAGGTAGCAAGCTGAACTACGCTTGAAAGTGTTCCGCTTAACAAGCTATCTGGCACTGATCATTGTGTATCAGTACACTACGCTGTCTCTGATTGTCTGACCGAGGCCTGGTTTTTGGGAATTGTGTTGCTGATCAGCTGGATGGGCTTGCGGTAATTGCATACCGCTCCTGCCTCCTTCATTTCTTGAGTCACTAGGGTCCACAAAGCTTCCTTGTCAGCGCGTAGACTCCGCTTTAGTTGGCGCCTGGTAGCGCGTCTAGTACCGTTGTGCTCAGAGCAAGCCGGGTGGTTTCTTCTAGATCCCAACAGGTGCACCGTCCTCTTGCGTATCCAGTGGCTGGTGGGATGACTACCGATGGTGCCGCAAGCAGATGCTCCTGCCTTCTGCGTGTCTGCCGAAATCCTATTTTACTGGAGCTCAGTGTCATTAGAAGAAGACAGCGAAAGTTCGGTATGCAGTGCCTCATGATAGGCTTGTCTGGCAGAGAGCTGAAACACTTTCTGATTTGTCAGTCAGAGGAAACGCTTGGTGTGCCTCCTGGTTAATGTTGCCGTTAGATGAGTATTGGGCAGTTGTGCTTCTGAATGTGGTGTTGGTGGGGTTGTACATCTGTTAATTTTGAATTAGGAAACAAAATAGACCTCTAAAGGGTGTTCAGCTTTGTTTTAGTAAGCTTGGTTCGAGATTAGTCAGCTGTCTTAGAAGAAATCGGGCGTCCATAAAACTTTTAGCGCAGTTGCGGTTGCAAAGCTTGCTCACGAGTGGGCAAAGGTCTGCAATTGATTTTACGCAAGCGCGTGGCTGTACAACAACCACTTGGCACTTGGCAAGCATCTAGAAGTGTATGTAGCATTTTATTCGGAGGCAATTTGCCTTATACATTGCGTCATATAGCGTTTCCGGCGCGGCACATGCATTCATGTCAAGTTAAGTCAAGTCAATATAAGCTTTAGGTACCCGAAAAGGTGCATCTCCAGCATTTTACCTTATCTGTAAATTTGCAAACAGGTTACCACTAAATTGCAAAGATTGCAAATGGATATAAAAATGAGGATAGAGCAATCAAGCAACGATCCCAAAACGTTAAAATAAATTTTTGATTTTCTATCCATTTCACACGGTAAATAAATATAAATATAGGTATATTTCTAGACAAGCGCTAGATGCTTTTCCTGCGTGGGATCAGATCAAATTGTACATAACATCCATGCTCATGCATGGAGAAGAAATATCGTTAATAACTGCTTTTGATCATGTTTGTCTTTCCAAACAGTTAAGCAGGGATAAATACAAACGTTTCGTAGGCCTGGACATTTTTGAAGTTTGGGTCTCCGTAGCTTATGTACGAATTCTGCGCTTTTCACCGGCTACCGCTGCCAAACCTTGAGGTGCCTGATTCCATTGGTAAACTATCAATCTATTATGCCAATAGGTTGTGTTATTTTCGATGGAAAATGCACCACTAGAGGAAATTTGATCCATTTTCTTTGGTCACATCACCGCATTTCGAGCATCCATTAGTAGCGGGCTCATGGAAAAGAATAAGCAAGCCAAAATTAGATCGTAAAAGTGGAGGGTGGAAACAAGGGAAATAACAGTAGTAAGTAACAATTTAGCCTTTCTTAGAAAAGTGAGACTGAAAGGCCGGCCGACTTAACTAGAAAATGCACTAATATTGGAAAATGGAACCAAAATATACCCCTCCGAAACAGCATACCAGAACCGCAAACCTGGCGCGAATTTCAAAGTGTAAATCTCCAAACAGCGGAATCAACGCCGCTATGGAGCTGAAATGTTGACTAAAACGGGACAACAATAGGCGGTCTAGGACAAACCCTAGGCGCTGGTTACGACAAAAGTATAATAATTAAGCTAGGTGCAGTGGTTATGGAGATATTTGCATTTTTAGCGGTCGACTGCGGATAACGCCATTTTCGAGCCTCCGCTAAATTCACGTTCTGCTTTGGAAGCAGATACAGAAAAAAGAAAGAAATAATGCAAAAAACGGCTAGGCTTAATAAGTTCCGAATATGGAGTAGTAACTGGGAATGCCTAAGATAACGTGTAATTCGCTGCAGTAGCGAAGTATGACGCAGTGGGCCGAAAAGCATACTTTCTCAGTAAACGAAGTAAAAGTTGGGAAGACAGACGGAAAGGTTTTAGGGAAATACTAGGTAGGCTGTAAGGATTATTATATAGGTAGAACAGCACAGAATATGGTGTAGCTAGCCCACAGCCAGAATGCGACCATGTGCGATTTTCAGAGTATATTGGGCCGCAGAATCCACTATGAATGTGGAATTCAACGTTTTTAATGCTCCGATGTGGATGCGAAAATTATACCAAAGCCGCATGAGCTGAGTCCATATGGATAAGACAAGGGAACATAAAACTCATTTGCCCCTTCTGAACTAGGATAACGCAAGCATTTCCTACAGAAATATTACCAGTTTCGACTCCTTGAGGCTATTGTATACGTCATTATGGTTGTATCACTGGCACTAATGAGCCAGGGTGGTCTTCCAGTGATAATAAAAGACGAATGTGAGACAAATCACAAAATGTTTCCAGGTGAGTAACACCTTGGGTTCCGCTTTGGTTAGACACGAATACCACTTCTTTTCGGGGTTGCGCCATCTCAAGCATGACCGATTAGTGGGCCACAGGTGCTAAAGCACACAACTGTGCATTAAGTTGCTAGTTTAGAGCTCTATTTCTCTTAGCTGATAGTCGGATGCAAGTGCCTGTGGTATTGGACCAGAATAACGCAATCGTTCCCTGGAGAAACATCATCAGTTTTAGCACTTTGAGGTTATGTTATATATCTCAGTGGATGTGCCTCCAATGCTAATGAGCTAGAGATGTCTTCTATTGATAATAGAGAAATAGGTGTCCAAAAAATTAGCGGAATGCATTCAGGTGTGAAATTCCACGCATGCCGCTTTGGTTAGGCATGAGCACCTCATCTTATAAAGGTTGCACTTTCTCATTTGTGGCGGATTATTGGGCCTCATGTATTAAAGCACACCATTTCTGCATCGCGTTGCTATTTTGAGCTCTAACTCTCTTGGTTGGGAGTCCGATGCAAGTGCAAGTGATATTCACCGGTGTAAGGTAATAGAAAACTGGGAGATCACAACAGCTATTAACTTGGAAGTTTCCTGGTGGGAAGCTTCCACGTTGTCAGGCAATGTGAATGAACAATAATATAACGCAAGCAGAGAAGATAACGGAAAAAAAGTGGGAGCTGGTTGTTTACCCACCATTACGTATTACGTATGGTAGGCTTTGGAGCCAGGTAATGGTTAAAATTACGTACGAACGGCCAAGGAAAGAAGAAGTGGTGGTTAAAATATCTGGGTGTCTAGCTTTCCAGGTGACAGGGGCCTCCCTGCCGCATGGTTAGCTTTTTGCCAGAGAAAGAGAATCCGGAAAGCTTGTTGTGCAAGCATAAAGGATTAAAGAAAAGCATCTGGTTTTTCATAATGCCTGTCTGCTAGCGTTTCCGATAGTGATAGGCATACGTATAACTCAGATAAAACTAAACGTACTGGCCAAGAAAGCTTAAGTGGAGAGTAAATGCCTGAATATAGGTTATGGGGATATTGCCTTCGAGGTGGGTAGGTGGCCCTGTTATATAATCAGCAGTGTAAAGTAGAGAGTACTTAAACCTAGGGGAGGCATCGGTTATGGGCAACTAGTAGATGCCGATTACGTAGGCTAGTAGAAATACCTATAAAGCAGGCAATTTATACGACTATTTTAGAGAGATAAATGGTAACTTACGGGTGCACCATATGTGTAGACAACAACGCTAGAACCTGGCATTTCACATGGGCTTAGTCTTATTAAAATGTTTTTAGTAGATGTGACTCATGGGTCACAAGTATAAGTATTCGCAAGAGACCAAGTGGACTAGGTATTTGGAAAATACTAAGGGGTAAAGATGGAGACGAAGGAACCAAAGTGTAGAAGAGAAGGAAGAAGTGAAGTAAAGTTTGTCCGTTCGGATTGCTTCCCCATTGCTGTGCAATACCTTACCTGGTCAGTGCCCACAGGCTTACGATGCTCCCATTCAATAGTACAAGGCTGCTTTACGTGCTGATCTGTTGAGCAGTAAGACACTGGGCGTCGAGAAGGAGCTTTCAAAGGATTTGAGCTACCGATTAGTGTTTCCAGGTTGCCTTTGCGGTAGCGTCTATTATTTCAAGATTTCCCATTTAACTAAGTGTCGGTGGGAGCCAGTAAAGCGCTTAGCTACTACTGGGGTAGGCTGAATACCTTTTGTGGTCGGATTAGCAGTCCTAACATCTGTAAGATGCGTGGACTGATCGGGCTTAGGTCTCTCACGTGGTGTGACAGGGACCGCAAAGTATGGGGAGGACCTGTGAGCCCAAGATGCTCCTTTCATGAAGCCTAGTTGAGCGCAATACAAAGTTGCGCCAGAGCTGACCAAAATGTGATCTATGCCCCATCGGGGCTTGTCTCAAAAAGGTTGTCATCAGAATCAAAATGTTGAAAAGGCGTCTTATGTTATCCAGGCACATAAACTTTCGTACCTCCTGCTTGAAAGCCTGTGGATAGTGAATCTCCCGCAGCTGTGAAGGTAATTTGTTCCAGATATTTACATAAGCGACAAGGAAGAAACGTGAACGTAGTTTCTTCCTTGCTGGCAGCGGGGCAACTGTGCAGTGCTTGTTTTGGAGGTTGAATTCTGATCCTCTTCTCAATGTCCGGCTGGGGATATCACTGTGCACTGCTTGGTATATTAACTTATGTAAGAAACACAGGTTTATGATAATGCGCCGCAGCCATAGAGGCTGGAGTTTGAGATGGTTACACCTCCGTAGGTAACAAAGCGCTAGGCCTTGTGGGGCTACTATTTCGGTAAACCGCCGCTGAGCCTTTCGAGCAATATGCGGTCTGATTTCCGCAAATTACTGAAGATGAAGGGGTAGTATTCCAGCTGCGGACGAACATGACTGCAGTAAAGCTCTGTAGTGCAACTGAAAACATGCTCTTTCAGTATCTTATAATATTGGTTTTTATGGTTGTTTTAACCTTAGAAACGTCCATTTGTTTAACTGACTGCACATCCATGGTCACAAACCGTTTTGGTGAGTTCCTCGCTGCACGTTTCTCGCTCTCTCTGATTCGCTTCCTATCCTGACACCTCCCAAGCGCACCGTCGGGTCTGCAGCAATGGGAAGGTCCTGTCGGCCATTTTTCTGGACTAGCCAGTTTTTTTTGCAGTCCGACCAGCCCGCCCCGACGGCCCACCGAAGATGCACTCTGGTCCACACGATCGTCATAAATAAAACTAACAAAAGCCTGGACCCAGCGAAATCTGCTACACCCCACTTTGGAAGCCATTCTCAAGCCCCTGCAAACATTCGCATCCACCCTCACCTTCCGTTCCCCCCACTAACAGTTCCATCGAGTGCCTCCATCCATTAGCCTTCTAGGGGGAGGCCCTTGTAGTGCACTGGATAACAAGCTCTTTCAGTATTTTGAAACATTGGATTTTACGGTTGTTTTAACCTTCGAAACGTTCATTTGTTTTACTGACTGCACGTCCGTAGACACAAACCGTTTTGGTGAGTACCTCGCTGCACGTTTCTCGCTCTGTCTGATTCGCTTCCTATCCTTGTAGCCTCACAATATACGTCGGGTTCAGTTGCCTCCGACTTCTATACTGTCGTATTTGACACGTCTTACGTGCCATTGCTTACCGACTAGTATCCCAGGTTCCGCCCAACAGCTCCAACCGTGCTTCAGCCGAGTTAGTGTGGCGGCCTATGTGGAAGACCAATCTGCGTGCTTTTGCTACCCGATACTGCACATTCTCTGAAAAGTTGAGGGTCATAGAATAGCGAATACCTAGGTCAGTAGCTAACGTTTTTAGTTGGATGGGCGTATACATAAAAATGTCTCTTCAGAATTCGTTCTAACTGACGTAGAATTTGTATCCAGCAACAATATAACAAGGATCGGACACGGTATATTTTGTTCATGTTCAATATTGGATGGAGTAAAGGGTCGCGGTGAATTTGGAGGTTGATTTAACAAACTACCTGTCGGAGTACGCTTGCAACGCTGCTATATACAGCAGCTAATGTAAAAATGAGGTTCCGTGAAAATGGCAATGGCCGCTTTTAAGGCCGTCGCGCAATATTGCTCGGTATTGCACCAGTTGCGCATATATCAGACAGCTTTTCTAACAATTGTTATTTGTTCAAGTGGGCAAAAGGCGTGAATTTGTCACGTGTCTCCGTAATAGACACAATTGGACTTTTCAGCTTATTCACTTGATGTTCGAGGATGGTGCCTTCTGCAATGCGCTGGCTAGTAAAAGCGAGGCTAAACCTTTGCACTCCCATGTTTCAGGTGGTCTTATCTTGGCTGTCAGAGGCCTTGGAGCTTTCCCAGCTTCCTGACATCTTTGGGTAGCCCGGAACGTTTGTCAGCCGTGTTGTAATTGATAGATATAAAAGGTGGTACAGCACACCGGTATATAGGGAAATCCTGAAAAGGGTGAACACGATAAAAGACTGTAAAAATGGGTTGGACAACGGTCCAAAAACGGAACAGACTAGTTTCTAGCACTAAAGTGTTACTGTAAAGTAATACAAAGGGGCGGAAGAGCTACTGTTTGTCATTCAGCTTACAGAAATACATTGCACAACACGCACCGTTTCTATAAGTGATCGTAACGGCTCCACTTAGATCCAGACGGCAAGAGGTCAACTTCACCACCTTATCAGTTGAGTATATAAACCTCCACTTATCTAGCGAAAAGATTAATGCTCTTATTGAGCTTTACACCAAGCTCTCTTCTATGCCTTCATGCCATTTGCTAGGAGTAGAGATTTCAATATGCCACTTATCTCCTAGAACAACGAGGCTGCCCCACTCAGATACCGAGGTTTCGTTGGCACCATTCACAAAATAATTAGACCAGACATGTTCACGATCACACTTAGGTTTTTAACAACATTGACCTAACTTTTAAGCCAGGTGTCCCTGACACGGTCGCTAGTATGCCGGACAAAATCCGCGGCTGCGACCACAAGGTGGGAAAACCCTTATTTACAAGTTCCACTCCACACCGCGTCGCTTCTTGTCCTGTCAAAGAATATCGAACGTTCAGCCGCATTAACGGGGAGCGCTTGGTGATGTTAGTGCGAGGTGCGAATCGAGACGACATCTCTGTCTGATGATGTAAGCAAAGCTGCATACGACCTATATTATAAATTTATTTTCTGCCTGGCTGGGATTGCCCCACTCACTAGCAGCAGCTGAGCAAACCGGACAGCAAAATCAGCCAAGGTGATCGGTGCACTAAAGAAGCTCAAGTTAATGTCAAGGTGCAACCGAGCGGACAGGTGTACATGGAAAGCAAACGAAAAACTGCAATGACAGTATTGCGTAACAATAACAAGTGCCAAACTAAACTAAGCAGAACAAGTTATTTTGGGTTTTCTTTGAGCTTTAATTTTTGTTTGTGATGATTGCAAAACGTTTTGTCATCTTTTAGTTTCAAAAATGGTAAAGGAGAACTAACCAGAAAAATGCGCTGTAGAAGCAACACGATGATAGCAATGAACCGGTGTGCCACGCCTTGGCATTCTTGGTGCATTGGAGGATTTCGGAAGCGTTGCAGCGGGCATCGCTAAAGTGCTATGGCTATGCGTTGCTGGTTGCGGAACAGGTGTATTTATAGAGGCATTGTCGTCTATATGGGCGCCTTTTAAGCGAGTGATAGTTACTGACTGACGCTTTCCGTAGCGGTCATTGACACATACTATGTCGTTCCATCGTAGGACTCTAAGTGGTCAGTCATACGGCGGAACCATGGCTTGCTTGATGCTGTCAACTCGTACGAACACATGAATATTAGCTTGAAACACCGGCGGAACAAGGGTTTTATAGCTCTAGACACGGAAATGCGTAGGTGCGAACCAACGCACGCGTGACGCGAGTTGCTTCGTAAAAGAAGTGTCGTAGACGATGGATTCTGTTGTTGTAGAAAAATAGTCCACAAGTAGACGAAGTGATTGAGCAACATGCAGTTCGGCGCTAGATACCTTCAGGTCTACCTTGCAGCTTGCAAGCAAGCCTAAGATAAACGTAGGCAAAGCGCTTGTTCCTTGAAGAGAGTCGACGGCGGTGTGGCTGGCTTTTAGTGGACGATGGATACGCTCCACCATTTCGTTCGGGTGTGGATAGTAGGGAGCAGTATGGGGATAATTACAGTCTAAAGGTTTTATCTTCTCTTGAAATGGTGCACTTTCGAAGTGTGGTCCTCTGTCTATCGGTACGGTTGCTGGACTACTGTATAGAGGCCCAGCGACTCACGGGAGCTTGGTCAATCTCCTCCGTGATAACGTGTGGTAGCGGAACTTCTTCTGACCCCCGGTTGAGGCGGTCGATGGTCGTCAACGGGCAGGCCAGGCCGTTACAGAGCGAAATGGACCCATGGTGTCCATAGGTATGTAAACGAGCCGAGGGCTGCTTGTCGAGAAATGAATAGTAGGTGAGGCTACATGGCGTTGAACATTCGATTGCTGGCATCGAAGATAGTGCGGGCCTATAACGGCTCGGTGGACGTTGCGCCCCAAGTAACGCTGCTTGACGAGCTGTATCAAGGCACGAATACCTGACTGTGACAAATTATAGAGTGTCGAACACGGTACAGCGAGAGGTATATGGAACTATAATATGCGGATAATTTTGCAATTGTTCTCAACGAATTGTTCCTTCGGAACTGATAACGGAACTGGTCGTATGCAGCGGGAGTGAGACCTTAGGGCTTATCGAACTCCGGGGCGGTCTGTTGTGCAGCGGCCATTGCTGCCAGTTCGATGCTGCAACTAGGTGTAATGGAATTGATGCTGGACAATGCGTGTGTGATAAAGTTTTGCACACAGACCTGCTGTGTATCTGAGGTGCATTGTGAGACACAGTCTGGGTGGGAGATTGCAGTAGAACTACTTGTCGGAGCATGATCCTGTCGCATAAATTAAAGGTTTATGGTCGGTGAACATTACGAAGTCTCTACCTTTTAGTGGTGAGCAAAAGTAGCGTAGGGTTAAATTAATTGCAAGGAGTTCTCTCCCAAACGTGCTGTAACGGCTTACGGCTGGTAGCAGCCATTTTGATGAGCTACCTAGTAGTTGCCGAGACACACAAACAAACTGCCGAATGACTGTTCCTATCACTTTGCCTGTAGCGTCTGTTCCCAGAGGAACAGGAGCACCAAGTTTTGGATGCGTCCTAAGGGAAGTGTTCGCAACGGCTTTCTAAGTTCTGTGAAAGATAATCTAGCAGCATCAGTGAAAACGAATATACGCTGACTGCCATAAAGCAAGTCAGTTAGAAGCCGCGTTATATTTGTGCAATTGGGGAGGAAAGAGCAGTAGTGGTTTACTACGCCGAGAAAGCCTCTGCGTTGTTTGCAAGCTGAAGGTTCAGGAAATCTTAGCTTGCATAAACATTTTTGGGAGGGGCCTCGATACCTGATCCAGAGGTCCGCAAACACAGAAACTTAACCGGAGGTCTACGAAATTCGCACTTAGATGGTTTAACAGTAACTCCACGGTCGCACAGAAGACAAAACAATAGTTGCTGCTGTCCTAGCTGGAGGCGACTGCGACCAAAATGTCGTCCAGCTAACGAAATACGAACTTTAATTCGTATGTAACGTCATGTATGAACCTTTGGATGGCTTGTGCGGCATTGCTCAGGTCAAAGTCATGCACAGAAACGCGAGTAGACTAAAAGATGTAATGATAGCGGCCTTGGGTGTAGTGCGTGCTTTGACGGACATCTGATAGTATGCGCACGTTAGGCCAAGCTTACTAAACACGGATTTACCGCTTAAACATCCAGTAAAATCATGAATGTGCATAATAAGGTACTTGTCGGGGCAGGTGCATTTGTTCAGTGCACGCTAATCGCCACACCATCACCAGTAGCCAGTCTCTCTCGTTGTCATGTGATGAGGTGCAGTCCACTCACTTTCGAATAGTTAGAAACCGACAAGTTCGAACATATGCTTGAATTCCGCTTTGCCCACCTTCAGTTTAACAGAAGCAAGGCGTCGTGGGCGAATACAGACTGGTGGAGCCCGGGTTCATATGTGGTGCGCTACGTCAGTTGCTAAGGGAAGGATAGCGTTAGAAGGGTGCCCCAACTGTGGGAACTGCGCGAACAGTTCCAGAAAGTTCTGGTCTGTTTGTGGCTGGGGAAAAATGGAAGTGAAGTTCTCGGATGACTTTCCGATTCCGCAAATGGAAAGAAGTGTTTGGTTGCCAATTATCTTTTACTAACAGGTAGCAACGGTTAAATCAAAATGATGCAGGAAAACGATTCCGTGAATGGCAAGCGGTACAGCAACTACCGTAAAATCCCAAAGGAATTCGCGTCGACGGCGAAGCTCGATGGTTAAGGAACGCTATCAAAATTCGCTATGAGCCTCCCGTAGGTGGCCCGTAAATTTGCAACCGGCCGCTTAGTCGATTCTTTTGGGCTAAGTGAGACCCCGCTGAGTTCCGCCCCAGGGTCCACTATGAACATAATCCCAGAGCATCTATCACCTAGCTTGAATTGACGACGCGCTAGTTTGAGTTGAGACGTCAGTCTCCAGCATTGTTTGATTAGTCTGTTCTGAGCCACCGTTAGTAGGCATCGGTTTACCTTTGTCTTTAGTCTTTATCAGACTGTGAATCAGATGACGTCTGTCAAGGATTTGTTTAGCCTGCTTCTTCTTGATCAATGTAAAATTGCAACTTTTAACGTTACTTTAAGCAGCACTACCAAAACGCGCATGCTAGCGGCACACAGAGCGTCGTGTGGTACTACGAACGCGACTACGCAACAGGTGCTCATCCTGGCTGTTGCTGATGCAAGCTTAAATCTTGAAGTTTACGTTTGCATGAGAAGTTTTCGTCTACATGGGCTTGCGTTGAAGGCTGATTATTTGCGTTGTCGTTTAATTGGGCAAGGGGTTGTACCCGGTGCGGCGCGTCAGCTGGCCGGACGATGCTAGAAAAAACGCAAAGTGGTCCAGTGCAACGCTGCAGTGCACTGCAATTTCGACGATTGCTGACAAAGGTTTAGACTTGGTGGGGCGTAGGATAGCCTGCACCTTCTGAAATAACCATTGCAGCCATGGCTTCTGAAGCGAAGATTCTATAGTCAAAACGCTTACGAGATGGCGCATCTCCAGTAAGAGGCTGGACAAAGTTTTGCTTCCTAACTGCAAACCGAAAATGTGTGTATGCAGGCGAGATCTGCCTGATGGTGTGCATCGTGTTTTACGGCATCTTTCAGCGCATCATAACGATTCGGCAGGTCAACGGTCAAACATAGATCGTTAAATTGCACGGTGAGATCCAAGAGAAGATGAGATAACAGTTTATTGAACTTATCAAAGACAAGTGTGATAAGTTTATTGGCAAATTCTGTTTCTAAAAGCGTGAAGGATAAAGCAATATTTATCTCCATAAACCAAGGAACTACCAACGGGCCCAAACGAGCAGCCTGCTTGTTTTCACTATAATTAGAGACTGAGTCCATGGTTGCCGTATCAATAAACGCAGCGAAAGTAGCTGAAACCGTATCACGAAATAAACCAAGAAAAATGGGAACTTGCGCACCAGGAAGAAGGCGAACATAATGCCCATCCGAAGCTCTGACCTAGTGGAAAATGATTCGGAACGGCGCTATCAATGCAGTGGTGGAATTGCTTATTGCCAAGCAATGATTCTAGTCGGGGTCACCAATGTTAAGCTGATTATTGTCGGGGTCACTAATGGAGCGCGAGTGGCCGGATCAAGCTAACCGACTATTAGTGAGTATTGTCCCTAGTGATGGAAAAATAAGACATGGTAGTGCGGGGACAAAGGTGGATCGCGGTACACGCAATTCCTGTATATTAGCTAAAAATATGACACCGAACAACGTAGGGAAGGATGTGAGGTGCCGCGCGGTAGGTCACTGCGTTGAATTCTACCGTGGGGCCGTGTGTTGCGTCAGACAAGCAACTACAACATACAAATTAGCCTGCTGAAAAAACCTCTGAGTGTACAATAAGGTAATTTGATTTAGTATTGTAGACAATTTACTCAGGCAGAGCAGGTGAAAATCTAGACTACTACACACACCTTGCTGTTTATTCGCAACCTCCTCCATCGGCAACAAAGGATTCCTGCAGTCTAAAGCCTGTCAGACTTGCAAATTTGTGTTCCTAAGCCATGCAACACGACAGATGGTCAACAAGTAGGCAAATCACCTTTTCTCCTATATATAAATACCGCGTTCCGTGTTGCTAAACAGGAGGCATCTTACCGGTTTGCCGATGAGCTCACCATTGCCACAGCAGTTAATCACTCAAACCTGCACACCACCCCCACCCATATACAGCCCGACTTCACCGCTATATCCAATATTACACGCATGTTAACGTAAAGTACCAAGCTTTTAGCGTGGTTCATTTTAGAAAAAACGTGCGGTACTTTCAAGTTAGCAAGGCTGAGAACGCTGTTTTGGCGTTCCTGACACTCTCACTGGTTATGGGATGTAAACCAATGGGACACCGGTTAGAAGCTGCCAGCATAAGCGACAGACAGTCCAATGAAAGCGGTCGTCCACCACCTTTCGTTCTGCCCTGATGCCTCTCTGAAGTAAACCTTGATGATTGGTCTCCAACCTGAAACCGACCAATAGGTAAATTGTGATGCGTGTCAAAGCAGGAGATCCTAGCTACCACACCATCCAAAACTTAAGACTTACCCAGTGTCGATAGACATACTACCCAGCACACGAAGCGGTCTATGGCGATCACTGGCGGCTACCTAATGATGGCTTATTCAGCGGCCTAACCATGGTGGCATAGGCAGGCAACCATATAACTGGTATTTCACAGTACAGCAATGGCTGCTAGGCGGTTAGACAATGGCGTACGAATGTCATTGCAACGATCATGGGGACATGGTTCCACAGAAGTTAGTAGAGCAACCTGAAGCTGAACAACGAAAATTCTAAGGTTGCTTAATTGGATCACAGTTGATGGCCCAACAAAATGTGAGAATTGCAATTGTGGCGTTGACACGATGTCAGTGAGCGTTCGTTTGTCTCCATACCCATGGGCGAAAGGCTAATCAGTTGTCCCTTCAGTGTCTCCATGTACTGCGTTCTGTAAATGTCATAGGAACCTATGAATTCTTAGGATAATTAGGTTTCACTTCCATATGGTCGCCCATGGTGACGTAGACAGAGAATAATCTCACTGGTATTCCGCAGTTCAGCAACGGGTGCTAGGTTGTTTTACAATTTTGTGCGACTGTAATTGCGACGATCATGAGGGACATTGTTCCCATTGAAGTTAGTAGACCAACCTAAAGCTACATAACAAAAATTCTATGTTTGCTTACTTTTATCACAGTTAATGGCCCAACAAAATGTGAGGGGATTGCAATTGTGGCGTTGACACGACGTTAGTGAGCGTTCCATTGTCTCCTAACCCATGCGAGAATTTGTTAGTCAGTTACCACTTCAGTGCCTACATGTATCGCGTTACATAAAGGTCATAGGAACCTATGTATTCTTAGGATAATTAGGCTTTACTTCCATATGATCGCCCATACGTGCTGAGACGCTTTAACAAGTGGCTCTCCAAATGGAACCATTAGAAGCACAGTCAATGCAGATGGAACCTCCCTATTACGTCAATGGACTAGCATGCTATCCTCATGAAATCGGCATTGCTCAACAAAGTAACGTTCGAGGGGCTACACTGACTACGGTGTTTATACATGCCACATCGTCCTGCTAGAAAGAACGCAAGACATATGATTAGTGGCGACTCAGGCATTTTACTCTGGTACGTCAGGTGAGTACTTGGAACAGTTCTAGCTTTACTTCCTTCATACGAATTATTGCATTGTTTCCTATTACCTCACACTGCCTTAACAATTACACGCACATCCTAATCGTAGTCGCACACCTACCGATTCTCCAGATTGCTCGAGTGGCACGATTACACTATGCATACCGCATCACGTGTGGCCAGATAGGCTAGCGCGCAAGGCAACTTGCATTCAACCCGTAGGCCTACAAAGGTTCCCTTCCAACAGGGTTGCAGCCAATCCGCTTCCCATCAATACTGAATTATTTGTTATCACGCTGGTGTAACCCTTCCAAGCTCCTCTTACAACACGCTGCAAATGTTACAGCCTCAAAAAGCCACCAATCCGCTTCTTATTACCACTCACAGATTTCCTCTCGCCCCCGTGCTAGTGAAACCTCCTTACGCCAACTTGGCAGCATGACCAATCACGTACTATGTCTCCCATTGGCTGATCAACCTTGCACCATTGAATTGTGCTGATACACCGATTGCGATTAACAGACAAACAACCGACAAACGGAGTGAATGGTACAGCGAAGTTGCAAGCCCACTACCAGGCTGTAGGTAGTTTTAAACAAAACAATCGTTCCGAAATATGCTCTTGTTTAAAAGTACCAGCAAATCCTGTGCCGCACCAATGCGCGCTTGTAGGAAAGAAGAAACGTTAACTCTGGATTCAGACCGTTCAATAGACATGAATGAAAGCATCCATAGGACTGCACGCGCGCTCATTGTCACACTTGTTAATCTTCCCTTTTGTGTGGCCACATACTCGACCCCAAAGTGCATCGCGTGATAGGCAGCGGACCAATGTGGTCCAGATCACACGAGGAGTGTACTAGGCCAAAGCACAGGTAACATTACAGCAAGTGATCGATAGTACTGGTTAACCAGCGGTTTCGTCGTCGTGTCGAGGATGAGATAATCGGAAACAATGCAATAATTCGTATGAAGGAAGTAAAGCTAGAACTTGGCTAATAGAATTGTTAAAATGCTTTACAGCTACAAATTTCTCGTGCTGTGCTTTTTCAGTTGGCCGTACATTTATGTGAATGGCGTAGATAGGTATCACTTATGTAGTCGGCGCAATGTATACTAAGGTCAAGTTCGCTGTGTAGGTAAGGTCATCAGTGGATCTGTAGCCATTGTTCCAAAGAGGAGGGTTCCTAGTGTGGCGTTGACACGACATTAGTGAGTGTTCGTTCGTCGCCACACCTGTAGGCCACTTCGGTAATCAGTTACCGCTACAGTACCCATGGTCCTGCCGTTATGTTGAGGTTGTAAGATGCATGTCCATCCTGCGTTTCAACATGATATTTACACTTCACTTCCAAGTGATTGATAAGCTTTAAATCTCAAGTGATCCTACGGCCCTGCTATGAGGTGCCTACGAGCATTGCATACGCATAGTAAGCATAGAGTTTGGAGAAATGTTCCTCCTTCAACAATGTCTCCGGAATTACCTACTTTCCAATGACAAAATGTTTCCCAGTAGTTGCCAAGTCGCTAACAACCTGTGTCATGGCGTGCATACATGAATGCTTCTAAGACTAGCTGAACCAGAGATCCATAGCAGGCTTATTGAGCGCGGTTGCCTTTGTAAACGCTTGCAAACACATTGTAGGTACGCCCGTGGGTGAGACAACAGTGTTTATCTGCTCCAAGTACTCACCTGACGTACCAGAGTAAAATGCCTGAGTCGCCACTAATCATATGTCTTGCGTTCTTTCTAGCAGAACGATGTGGCATGTATAAACACCGTAGTCAGTGTAGCCCCTTGAACGTTACTTTGTTGAGCAATGCCGATTTCATGAGGATAGCATGCTAGTCCATTGACGTAATAGGGAGGTTCCATCTGCATTGACTGTGCTTCTAATGGTTCCATTTGGAGAGCCACTTGTTAAAGCGTCTCAACACGTATGGGCGATCATATGGAAGTAAAGCCTAATTATCCTAAGAATACATAGGTTCCTATGACCTTTATGTAACGCGATACATGTAGGCACTGAAGTGGTAACTGACTAACAAATTCTCGCATGGGTTAGGAGACAATGGAACGCTCACTAACGTCGTGTCAACGCCACAATTGCAATCCCCTCACATTTTGTTGGGCCATTAACTGTGATAAAAGTAAGCAAACATAGAATTTTTGTTATTTAGCTTTAGGTTGGTCTACTAACTTCAATGGGAACAATGTCCCTCATGATCGTCGCAATTACAGTCGCACAAAATTGTAAAACAACCTAGCACCCGTTGCTGAACTGCGGAATACCAGTGAGATTATTCTCTGTCTACGTCACCATGGGCGACCATATGGAAGTGAAACCTAATTATCCTAAGAATTCATAGGTTCCTATGACATTTACAGAACGCAGTACATGGAGACACTGAAGGGACAACTGATTAGCCTTTCGCCCATGGGTATGGAGACAAACGAACGCTCACTGACATCGTGTCAACGCCACAATTGCAATTCTCTCACATTTTGTTGGGCCATCAACTGTGATCCAATTAAGCAACCTTAGAATTGTCGTTGTTCAGCTTCAGGTTGGTCTACTAACTTCTGTGGAACCATGTCCCCATGATCGTTGCAATGACATTCGTACGCCATTGTCTAACCGCCTAGCAGCCATTGCTGTACTGTGAAATACCAGTTATATGGTTGCCTGCCTATGCCACCATGGTTAGGCCGCTGAATAAGCCATCATTAGGTAGCCGCCAGTGATCGCCATAGACCGCTTCGTGTGCTGGGTAGTATGTCTATTGACACTGGTTAAGTCTTAAGTTTTGGATGGTGTGGTAGCTAGGATCTCCTGCTTTGACACGCATCACAATTTACCTATTGGTCGGTTTCAGGTTGGAGACCAATCATCAAGGTTTACTTCAGAGAGGCATCAGGGCAGAACGAAAGGTGGTGGACGACCGCTTTCATTGGACTGTCTGTCGCTTATGCTGGCAGCTTCTAACCGGTGTCCCATTGGTTTACATCCCATAACCAGTGAGAGTGTCAGGAACGCCAAAACAGCGTTCTCAGCCTTGCTAACTTGAAAGTACCGCACGTTTTTTTGAAAATGAACCACGCTAAAAGCTTGGTACAATAGGCTAAAATGGGTGTAAAATTTTACAGATTCTTGGTGCGACAAATGAAATTTGGTCAGCACACTAGCAAAGCGGAATGCTCTCATATGTAGCCGCACTATGCTACCCATTACCTTAGTGCTACAAGGCACGCTACTAGGGAGCTGCCTAACAATGCGGAAGTTAGGTGTTCACTACTCCTGCTCACTGAGCTTCGCGCAACGAGTAGTATATTCTTCAGCAAAGTTACACTCTCAGCGAATTCTTCTTAAACCAACGACAGTACAGATATTTAAAGCTGCGCCCTAAGAGAGATGTGCCCGGCCTTGGCTGGAATACTACTCTATGGTATTCACCAGCCTAAGGAAAATCGACGGAATAGCCCTCAACCAAGCTCAGCATCCTTTCACAATATTTTCCTCGGGCATGCATATCTTACCTATGGTAGTCGATGGTACATACTTAATCTGGATCCGCTATGGCTGCGTCGACTGAAAACAATATGCACCCTCCTACCTTCGCTTATCAACAGTCCCACTGGGACTTCCTGACACCTGTCGCAGTCTCCGACAACACTTCGTGCCTCTTACGTGATGGAGCTCACTCCATTATACTACGGAGAACCCAAAGTATATGCGCTCCAGCTGCTACCTCCACAGGTACGCCAGTGTGTGGAATAGGTTACTCCTCAATATAGTGGCGTCTGTGAATGCAAGGCAGTTCCTCTTCTGTGTAATCAAATAACTCTCCTGCACGCAAGTTTCTCAGCTACTGAACATTAGCTGTCCGGAAGAATCCTTAGAAAACCTACCAGACCAGTTATAAACATCTTTCCTAACATTCTCCAACTATCTCCTACCGGACGCTGAATATCACTATCTACTTGCTTCATTCAAAACATGACTACATGTAGTACGACTGCCAAGACAGGAGGCAACACCCAATCTCTACCATACCTCCGTTACATCCGAATGGACCTCCATCAGAATTGTGGTGCGATGCTACTCAGAACCATACGAACCACCACTGGTTCTGCAAAGGATCAACACGTCATATTCAGAAAGAATTTTTAGTACCCGACCTACCAATGGACAGGACCCAGGAACGCAGTAGGCAACCAGCTAAGGCATCAGCCAGCAGAAAAATGGGACACAACCTGACTGCGAATAACCGAGCAAACAAACGTTCAACAAGATACATAGCCAGTTACAATTTGCCATTAAATGGATTGACTGCAGTGTTTTAGGACGTGCTGGGTTTTCGCCTGGCAAGCGTTCTCCCTACCCATTGCCTTATTTGTGCACGAATTCACTCTATTGGCATATATCTCTGGCTAGCCGAACAACCACCTCGTAGTGTCAGCTGTGTGGTTCAGGTTTAACTCGTTTCGGCAAATAGTTCGGCGGCAGGGTTCCAGGACTTGGTGAGTTTTGCCTGGCAAGCGTCCTCCGTATAAAAAGCCACAAAAGTCTGCTTAACAACGCTGTGACGTGGCGGTCGTACCTCGCCACAAAAGAAAGTCACTGCCCCGTGGATATCCGGATAATTCTATCCAACCAACGGACACCAATCTCCTAGTTGCATATTGATGATGATATCAAAAATCGAAGATTGGAGCAGCACAACTACAAGCACAAAATAAACAACTACAAACGCATACACACACAATGACATACAAACATACTCCCTGCAAAAACGCAAACTGCTATGGCAAAAATATCGGACGTTTGCACATTCTTGATCATGCATCGTTATGTTAAAATGAGCATGCCTGTAAAGGAGTGCCTCACCTCGTTAAGAATAAAAGATTTATTTATTTATTTATTTAATGGATCATTCAGGATTCTCAATCTATTATTAACTGGGGTCCTGTATCTCATGACAGCCAAATTATTGCTTCGCAGTTTCACCATTATGCATTTCCAATCATGGACATATGAACAAAAGAACGACCTTGACCTTGACCACGCGAAATTAGAAACTATGCGTTTTTGACTTTTTGTTGCCTACTTCGCCATATACCAGCTATTTATTAGAGTAATTAGACGCGTTGTCTCGATATCTAGACGTGCTTTACTCTACGCTTTTTAGATCCTATATACGGCAAAACAGTGTTCCTGGAACACGAATTATGAAGCCGTGCTATTCCATAATGACTAACAACAATGAAATAAAAGGCAAAGTCGCCCGAGCCAAGCTCCGGGGAAAACGTAGACGTACTCATCCGAATACCGCAGTTTCTGTTGATCACCGCTCTGCCTCATGCACTGCAAAGGCGGATAAGGCGACCAAACATCCTGCTACAAAAGATAAACTGAATAAACTGCGCCCCTGCACTGTCCTTCTTATAGACCCTTTGAAAGATGCACTAAACAAAATCAGTGCACTGTCAACTGAAATGGCTGCTCTCAAAAAGGAAATGGCTGTTACCAAAGCAGAGCTAGCAAAACTTATGCCATTGACCCAAAGCGCAGGATTAAGGACAAATGGCAACGCTGACGAGCTCAAAGATGCCAGCGCCCTTCGTACTACCATCACTACTGAGATAAACGAGCGCACCCGCCGTGCCCGAAACGTGATCGTCTTCAACGTTCCTGACAAACTTCCCTTGGAGAAAGTCACCTGCCTACTTACGTCCACGTGTAACATCCATCCTGACATGTGCGCGAGTAAGCGGCTCAGAAAATCGAAGATCAGTCACAATTGCCCTATCCTTATCGCATTCAAAACTCCAGAACTGGCTGCAAGCTTCATAGAAAATCGATTTGCCTTACGAACAAACGCAAACATTGGGCCTATTCTTATAAAGCGTGATCTAACGCCGTTGCAGAGAGCTTTCCCATCGGCTACTAATACCAAAGCAAGGCAACAGCCTCATGCTTCACTGCCGGTTGTCAGAGCTACTGCTTGCCCTACTACAAGCACTAAGGTGGATCTGGATCTAACCCCGGCGTCACGCGTCTACGAGAGCATTACATCCCGAATCAAGCCCCACAGCCCTAATAAACAAAACGTCAACTAACGTTCCAGATTTGCCCCCGCTAACGACCCAAGAAGCTGAGTCAATGCATAACGCCTCCGACATGAGTGACACCGATTCCGAATCTATCAATGTAGACGTCCCGATGATCAACTCCCTTCCCTCCCCTCGTACAAAGCCGTAACCACCCCCGCAACACGACCGACTACCAACAAAGGTCAACCGCTGAAACACGGCACGCCTCGTAAGGCAAAACACTCCCCGCCGATGCATCAACATAAAAAAGATAACCGTACCCAAGCAATGTCCTCATGGCACAAACGGACAGCTGATAAGCCCCAAACAACATTAGCACCAATGGATCGCGTGAGATCGAAATCCTTCCGATTCCAAACGCCGCCCCCACGCAGATTTCGACCCAACCGGCCCAAGCACTGCGCAAGCCCTACCTACTCGAGACGCCCAACAATGCCACTAAGCACCAGAAATATAACAAATGCCATGGCTCTCAAAAACCGAGGACAATCTACCAGTCACTGCAACAAAATAAAACTATGAACAGCCCGCGCTGCATCAAAGCAGTGATTTCCCTGATAACCAACTATCCGCCTGGTACGCTATCGCCCAGTCGGCCCTACAAAAAGCGATATGGTATCCAAAGATCAAATGCACAACCCCGTTACCAATCCCCACAGTCTCTCGAAACAGTGGAGAACAAAGCACCCCGCAAGGAGGACGCACTTCTGAAAATCTGTACCGCTCCAATAACTCCACCCCGCACTCCCTGGCCATACGTCCCCCTGAACGAAAAATACATCCGGATGACAAGCACTACATCCGGACCATGCCATCCACGGCCCCTATTTTATGGCATGCAGCAGGACACGACCCACCTCGCCCAAACCACCAAGAGTTCTCGCCAGCTTTCTATTGCCTCCAACAACTCATATGCTCCCAGCAACTAACACCCCACAGCTGGCTTCAGCACTCCGGATAGGTTCTAAACTCAATATTATTACTGCAGCCTCATTAGAGGCCGAATACCATCAGCTACCTCCTCAACCACTTCCTGGTCACAATCCTATATCACACTCTCCACCATTTCTTACCACTTCCATGTACCCTACGCCCGTTACACCCTATTGTGCAACCAACATCACACAATCGTACTCTTCCATCTTTCCTTGCATGGATGGAAAACATTTTAGCCACAATTGGCGTAAGACACTGTTGTCGACTTTAGAGGAACCTACGAGAGAGCGCATATAACGGAGAAGCTGTGAAGGTGAACGATCACCCAGTTTGACTCCGGAGAGAAGTTGGTGAAGTCTGCTCTCATCAGAAGCTGTAAGGCGTTTCAAAACGGCAGCCTTAAGCTTATCGTAGGGGAATCAGTAGGAACAGGGTCGAGTAGGTCAACCACATCGGCGGCCATGTGCGTGGGAAGATAGGCAGCGACGTAGGAAATTATAGAGGTTTGAGAAGTGATTCCACGGCAACGGAAAAGAGCTTCTAACTGTGAAAACCAGACACGTGCATTGTTAACGCCAAAAGCTGGTAGGGAAAAACCAACAAAATTTTCAGAAGAGTCAATGTGGGGAGTGATACTGGACGACATTATGCACGTGAAAAATGTTCCAGTAGGAAGAAAAACAGGGGTCACCAAATATGTAGTGGAGTGAAAGCTAGTCTTCCACTACTGCACCAGAAGGAAAGGATTAGTGTCAGATAATAGTATCAACTCGCTGACCTTCAGTAGTGACGGTTGGATTAACTCCACTGATATTGCACACTCCCTGATGCGATATTCCCGTGTTGGTTCCGCGAAGCTCAGACGTTTCCAAGCACACAGGCAAAATCTCAACACGCCGCCGCAGGAAAGCAGAACGCGCCGTTCGAGGTCGAGAATGTGTGTATATGAAAAAGGGTGAATTAAAACAACTGTACAAGACGCATGGGAAAACGAAATGAGAAAAGCGCAAAAAATGAAAAAGCTATGAACACTACAGGTAAAAAATCCCATTGATAAATGAAAACTCAAAGTTTTCAAGCGAACATATGTTTTCAATAATTCTTCGTCAGGCTTGTACAATTATATGCAAAAAAAACAAAATATAGACACAGCACACGGACTGGTAAAGCACGCAGTTCACAGTCAATGGTCACTATCAGTCACTGCCCCCTAGAACACAGTTGTAGCATGTGCACAATTCCTTGGTATGGACGGAGTAGTTCGTCTGGGCCAAGTCAAGCACAGCGTGTGAGTGAATCTTTTCTGGACGCACAGTTCTGGCTCGTATAGTCTGATCGCTAAACTCTCCGCCGATTCAAGTAAGCGCATGCGAACGCACTTTGATCGATTTGCAGGTGGTCGATAGATGACCTTAAATGCCTCGGCTAGATTGGGAGAATGGTCCGTGTCAGCAAGATGCGTGGCGATGGATGAGTTAGTTAGCTTTCGGCCCCATCCGGCCCCATGGCGATGGATGGATGGGGCCGAAAGCTAACTAACTCATCCATCGCCACGCATCTTGCTGACACGGACCATTCTCCCAATCTAGCCGAGGCATTTAAGGTCATCTATCGACCACCTGCAAATCGATCAAAGTGCGTTCGCATGCGCTTACTTGAATCGGCGGAGAGTTTAGCGATCAGACTATACGAGCCAGAACTGTGCGTCCAGAAAAGATTCACTCACACGCTGTGCTTGACTTGGCCCAGACGAACTACTCCGTCCATACCAAGGAATTGTGCACATGCTACAACTGTGTTCTAGGGGGCAGTGACTGATAGTGACCATTGACTGTGAACTGCGTGCTATACCAGTCCGTGTGCTGTGTCTATATTTTGTTTTTTTTGCATATAATTGTACAAGCCTGACGAAGAATTATTGAAAACATATGTTCGCTTGAAAACTTTGAGTTTACACTACAGGTAGTTGAAAAGAGAGTTTTACTATTTTGTGATCGCATCCATGGAGATTACCAAGCACGTTAGCAGATGCATGTGCAACTCCGTTGGTAAAAAGTAAATCTAAGGTGTTATTGTGCCCAGTGGGTGCATGCACGTGTTGAGTCCACCCAAATGCATATGTGGTGTCCACAAAGGCACGGTATTTGAGTGGCGCAGATTGCGTTTGCCAGGCCAATGGTGGCAGGTTAAAGTCACCACCGATTATCTTATAATGAGTAGGCAATAGGGATACTGCTGTGAAGAGTTCCACTAGATTGCGTATACCGATTGTGTTAGTATGTGGAGGATTATACAGGCAGCCAAGTAAGATATCGTGCTGTCCCCTACTAGTCTGAATCCAATCCGAGTCTTCCAGCGGGCCGATTGAAAGTTCTTGAAACGATGGCGCCCCGAAATCGTCACGCACGTAAATGAGGCATCCGCCACCTCGGTGGTTTGTACGTCCATTGCTGAAGGAGGTGTAGCCCGGGATTCGCAGATGAGCGTCGGAAGTGTTAGCATCATGCCACGTTTCTGTGATGAGCACTACCTGGGGGTGGATAGGATAATGACAGGGTTGGTAAGGTGCATCTTATGTTTGATGGACCTTGCGTTAATGAGAAGTAGAGTGAGTGCCTCATTGCAGAAGTGAGCATCTGCTGCATTATCAGGGACAGAATTAATCTGAGTGGTGTGCGTGGGCATAGTTGCTGTTGTCTCAGAAGTAGTGATAAGAGTTATAAGGTTGCATAGGTCAGGCAGAATCTTACTGTCCGCGTCATCATAGAGCTGGTCGGGTTGAAGGAGTGGGACTGCTTGGTTACCACGCTGAAACGAAACAGAGGAGACAGGTTTGTGGGTGTGGGGAAGGTTATTGGCGATGGCTAAGGTATTGGCGGGGTTATGTAGTACGAAGGCAGTAGAAGATGGAGTACAATGGGCGTGCAGTCCTGAGGGGCATATTTCTGTTAGTTGTGGGTTGGTTACTGCGGTGTCTGTATCGCATTCCAAGACTCGGAGACGGTTGATGGCGTGTTTGCGTACAATGGTGAGTCTCCTGGTTAGGTCGTCGGTTGGATGCGTGGAAGACAAGCTCGTAGGTGTGGCAGGAAGTGTCTCAGAGGAAGCAAAAACTTTCGTTGCAGTTAAGCCGGGGCCGTTGAGTTGCGCAGCGGGGGAACTTTTGAGCATGTTCTCCTGGGGAGATAGGGACTGATAATACATGCTATTTCTGGAATTAGCTTTTAATGAGCTGACGACTACATGAGTTGTTGGAGGTGTGGGCAGAGATTGCTCAAAGGCATCGGTGGGATGTTTAAGAGCCTGTAAAGATGGTAGAGGGCAGCCTCGTCTAACAGCCTCGTGAGTTGTGGCGAGCCGTAGCCCGCCATATTCCATAAAAAAGGAGCTGGGATGCGTACTGACTTGTTCGGCGGTTCAGTAATAATTGGGCTTATAGGGCGCGGGTGGTTAATCTTTGGAGGCGAGGGTGGGGTGGTGTGTTTCGTTACTTCGCGGAGTGTTCTATAAGAAGCAGGTTTGTAGCGGGGTACCTGCAGTTGATTATAGTTACTGTCCGCTTGATAGCATCGCGGAAATTGCGGCCTTAGGGAGTAAGGTGTGGATTCACCAGCGGACCGTGTTGTATTGGACAACCTAGGGTTTAAAGAATGGTCGGGCTGGGGGCGGTGAAGTGGGGCAGTAGTGTTGCTCGCGTTAGCGCTACCGGGAGCGGGGCGGTAGTAGCGCATGTTCTGGCTGTGGCTGAGGACATTGGCTGTTATATAGCGAGCAGTTGGGGTTGGAAGCAAGTATTGCTTCCTGGGGCGGCATTTGTTTGTTGGTAGTCGTGGTCTCCAACAATGGTACATAATTGTTAGATATTGCCTTTAAAGGTGCCATCTGTCTGTTCTGAGATGAACACTTGTTAGGTAGCGCGGAGGGTAGGGGTTGCCTGTTTTCTTTTGGACACTCTCCGGGTATGATGTCTAGGCACGTCGGAGTTGCAAGAGGCAGGCTTTTTGATACGCCTTCGTTTTGGGCGGTTGCGTGAGAGTTCCTTAATAGTCAGTGGAGTGAATGTCATAGGTTCATTGGATGTGTTACCGATAACTTCATCTGTCTGAGGTTCGTTATCAGTGTCACACATGTCGAAATCGTTCGGTTTATCTACCTCAGCCTCGGCTTGACCGACAGCATCTTCATATTGCAATACCGAAAGGGCTAGCGTCTTCACTCTGCTGGACGAAGTTAGTTCACAGCTATGGGCCTTTTTCACGTTTGGGTCCACGTGCTGTTGTGACAGATCAAGGTCTACTGGGAGTGAGGTATCAAGTCCAGTCGCGGTGGGGAACCTTCCGCCCTTTGCCTAGGCGGAAGTTTAATGGTTGAGGCAAATGCTCTCTGCAGAGGCGTTTTGTCCGGTTTGATCACGATAGGCCCCAAATTGGATGACTCTCGCCGAACGAATCGTTTTGCTATTAAATTCTTGGCCAGTACTTGATCTCTAAAAGTGATAAGTATGGGGCACGATTTACATTTGGGTGTTTTTCGTAAGCGTTTAATTTCGAAGGAGTCGGGAGACATGTTACAGAGATTGGTGTGCGAGAGCTTCACTTACGCTAATTTGATTTTGTCGGGGACATTGAAGATCATTACGTTATTTGTACGGCGAATTCGTTCGGAAACTTCGCTAGCAATGTGTGTAAGTAGCTCCCCTGCTAGTTTGAGCTCATTCACATCATTGGTCTGTGTGATTCCCGAGAGCTGAGCTAGTGGCATTATTTTTGATATAGTTTCGCTCAGTACAGAGATGTTGCTTTTGAGTGCGCTCAATTCGATCTCAAGAAAGTTAATTTTATCATGTGCCTCTTTCAGTGGATCTGATAGGATTACTCTGCAGTCAGAAGTTGGGGCTGCGTGAGTATTGTCAGGTTGTGGCTTAGTTGGTTTAGCCAAGTTGTTAGCAGGTCTGTGCACAGACTGCCTTGCTCGCATTGTCTTACTTGGATCTGACGGGAGGGTGGTAAGTCAGGTTCGGTTATCAGTGTTTACTCTAACACTATTGTGTACGTTAATTCTCCCTAGAAACAAGATGGTATGACAAGACAGGTAGTCTAACTATTCTACTGAATCGTAACAAAACGTCAGAATAACCAACAAAAAGTCGAAAACGAACAATTTCAAACTTCGCGCGGTCAAGGTCAAGTTGGTATTGAGATCATCTTTCGTGTGAAGCAGTGGGCAGTGACTTTATTTCGGTGGCGAGTCACATCCGCCACGTCGCAGTATCGTTAAACAGCCATTTGTGGTTCTTTATAGGGAAAATGCTTGCCAAGCGATAACCCACCACGTCCTGTAACACTGCCTTTGACCATAATGTATATAACATTGAAATACTAACGCTTTTGTAGGACCGACATTCCGAGCATCTAACCGTAGTCATGAGACACCCAATTTTCCGTTGGCTCAGCGGATGGTTTCGACAGGATTCATCATGGACGATTGTGGAAAGCGGTACTGTTCGGAGATAAGCTGTGCGAAGTTTGGTGCTGCGTTATTCAGGTGAGTATAAAACTCAAAGCATAAGCAGTATCCTCGTCTGAGCAGATAGCCCACGGGCCAGGTGCGTGTCGCTGGTAGGTCCACGGGAGGTAGCCATTGCAGCTAAGTGAGACGCTTGCATGGAGAGGACGGTTCGAACGTTCGAGAAGCTTGCTATTGTCTGGAGTCAGATACGGCCAAGCGTAGTGGTATTGACCACAGACTGTATATATCCGGAAGATATAAATTCTTCATACCACACTGGCGAGGTGGGTGAAGTAGCAGGAAGAAGTAATCCACTGGCGAGGTGCACGGAGCAAAACGCCATGGGATCGCAATTAAGTTGAACACTTTCAGGGTGGTGCAATTGTTTTTCAGAGGTGCCGAATGTTATAAGGATTCGTTCCAAATTGTTCCGACCCATGAAGGATACGGATCGAGGCTTTCAGGAGAAGTTATCCACTGTCGAGGTGGAGGGAGCATAAAGTCTTGTCATTGCAAGTATGTTGGTCATTTGCAGAGTGATGAAGCTAGTTAGGGGGTGTTCCGGAGGTAATACTGATTTGAACCCAATTGCTCAAAACGGTAGAAGGTGGGGATCAAAAAGCTTCCATAATAGATAGGCCTGGACTTGATGGCAGACCACACTGGCGAGCTGGGTAACGTATCGATCAGATAGTGACACCAAACATATGTAAGATATGACAAGATAAATAAACCACTGGCGAGGTGGACGGAACACAGCGCCATGACATCGCAAGTAAGTTAACTACTTGCCAGTGGGTTATTTCTTGGGGTGGTGTTCCGATAGTGGTCGGTACTTGAACCCAATTGTTCAAACCAGTAGAAGAGGCGATCAAAAGGCTTTCCTAGTTCCTCTGCTCTTATGTTCGCAGTTGCCTATTAGTGTGACCGTACGTGGGATAACGCCTCCCAATGCACCGTAGTTTTGGCCCTCTGTGATCCTTTTCTCTATCTTCTGACGGCTTTTGGACTACGGAATTATGAGCGCATTAGTGAAATTACTCTCACGAATTACTGTTCGCACTGCCGTCCGCATTCATCCGCTCCTCGCCGATTTTTTGAATTTCCTTTTCCACTTGGAATGTTACTTTACCTACTGTTGCTCCCGCAGTTGGTCTCAATCTAGTTGACCTTAGTTTCACCTAAGATGCCTCTCGCATTCGGACTGCTGGCATCATCATCGGTTTATCCGTTTCTCTCCAACAGTCGTATTATTCGCTCATGTTTGTAAACACGCTTTGATATATCGGTCTCTTGAACCTGCGCGTGCAGAACCTACCTCCTACCTAGAATTTATAGTCTGAATCATACCAGCGACGTGATGTAAAGAGCACGCTTGCAAATCATGTATACTAAACAACACTACATAAGCTTTACGTATCATAGGCACCGTTTCGCGCCAAAAGTCTGTGTTTGTGTTTCTTGATCCATTGCTGTTGGGGCGCCTCTTGTCCGTTGCCCGTTTCTTCCAGAGGTTTTCACAGTTACATCGACCAAAACAAAAAGGTTTATCCACTGGGACTGGCCGACCCAACCTCAATGGCCAGCTGTTTTAACCGCTTTATCCTTGCTCAGGGAGATGAAGAACCCACACATCGTTCCAAATGAAGCTCTTTCCGTCATTCTGGAGAGGCTACCTTCATGGGGGCTAAACAAATGGGTTTAGCTCGCGTCGTACTCACAGTAGAACAATTTACTCACCTGGAATAATACATTTACATGGATCCCCTTTGCCACAGCCGAAGACAAACAATCCTGGCCTGCTTACCTTCACTGACTCAAACATTCTGCTTCTCAAGTCACCTGCAGCTTTTCTGATGGCATTTCACGGACAGGGTTGTGCTCGTATAAGTAGCTTTTCCGATGGCCTTTCATGGAGTTTTCACTTGGCCATGCAGACTAGTACACTTACATTTGAAGGAATTCCGAATCCACGTTGCGGTGAATGACATTTTCGTCTGTTATGGACATATTCAGCCACAAGAAACAACTGCACTCACTCTCCCCATGACAAGTCCAGCGTGGATAGCTCGACATAGTTTGCGAGCCGGACAAGAATATAATAGAAAAGGCGGGCCTCTATTAACTACGTGTTCACTCACCTGCATCATTATCATTCGACTCTGCCGGAACGCTACTAAGCCCTTCGGCTAACCAAAGAAGAATTTTGGCCATCAACCGACTGCGAATAATAGAGTGCAAAATCGGTCTATACGATGCATAACCGACTAGCACTAATGTTCAAAGGAAACTACGGCAGTTTTCCAGGATGTAGTGGGTTATCGCCTGGCAAACGTCTTCTCTATAAAAAGCCGCAAATTTCCGCATAACAACACTGCTACGTGTCGGATGTGACTCGCCACAACATAGTCACAGCTAAACATTTCACACTGACGCAGTCCTCAGCCTTCTACATACAACCTGCGCAACTGATTTTACTTTGAAAAATGCTTTGATGGATCACAGATCATCACGGCTTCGTAATGGTCATTGCTTGCACCAAAACCTTGTTTGGGCTCCTGTGCTCATGGATCAATACAGGGCGAAATTACTCCCAACTTGTATCTTGACGCAACAGATCTGACTGCCTTTTGGGCGCCACAGCACCGTCAGGTTCCTTGGACTGACTATTACCTGACAATAAGCTCACTCGTATGGACTACATTTTTTCGTTTATTTCTTCCATTAAAACGAAATGTTTTAAAATTCCAACTAAACTATGCTTGTATGTGTATTTGATCATGCCTTTACAGGTGTACCTTGTTTTACCGAGAATATACCATTTATTTATTTATATTTATAAAACACAAAGCAAGTCAATAGCCTTTGGTTCAACATGCTTGCCAGTAAAGTATGTTGACCGATTTGTCTTAGAGTGCTAATGTTAAAAGCCATCAGTGAAACGGGACAGTGTAGCCATATGGGGAGGTGTTGGCGATTGGTGTCGGGTAGGGGTGCGGGAAGAGAGCTTCAGATGGCAGAACTGCAGTGGAGTTACGGCTGCCGTCAAATAAGCTGGGAATTACAGAAGAAAGCGTAGCAAATGTGGTAGGAAGCGGAGTAAGAAAAGCAGGTGAAAAGGAAAGTGGGTGTCAGTAGTAGCGTGTTGTATGCAGTAGATAAGGCGATCCTTGCTAAGCTGCGTCACGTCCGATACAGGATGTGATTTAAGCTCGAAAAATAATCACGGTTCTACGCGGGCTAGAATGTTAGTGCACCCAAGCCGCAACCAATGCTTTGGGCTCAAAATCCTCTCCGCAAGGCAGCGGGGAGTGGCACTGTTTCGGTTTTACACAAATGGACGCCATCCCATTTAAAACCCCAAACTGGAGAAGTAGGAGACTGAGTTGCTCTGGCCTCTAGCCATTGAACAAGCTGGTGTGGTGGGTATAGTTCTCAGGAGGCCCGTAAGCCGCACCCAGTATAGCTGAATGGGACGACGAGATACGCGAACCGTAGCAGCTTTGTAGGACGCAGCACCGTTGCAACGTAAAAGGTAACAGCAGTGCTCTGCTACAAGCTACCGAGGCTACGCTGCCGCGCAACCGCCAGCAGTTGCATATTGGGTTGAAAGTACAACGAGGGTCGGCAAGTCTTCTACGCAGGCACAAACTCGCGCAGGTCTAGAAGCTAACGAGAATCCAATCGAGCACGGCAGCTTCAGTCCAACACCAGAGAGTAACGCCCACACTGGCTTGACTGAAATTTAACGCTGCGCCATCTCCAAAAGAGCAATGGAGCTGTATGTCCAACAAACAATGCGAAATGATGGGCACCAGCAGTACCCAGATGCCAGTACGCTGCCACACAACCACAAATAGTCACGCCTAAGCTAAGGATATTGCGCAGAGCGCCCGGTCCCATAAGCTGGCTCGAAGTCGTGAAGGCCGCAAAATGTATATATATATATATATATATATATATATATATATATATATATATATATATATATATATATATATATATATATGGTTTTCTTTCTCATATAAATGTCTACCTGTACTCTATTTTAGAAACTTGCACCCATCGATTTGCCAATTATAGATAATTTTGATAACATTTTCTTGCTTTGGTTCTTTCCCTAAAATATGCTTTCTGACCTCATGAACTTATCTCGAATTCTTTTGTAAACAACTTATTTCATAAGCAGAATAATTTAAGTCACCGTTTCCATATGCATTACTAAATTTATTTTCTTTGTTCTCTTTCTCTCAAGTGATTGGCTGTTGCTTGATAACCCGGTGTGGTTGTGTTTGATGTGCAATTTGACAAGGTGCCTCTCTGTCTCTTACCCTCGCTCTTGTCCATAATGGCTCCAGGAGACAGTTGGTTGTTGCTGGCGCGGACGGGTGCACGGTCCTTGTGGCCGTGTTAGAATCAAAGAGTGGTTCCATGCCCCCAGTGTGGAGCGGACTACTGGCCAGCCAACGCCTTGTGTGCGCTTGATACCCAAATACAGCGTGCCGGTGTTTGCCTGTGAAGGAGTGTGAGTCGGCTCCGCTGATAAAACGTGGCCCCCATCCACATTCCTCCCGGTCTTATTCCTTCAAGTTTACACTGGCTTTTGAATGTTTGGATGGAACTGTGCGTGGTGCAGCGCAAACAACCTATGGCCTTTCTGTAGGCGCAGGCTTCCTGTGGCTGGTCACAGCTCGAGGCAAATCCGAAACTGGATGCCGCCAACCATATATACGGTTCTCTGCCGTGTATAGTATTGCAGGACACCATTATCTGCACGAACCATCTTTGAGGACCTACCCGCGACGCACACCTGGCCATGGTATCAACACAGAGCGATGAACGCAGCCGCCCTGCGCCATCCGGACACACTAAAGGGATCCGGAAAACGAATCGAAGCAATGCAAGTCACCTGATTCGTCCGACTTCAACACCCCTACGCACTTGCTGTCGCCTCTGAAGGAGACAACCGCACAGCCATAGGAAAGGAATTGGCGAAACCTGACTGCGAGTAACTGCGGCGACAGTCGGTCAGGTACAGCCATGCCAACCTCATAACCCCAGTCGGTAGTGCCCCACGACGCGGTAGTTTTTCGCTTGGCACGTGCCCTCCCGATTTGAAGCCATAAATGGCTGTTTACCAACACGGTGGATGTGACTCGCCAAGCAATAAAGTCACTGCCCCAACAAGCATTGGCAAGTTGGCCGATACCACGTTTCACAACTGCTGTGCACATATTTACTGGCATACGACTACGTCTACATATTTGTTCAGTCACATGCCACTATTCTTAAAATAAATTTGTAGCTTTTTCCTCATGCTTCACTCACCTGCCCCGCACTTTGTACACAACCTAATCGGACTAGTTCCTCATCAACATACTCCACATTAGTTATCTGATTGATGTCTCTACATCTTACATTCTGTGAGCACAGACTTCATTCAACCTTTGGGCTAGTGTGCCTACACTACTGATTAAATTTGTACTACTCCCGCTCTTGGTCCTGCGAACCATGCTATTATGCTATGAGTCAGCCAATTTGGGGCCTATCGTGATCAAACCGGACAAAACAACCCTGCAGAGAGCATTTGCCTCAACCGTTACACTTCCGCCTAGGCAAAGGGCGGAAGGTTCCCCACCGCTACTAACTTGCTACCTCACTCTCAGTGGACCTTGATCTGTCACAACAGCACGTGGACCCAAACGTGAAAAAGGCCTACAGCTCTGAACTAACTTCGTCCAGCAGAGTGAAGACGCTAGCCCTTTCGGTATTGCAATATAAAGCTGCTGTCGGTCAAGACGAGGCTGAGGTAGATAAACCGAACGATTCCGACATGTGTGACACTGATAACGAACCTCAGACAGATGAAGTTATCGGTAACACATCCGCTGAATCTATGACAAGCACCCCACTGACTATTAAGAAACTCTCACGCAACCACCCAAAACGAAGGCGTATCAAAAAGCCTGTCTCTTGCAACTCCGACGTGCCGAGACACCAACCCGGAGAACGTCTAAAGGAAAACAGGCAACTCCCACCCTCCGCGCTGACTAACAAGTGTTCAACTCAGAACAGCCAGATGGAACCTTTAAAGGCAATATCTAATAATTATGTACCCTTGTTGGAGACCACGACCACCAACAAACAAATGCCGCCCCCCAGGAAGCCACACTTGCTTCCAACTCCAACTGCTCGCTATATAAAAGCCAATGTCCTCAGCCACAGCCAGAACATGCGCTACTCCCGCCCCGCTCCCGGTAGCGCTAACGCGAGCAACACTACTGCCCCACTTCACCGCCCCCAGCCCGACCATTCTTTTAACCCTAGATTGTCCAACACAACACGGTCCGCTGGTGAATCCACACCCTACTCCCTAAGATCGCAATTTCCGCGATGCTATCAAACGGACAGTAACTATACTCAACCGCAGGTACCCCGCTACAAACCTGCTTCTTATAGAACACTCCGCGAAATAACGAAACACACCACCCCGCCCTGGCCTGGCCTGCAAAGATTAACCACCCGCGCCCTGTAAGCCCAATTATTACTGAACTGCTGAACACGTCAGTACGCATCCCTGCTCCTTTTTTATGAAATACGGCGGGCTACGGCTCGCTACAACTCACGAGACTGTTGGACGAGGCTGCACTCTACCATCTTTACAGGCACTT
The DNA here is from genome assembly GCA_944474145.2 of Dicrocoelium dendriticum. Taxonomy (NCBI): domain Eukaryota; kingdom Metazoa; phylum Platyhelminthes; class Trematoda; order Plagiorchiida; family Dicrocoeliidae; genus Dicrocoelium; species Dicrocoelium dendriticum. The sequence goes on from OX104063.1 coordinate 59,472,504, forward strand.
AAACATCCCACCGATGCCCTTGAGCAATCGCTGCCCACCTCTCCGACAACTCATGTAGTCGTCAGCTCATTAAAAGCCAATTCCAGAAACAGCATGTATTATCAGTCCCTATCTCCCCAGGAGAACATGCTCAAAAGTTCCCCCGCTGCGCAACTCAACGGCCCCGGCTTAACGGCAACGCAAGTTTTTGCTTCCCCTGAGACACTTCCTGCCACATTTACGAGCTTGTCTTCCACGCATCCAACCGACGACCTAACCAGGAGACTCACCATTGCACGCAAACAGCCATCAACCGTCTCCGAGTCTTGAAATGTGATACAGACACCACAGTAACCAACACACAACTGGCAGAAATATGCCCCTCAGGACTGCACGCCCACTGTACTCCACCTTCCACTGCCTTCGTACTACATAACCTTACCAATACCTTAGCCATCGCCAATAACCTTCCCCACACCCTCAAACCTGTCTCCTCTGTTTCGTTTCAGCGTGGTAACCAAGCAGTCCCACCCCTTCAACCCGACCTGCTCTACGATGACGCGGACAGTAAGATGCTGTTTGACCTATGCAACCTTATAACTCTTATCACTACTTCTGAGACACCAGCAAATATGCCCACGCACACCACTCAGATTAATTCTGTCCCTGTTAATGCAGCAGATGCTCACTTCTGCAATGAGGCACTCACTCTACTTCTCATTAACGCAAGGTCCATCAAACATAAGATTCACCTTACCAACCCTGTCATTATCCTATCCACCCCCAGGTAGTGCTCATCACAGAAACGTGGCATGATGCTAACACTTCCGACGCTCATCTGCGAATCCCGGGCTACACCTCCTTCAGCAATGGACGTACAAACCACCGAGGTGGCGGATGCCTCATTTACGTGCGTGACGATTTCGGGGCGCCATCGTTTCAAGAACTTTCAATCGGCCCGCTGGAAGACTCGGATTGGATTCAGACTAGTAGGGGACAGCACGATATCTTACTTGGCTGCCTGTATAATCCTCCACATACTAACACAATCGGTATACGCAATCTAGTGGAACTCTTCACAGAAGTATCCCTATTGCCTACTCATTATAAGATAATCGGTGGTGACTTTAACCTGCCACCATTGGCCTGGCAAACGCAATCTGCGCCACTCAAATACCGTGCCTTTGTGGACACCACATATGCATTTGGGTGGACTCAACACGTGCATGCACCCACTGGGCACAATAACACCTTAGATTTACTTTTTACCAACGGAGTTGCACATGCATCTGCTAACGTGATTGGTAATCTCCATGGATGCGATCACAAAATAGTAAAACTTCTTTCCAGCTA
>OX104063.1:59474310-59537946 GCA_944474145.2 Dicrocoelium dendriticum
ACGCCCGTTACACCCTATTGTGCAACCTACATCACACAATCGTACTCTGCCATCTTTCCTTGCATTGAATCTTACAGTATGCTGCTTATTAATGCGCGACCTATTACACACAAGATGCACCTCATTGGCCCATTTATCCTGCTCTCATACCCGTAACGAATTATAGCGCTACTATCCGTGAAAGTATCTCCATGACGGGGTGTATTAACCCCACGGGCTTTTTATTCGGCACTTGAAGCAGGTGACTTTACCAATGGTGGTTAGAATGTCTTTAGCCCATCCGATAAGGTAGCAACCGCAGCGTCTGTTTTTCGCTCCATCATCGATGTCTTACATTTTTCGGGTCCTCGATTCCACAGAAACGCTTTAGGGCAGAGTTGGTCTGCTTTTTCTTCTTGATAACGGAAACAGAGTCAAGCACACCTTCATAACATGCCTTCACAGTGACAAACCCAGATATACGACACCATCGGCTGACAAGAATTGCGGGTTGAAATCATCGCCATCGAAAAACCGTCAGACGGTTTGACTGATAACGACACTTGGCTTGTTTCCGGTGACGATACAACTGTAACTTTTACTTAAGCAGAGAGCTTACGGGTTTTCCTGGCTCTCCCTTGCTTTACTCGAAGGGGCTCTTACACTAGCAATTCAGTGTTGAGCAGAGTATCTTTAGGTACGACGTCCGAAACAGCTTCATTTTTGTGGTCGTTAGCCATCAAGACGGGTGACATAAAGATTGGTGCCACAAGTGGATCTGTAGTGAAAGCCATCAAGGCTGCGTTGTTGGATACCAGAAGCGTCGTCATGAGCAGAGCAGTCTTAAGGCTAAGTTCTGACAGCATCAAGAACGAACGCTCTACATTTCACAGCCGGGTACCAAGCAATACGTCTGTCTTACGAAAAGCCCCGCGGCCATGCCGGGGACTACAGCAATTGGCACGACTAAAAAGCAAATTTTCTATGGAGGCAATGGCTACGTACTGCTCGGTATTTAGGTCCGCACAAAGCTGATGGTACTATCGGTTGCAGACATTGCACTTTAAGCCGCAGGTTTCCCTACTTACGGGTATAATGCAGCGTGGACTGCCATAAAGTGCAATAACCTCAGAATCCAAGCCACCAGGAACAACGGCCACGGTATGTTGCGAGACCGACATAGTGGAAACCTGCGTGGAATTATAATACGTATACGGTAATTAAACGACACCAACAAAATGGCAAAAACTGGGTGCGAAACTGGATTAAAACGGAAAAAGCGGAAAATGTAACCGTGAGCGCCAAGGACGCTTTGACAAGCACGGCTTTAATCCATCCAAGATACCTTGGATCAGAGGAACTTTGACAATAGGCAAACTCCGTTACAAGTGTTTATTTAAACAAGGCTTTCCACACTATTGCAGCTAAAACGCTCGATCAGTACCGCGTGCCAAAAATCGAGCTACGCTTATTACTGCTCATGTTGTTTCCCAGTATACGTACGATACCTGAAAAAACTACAGGCAGTCGCAAATTGGGGTTTCTATTGGGAGATCTCAACCGACGATACTGTCCAAGTTGCCTGGAATAAATTAAAGTCTTATTACACAGAGGTCCCTGCTCCCTTCGTCACAGGCACAAAGTGACAATAAAAAATAATTGAATAAATAATTTATTCTCGACAAAGCGAGGCACGCCTTTTGAGCAGGATCAGCATATTGCAATGTTGTACATGATAGCATGATTAGCAGCACCAAGCGCAGGATTAGTACAGTTGGAGACAGCAGTGTGGGCCCATATGGCCTAAGGTTGTACGAAGTCTAAGTCCACAGAATGCGAGATGTAGAGATAAGAAGCAGATCACTAATGTAGAGCATGTTGGTGAGGAACAAGTCCGATCAAATTGTGTACGCAGAATGGATCAGGTGAGTAAAGCATGAGGAAAAGCTAAAAAGCATGTAAGAGAAGTGGCATGTCACTAATCAAATATGTAGTCTTGTTCGTACGAGCGCAGATATGTGCAAAGAATTTGTAACTGTAGTATCGGTCAACTTGCCAATGTGTGTTAGGGGCAGTGGCTTTATTGAGTGCCGAGTCACACCCGCCACGTCGCATCGTTGTTTCCCAGGCATTTGAGGCTTTGGTAGGGAAAACGCTTGCCAGACGAAGACCCAACACTTCATGGAGCACTGCCGACTATAAGATATTATAGTTATACGATATTGAAAAGATTGCATCTGACCGATTACCCTCGCGGATAGTCGCATTCACTTTCCGCCAATTTCTTTCCCATGGTTGTGTAGTCTCTTCGGAGTCGGCCACAAGTGGTTGGAGCTGTTGAAGTCGGAAGAATCAGGTGACTTGTATTGATTTGATTACTTTTCTGGCTTTCTTTTGTGTGTCAGGATGGCAAAGTGCGGGTTACTTCTTTGTGCTGTATTGGTTCCGTGTCCATAGGAGAGCTGCAGGTATGTACTCAGAGGTGATCCGTGCAGGTATTGTTATCCTTTAGAACAAGGGAGAGCAGCAAAACTGACCGAGCAAACTGCCAAGGAAATTGAACAGGATTATGGTAACGTATAAATATAAAATTTATCGTAACGTTGTGCTAGTTGTAAGCAATGGAATGACCGAATATGTCATACATCATATCCGTAGTTGTGCGTGCAAGCACGAAACCCGGTATTTGCTGGATGTGAGAGAAAATGCTGTGCGAAGTGGCCTAGCGTACGCAGCAGTTGTCCTCTGTGTAAACCGTGGGTATCAGGGGTTGCTAACCGGTAAGGGAGTTGAGGGAAACAGAACATAGTAGTTGGCTAATTATGCGCTTAAGATATAGGTTGAGCGATCAGTTGACAGTGGTATGGCTTAGCATTCAAGCATGTACGAGAGGCAGTCGCGTTACTACGCCGGGTTTGAGACTCATGAAGATAATAACGTAACATGTTCAGTAAACGGATGCTAGAGAAACAGCTGGGTGAAGGGGTGTGAAGGAGTTTCAAAGTTGTGACGTGAATGGGATTTATATACTAAAGCTGTAGCGAGAATACTGTTGCAAAGCCAACCCTATAGGGACTTGGAATAGAGGAAAAAGATAGGGGCTTCTACAGTGCGGCAAATCAGGCAAATAGACGTCAGGAAAGGGCGATACTGGGAGTCGTGTTAATTATTAGGAAGAAACCGCCCGCTGATAGGCCTTTAACGATAAAAACAGGAGCGAGAAGGGTTTGAACACTGCGACTTTAGCAATAAAATGGTTGTAGGGCCCGCGTTGAAAGAGAACATGAATATCAGTAGTGTGAGCAACAGCCCCAAAAGATGCTAGATGCCACTCTAAGGCGGACATCCAATGTGGAAAGTTGGAGGCAAACAGACTGCTGGTTATAACTCCCTAATTATTGAATTGCTGGCAGCCTGATTAATTCATATACAGGAGCGGCACTCTGCATTAGACTCGGCAAATACTGTTAGGTGTATAGTGTTGAATGCAAGCGAGAGAACCGACAGCAATACTTGCAACAGCTGTAGAGAGAAAACGACAGTAGTACCGGCTCCGGAAGTGACCAAGGGTACGGGAATAATACAGACAGCACCGCCGTGTTAAGTGTATCACCCGAAGAGTTGCAATAATGACCAGAAGAATTAGGCACGAACACAGTCGCCCTGGACAGATTCCACTGGCAGCCATCTGCTCACAAAGTAGTCTAGCCGTTGGCGGACTTACCGAGATGATCCGTCTACCAATACTTATGAGAGGTACCCTAAGGCTAGAAATAAGTGTAAGCAGCACCTAAGCGTTGCTCGGCTCAATTTTTAGAAAGGGTTAGCGGACGAAGCTACAGCGAATCCAAAAAGCATCTGCGCTTAAGTCTAAAGGCGCTGCGGTTCGAACACGTCCATTCCAGTATTGATGCGTGATGACAGTACTCATGCGCATACGGACTATGACAAGGCCTGCGTAATTAGTGGGCACTATGCGGCAGCGTTTGTAATGGAAAGCTCTTTGACAGGCGTTGCGCTGGGTTGCAGGATCTCAGTGGGTTCAGGACTATCCGAATACATTGTAGCAGAGACGGAAGTTCATAGACTGTTACAAGGGCTGAACCCTTCTAAGGCCACCGGGTCTGATTTAATTCACCGGAAACGGTTGCATGATTTAGCTGCGGAACTAAGTGAAGCGCTCGCTATGGTTTTTCAAAAATCCCTTGACAGCTGTGTATTGCCTTCCCAATGGAAGGAAGCTGCCATCTGACCCACCTACAAAAATGGGACAGGGACAGTCTTTGCTCAATGGCGAGCTGCAGGGTTACGTTCTTGGAACGCTGCTGTTCTCTATCTATGGAAATGACCTACCAGCGGAGCTTGGGGTACCATCTCTGCTATTTGCTGATGACCGCACATTGTGGTTAAGACGACGTTGTTTCGGAATCTTGACGGGCGGCATCTTAATAGACTGTGCTCGGCTTTAGTTCGGTCTTATTTGCAATACCGCTTCCAGGCTTGTCCGCCCTGCCTCGTCCGGGACAAATTGGAGCTGGAGAGGGTTTTACGAGCTGGGACTAGGTTAGTCCAGGGATTACGGATACTGACGTACCCCGAACGTCTACTCAGTTTAGGAATGCATTCAATACAATACCGGAGGCCTAGTGGAGACGTACTTCTAGTCTGTCGGATATTAACTGGAAGGTTTGTCCAGATTTAGCGGGGCTATTCCGTCCCACAGTTTGCCAGTTCTACGCGGTCATTCCTTGAAGCTGGACGAGCTGCGGTCCGATCGGATTTGGGCGGAAATCCGGCTGTCACGCAGTCGTCGAGCGCTGGAGCATGCTTCCTGAAAGTGATATTAGGGAATCTATGGGTAAGGGGGTTGAGCGTCAACTGGACGCTCTTGGGTGGCAACTCCAAACCTTTCCATTTTCCTGAGTAACTCGCATCTTCTTAATTTGATTTCTTTTTCTCTACTTTTCTTCACGCAGTGACATTCTTTTCTTAGTTCAAGTACACTTCCTTATTCTCTACCTTCGATTTCTCTTCCTATCCGTGGGGGAGACCTGAAACACCGACTCATGTGTGGAGGACATATGGCTGCCAGAGGAGGAAGAGAAACTTGTGGTACGTGAGGCGGCGACATATGCGTACCAAAGGCGGTGAGGGTTTCAGGTGTTTCATTTTTTGGAACAGCACGGCAAGTGTCGGGTGAATATGAATGAGGATCGAATGAGGTCGGCGTATTTTCCGCCCTCATGCCTGGCCGGCTAGGTGCAGCGATAGTGTTGGGTGCGGTTGGCGGACGCGACGCACCACATCAACTGCAAGAGGTACATTCTTTGGCAGTGCATGTTGGTGGACGTAACTGGCGTTTGCGATGTCATTTTTCTACGCTTTATTGCCCAATGAGACATCGGATAGTTACAAGGAAGCTATGGGAGCAAGGCTTGGAATGATTCCTGTCACATCCCGGGGCACGGACGATAGTCATGGATAAATGTGCTGCTCGAGTGGGTGCGTTCCAATCTCCGTACCCCCAGACGCATCTGGTATGTTGTTGCATGCATACGGTGCGAGACATGTCTAGACAAGAAGTGCAGTCACACAAATGGTTCTAACCACAGGAGTATTGACCCAACGCCAGTTGTGACGAAATTACTGGCCCCGGTTCTCATTCGTCGCCTCACTGCGAAACGTGAATCTCGGGTTAGGGAAGAGCAGGCCGGTTTCCACCCAAGACGTGGCAGTATAGACCATATTTTCACTGCGGCAAGTGCTAGAGCAGCGACACACATATTGCAGACCGACAATAGCTGTGTTCCTCAATTTCAGGAGTGCGTTCGCTTCAGTCGATCGATCGATTCTGTTCGAAATACTTGCGCGGAAAGGTGTTCCCACGAAATATGTGAGCATCATTCGTACTCCATACTCGAAAGCTACAGGCCGCGTCAGAGGCTACGGTGTCCGAACGGATAGCTTTCCGACCACAAGTAACGTTCCTCATGGTTGTCCGATTTCCCAATTTTTGTTCAATTTCGTCGTGGATCCTATCACGAGGGTTCCCTTGGGGAATCTCACGACGTAGGCATTGCAGTACTACCCCGTGAAAGATTGGTTGAGATTGATTGTGCGGACGGTATTCTCTTGCATTTCGACGAGGTTGGGGAGGCACAACCAACCCTGACTAGCCTGTCCAGAGTGGTCGCATTATTCGGTATGCTCTTTGCACCTTCAAAGTGCGAAGTGTTGTTTCAGAACCACCAACCACTTGATGACCCTTGACGCTTGCTTACAAAAACTCGAGGTGGTTGATCAGTTCACTTATCTGATCTGAGGCGCCTTCAAGTCTTTGATCATCGTTGTCTGCGCAGCATTGCTGGCGTAGGATGGCACCAGTGTGTCCGCAACGATATGTGCATAGGTTAGTACTAGGTGGTGCTACTCATGCTAGCTCTATAGAGCAACAGATAGCACTGAAAATGCTGAATTTCATCGGGCACGTGCTAGATAGGCCTGGTTACCGCTTACCTAGGAGGGCCTTGTTTAGTCTGCCAGGTGTAGAGTGGCGCAAGGCTCGAGGTGGACAGAAGTTGACTTGGCAGTTGACTTGGCAAGGAAGTTTTCTCGCCGATGCCGCCTTATCTATGCACGATAGCCAGGTGTTTGTTACGGTAAGTTGCCTACACAAGGTGTAGGTTCCTTAACCCTGTATGGTTGCTTACGGCATTAATGTTTCTATGTAATTCCCCTTTTATCCTTCTTCTTATTCCTTATTTCATAGGTCCTCATGATTGTATGTCAGCGAAGCATCAGTTTAACTGGCTGATGGAATGCTGCTATTGATGATGATGAGACGTTGCTCACACTTGCATGGTGCGTCACTGGATGATGGGACCCTTCTACGGTGGTGATTGCATAAATTGTTATATACCATAGATGAAGAATATTGCGCTAGACTACTGCATACTATAGTTATGTGAAATACGGAATGCTATGAGTACTTGATGCCCACTTGGTTACCCTATTCGTCGTCAAAGGCGACCCATCGATTGCGAACGACGTGCACATTTGGTTGCTTCACAGCAAACATGGTAGAGCACGTGAGCCGGCAGCTACAGCGTGCTTGTCATTACGTAATACGCGCGTACACACATCCTCGGGACGGACATGTTGTTGGCATATGGAACCAGCAACGCTTCCCAGCCAACCATGATCAATGACTTGTGGGCACCTCAGATCTTCAGACGGAAGGGGCTAAGGCTGACTATCATAAAGCAGAACGACCGTCACTGCGGCCTTGTATACACGGCCTTTCAAACGAAGTGAACTTGCCTTTTGTCGGCAAGAATACAGCGTATTCAGGAAAGCAACTCTGGCCTTTGCAATGCTTGTGCCTACGTACGTTTTTATGTGCCCATGGTGACTACTGCAGATTCCAATATAAGTGTTTTGCTAATATACCTCGGCTGGCTAGCCGAACAACCTCCTCATGGTGCCAGCTGGGTGGTTCGGGTTTAACCCGTTCCAGCAAATAGTTTGGCGGCAGTGTTTCAGGACGTGGTGCGTTTTCGCCTGGCAAGCGTTCTCCCTATAAAAAGCCACAAATGTCTGTTTAACAACACCGCGACGTGGCGGATGTGACTCGCCACAAAATAAAGTCGCTGGCCCGGGGATATCCGGAAACTGCTATCCAACCCACAGACATCAATCGCTTATGCTCACATTCCTGACGATAAAAAGCAGTCAAAAATGATCCGGCATATTCAAAGACACAAGCTACATTCATACAAATGTACATACGTATATACACTCAATCAATTACATACACTGTTATGCCAAATAGGTACTTTTGTACACTTTGATCACACTATGTTAGCTAAGCATGATCATGCCTGTAAAGGTATGCCTCGCGTTGTCGGGATTAAAAGTTCATTTATTTAGTTATTTATCCATTGTCGGTCTGCTGTATGCGTAGCGCTGCCGCAGTGAATACATGGTCTATACAGGTACGTCCTGGGTGGAAACCTGCCTGCTCTTCCCTAAGCAGAACTTCCCGTTCCACAGCAAAGCGACGAACGAGAAGCGATGCAAGTAATTTTCGCACAACTGGCGGTACGCTATTACGTCTGTGGTAGCCCCCTTTGCGACCGCCCTGCTTGTATATTGCTCCAAGTTTTGACCAGACCTTGGAACAAGTGGTGAAAGATTTCTGGCTTGGTACGACGCAGAACTCTCCTGAGACGAAACTACTTCGACCTTTGCCTTCCGCTGCTTTGCGGGCAACGTCAGCCATGTCTCCTCCGCCATTCCTATGTCTGGCCAGGCTCCTAGGTCAGTTTGCGTGGCTTTCCTGTAACCTTTCCCACAATAGGCTGGAACGCAACCGACTGCCTCTTCGCCGCTTGTGCACCGCAGCCGTTATCCTCCAGTTTGCTTGTGACAGAGTTCCTCACCGGTAACTGGTGCGCATATTTCCTCAGCCGCCATGAAATTTCCGTTAAAATATCGCTTCTCTGTTTCTTTTCGCTTCATGGATTCCTTTTGTTGCCCATACATTTGCACCTCAGTTTACCGCCTACCCCACCTGTTTGCCGCACACGGCTGGTGTAAGTGTACCCCTATGTCCAATACCTTGCCAGTTCCTCAAGTGTCCTTGCCTTCAGTGATCCTTGTCCCATCTGCACTATGCGCCGACCGTGAAAAGCATGAAACTACCGTCCGATAAACATGCATAGATAAATGCACGTATATTGATATGCTATAAGGCTGCACCCTATCACCATGTTCAGCTGCTCCATCGGCTTCCATGACAAAACAAGGGAACGCTACGTTTGTCCTACTTAAGGCTTACATCAAGGGAACGCAAAATGGCCCACTTAAGGGCTCACCATTTTTAGTATCCACGCATTGCGGGTAGAGTGCGTCCATAGACCAGCGCCCCACAATGACAAGGATATTAGAATTGGTGTGAACGTCGATCACCTCGTCCTCCCTTTCCATGTGGCATTCGTATTCAACTTTCCAGCTAGCTTTCCTATAGTGAATCTATTACTTCCCTTTGTAGCTATTTCAGCCTCTCACAAATAGGCTGGTAGGTTATGAAACCCTATGTACAACAGCCACCAGTTCTCCCCGTACTTGTTTCACACTTCAGGGGTACCACTTCACATCTAATCATTTAGCATATCCGTTCACGCTCACACCAAACGAAAGCACTTATACCCCATGCCCCAGTGATCCGCTTTGCTTACGTGACGTCTTGCATTCGTCCGCAGCATACGCGTGAACACTTTGATTGGGATTTAGCAACGATGCAGTGATTAGTTTACCTACCGTTTTCCTCACCATCCTCTTACACATGCCACCCACTTCCGTTGCCTTTGCATTCCAGTGGACAGTCAGCCGGTTATTTACATGGATAAACATGTTATCCCTTATTTAAATGACATACATGTAGCACAACTATTTAAGCAAGGAGTTCCATAACTAAGATCTTAAAAGTGGGGCGACATTTACACATCTGCGAAAGAATACACTACACGTACAAATCCATCGAGCTACCGCCTATCCCTCGCCTCCTTCCCTCTTCCAACAGGAACCTCGACTATCGCCTACGTAAGCATTACTTTGCAGCTAGTTACGGGCTTTCTTTCAGTCGTATTTAGTTGGCGGCATCCCTTACGCATTCCGCCGCCACCGTTGAACCACCCAGCCTAGCACAGTAAGCCGGTGAATATATACCACGCATGCGCGGTTTATAATGCAGCCACTCCCAGTACCAAACAAGCAACGCCAACGCAGTTTGAAATCCCAGGATATATGACAGGGTGAAAGGTAATTGGGATAAAGGCCTCCAAATAAAGGGAATACAGTATACAAATAGGAACACTATGGTGATGTTTTCGAGATAAAATAACCATAAGACCATTCGCTGCACCACAGTCGTTGCAAGGCTTTGTATATGCGAACGTCACACCATCTTTTCTAGGACAACAGGTCATACACGCAGACCAAAGCAACCGAACTCTAGAGACCCTTATAGCCAGCTTCGAACAGGTATCATTACCTAGACGTGCACTACCCTTATCAACATATATCTGCAGTGCATAACAAAAGCCATCACTAATATTGAAATTATAAAGTAATAATTACATGTCCAGGCTTCCCATTTGCTAAATATACCTCCACCCTTAAATCGCATAGGAGGTAAGTCACTCAGCAAGCAAAACACATATATGCAAAGGATTTATTGCACAGGATAAAAGTTCAACAACATCTCTACACCCACTGCATTTTACATGAATGGTATCATTTAAACAATTTAACCCTCGCCAAAATGTTGCATAGAGGGACATTTAGCTACCTTAAAACTACCTAGGATAGGTAGCGGTTGCACTCAAAACACAAAAGTGAAGAAAACACATATTTGTAACACATTCAACAGCGTAGAGACTCTGGTTACATATCAATGTTTAGGTACACATTTACCTATATACATATATATAAACCTTAAGTGTTTAACTGTTGTTTAATATCCCCGGTGTGGTTGCGCATGATGTGCATGTTGACAAGGTGCCTACCTGTATTACCCACAACCTCGTCCATACTGGCTCCAGGAGACAGATGGACGTCGCTGGAGGGGACAGGGTGCACGGTCCTTGTGGCCGTGTTAGGCTCGAAGGGTGGTTCTATGCAGTTAGTGTGGAGCGGACTACGGTCCAGCCACCGCCTTGTGTGTGCTTGATTCCCCAAATACAGTGTGCTTGTGTTTGCCTGTGAAGGAGTGTGGGCCGGCTCCGTTGATGAAACGTGGCTCACAACCGCATGCCTCCCGGTCTTATTACTTCGAGTTTACACTGGATATGGGGTATGTGGTTGGAGCTATGGTTGGGGCAGCGCAAGCCATCCATGGTCCCTCTGTAGGCGCATGCGTCCTGTGGCTTGCCACAGTGACATGCAAATCCAAACTGGATGCCGCCAACCAAAGTATGTGCCTTTCTTTCTCAGATAAATGTCTAGTGGGCCATGCGCTGTGCCATTTGGGGCCACTACAGAAGCGGCGACCGGTCCTGCAGAGAATTACGACAAGCCGGCGCACCGTTTGTAGGCACGCTGAATTCGATTTACTAACCGCGTGCTTGCATGCTAAGTCTCTTTATTTCAGGTGGTGGGTTTACAGTTTTTCCCTTAATGCTTTTCTTTCTCATATAAATATCTTCCTGTACTCTATTCCATTAACTTGCACACATCGCTTCAGCCAATTGTATTCGATTTCCATAACATTTTTGCGTTCGTGGCATTCCGTGAACTATATTTCCTGACCTCGCGCACTTAGCTATGATTTGTTTGTAAACAGCTTATTACGTACGCTATTTAATTAAGGTCTACGTCACCGTTTCTTTATGCATTAATCGAGTTTTTCTCTTTCTCTTTCTCTCTTTCTCTCAAGCGTTTGGCTGTTGTTTGATATCCCCGGTGTGGTTGCGCTTGATGTGCATGTTGACAAGGTGCCTACCTGTCTATTACCCACTACCTCGTCCATACTGGCTCCAGGAGACAGTTGGTCGATGCTGGAGTGGACAGGGTGCACTGTCCTTGTGGCCGTGTTAGGCTCGAAAAGTGGTTCCGTGCACTCAGTGTGGAGCGGACTACGGTCCAGCCACCGCCTTGTGTGCGCTTGATTCCCAAATACAGTGTGCTTGTGTTTGCCTGTGAAGGAGTGTGGGCCGGCTCCGTTGATGAAACGTGGTTCCAATCCGCATGCCTCCCGGTCATATTCCTTCGGGTTTACACTGGATATGGGGTGTGTGGATGGAGCTGTGGTTGGTGCAGCGCAAGCCATCCATGGTCCCTCTGTAGGCGCAGGCGTCCTGTGGCTTGCGATAGTGACAGGCCCATCCGAAACCGGATGCCGCCAACCATGTATGTATGTGTGCCCCTTGCTGAGGCTGATGTTGCATTCATGATGCTTCTTCACCGCAGTTGGGCTAAACCAACTTACACTTAAACTAGTTTTTTTTAATGTGGATAAAATTCGTTACATGTTATTTGGTTTGTTCTGCGTACTTGATAATCTTCTCCTTACTTGCACACGTCGCTCACGCAAATTGTGCTAAACATGCGTAATTCTACCGCATGGTATTTTTAAATGACTTTCGGACATTTTGTACTTATCACGCATTCACTTATAACCGACTCCTTCTATATGCTCATTTAGCGAGTATTAATGTCGTCATATGCGTTTACTTTAATCGATATTGTCATTTCGAATGATTGGCTGTTGTTTGACATCCCAGGTGTGGCTGCGCTTGATGTGCATGTTGACAAGGTGCCTACCTGTCTATTACCCACAACCTCGTCCATACTGGCTCCAGGAGACAGTTGGTCGTTGCTGCAGGGGACAGGGTGCACGGTCCTTGTGGTCGTGCTAGGCTCGAAGAGTGGTTCCATGCACTCAGTGTGGAGTGGACTACCGTCCAGCCACCGCCTTGTGTGCGCTTGTTTTCCCAAATACAGCGTGCTTGTGGTTGTCTTTGAAGGAGTGTGGGACGGCTCCGTTGATGAAACGTGGCTCACATCCGTATGCCTCCCGGTCATATTCCTTCGGGTTTACACTGGATATGGGGTGTGTGGATGGAGCTGTGGGTGGTGCAGCGCATGTCATCCATGGTCCCTCCGTAGGCGCAGGCGTCTTGTGGCTGACCACATTGACAGGCAAATCCGAAACCGGATGCCGCCAACCATATATATATGTACGTATACATAGATCTAACCGGTGATATGTATATGGTTGGCGGCATCCGGTTTCGGGTTTTCCTGTCACTGTGGCAAGCCACAGGCGCCTGCGCCTACAGTTGAACCATGGGTGGCTTGAGCTGCACCAACCACAGCTCCATCCACACACCCCATATCCAGTGTAAACCCGAAAGAATAAGACCGGAAGGCATGCGGATGTGAGCCACGTTTCATCAACGGAGCCGGCCCACACTCCTTTACAGACAACCACTAGCACGCTGTATTTAGGGAATCAAGCGCACACAAGGCGGTGGCTGGACCGTAGTCCGCTCCACACTGAGTGCACGGAACCACTCTTCGAGCCTAACACGGCCACAAGGACCGTGCACCCTGTCCCCTCCAGCAACGACCAACTGTCTCCTGGAGCCAGTATGGACGAGGTAGTGGGTAATAGACAGGTAGGCACCTTGTCAACATGCACATCAAGCGCAGCCACACCGGGGATATCAACCAACAGCCAAACACTTGAGAGAGAGAGAAAGAGAAAGAGAAAAACCCGATTAATACATAAGGAATGGTGATATAAACCTTAATTAAATAGCATATGTAATAAGTTGTTTACAAACAAATCGTTGCTAAGTGCACGAGGTCAGGAAATATAGTTCACGGAATGCCACGAACGCAAAAATGCTACGGAAATCGAATACAATTGGCTTAGGCGAGATGTGCAAGTTGTGGAATAGAGTACTTGTAGACATTTATATGAGTGATATATATATATTTATGTATACATATATTTATATATATATATTCGGGAGAGCCTATGGTGCGCTGAGGCTGGTGGTGGCTAGATCCTGACAGATGGTCTACCCACTGTTGCTACTGTTGCGCCATAGTCTCTTGTCCTGGTCGCCTCCACTTGGCGACCGCTGGGTGGGAGTTAGGTTTCGCCCTTCTCCCTGCTAAGATCCAGGACACCAATCCGCAAGAGTCAGCTAACTGACAATGTGTTAGACCCCCTGCCTCTCAGGTGTTCATTTAATCGAAATCTTTGGCTGAGGACCCGAGTCGTTCTCCTGTCAGGATTGGGCGCCCTGGCAGTATCCTAGTCCATCCTCTCCGGAGGTTAGGAAGTGGTCGATGGCCCACCTCCCGTAAAACCTAGCCATGGGAGACAACAGGTTACGGGTTATATTCTCAATGCTCGATTGGCGTAGAGATCGAGTGCCACGCATTGTCTCCGACGGTGGGAGGACACCTCCGGGTGTTCAATGCTTTGATACTGCCCGCCTCAAGCCAGGCAGCCCCTGGTAAATTGGTGCAAACCCGCCAAAACCCACCTGCGTCTGGCCGTGGTCGCAGGTGCGTATCCAATTACCGTCGCAAAACATATGATAACTGTTCCAGAACCTCAAAGGCTGCGTGTGAGGACAGTCAAACAGATCCCAATCTGTCTCTGCAATCACATTCCCGAGCTGGATCTGCTCTCCACTGCCTTGTGGGTCAGGCTATTGAGCCAAAGGCTCCGGGTGGAGTCCCTCAAGCAAACCTCCGAAGGACAACGACCACCTCGCGTGCGACTGCCCACCAATGCAGTCGTATGCCTGCGCGCAAAGCACTCAGCATCGGGTGCTGGAACGTGCGCACACTACTGGACCGGAACTCGAGCGAACGCCCGGAGCGACGCACTGCACTGGTCGCAATGGAGCTGGCGCGCTACCACATCGATATTGCGGCGCTCAGTGAAACTCGGCTCGCTGAGCAAGGTAAGTTACATGAAGCGGGTGCTGGCTACACATTCTACTGGGTGGGGAACGCCGCCTCAGCACCACGTGAACATGGGGTCGGATATGCAATATCCAATCGCCTCCATGGCCAGCTGGTGGGTGAACCAACGGGCATCAGCTCGCGGCTGATGACTGTTCGCATGCGACAAGGAACAGGTACGTTTGCTACTTTTATAAGCACGTACGGTCCGACCATGCGTTATCCTGATGACACGCGTGCTCAGTTCTACACTGAGCTATCCTCCGTGATACGGTCTGTGCCGAGGAGCGACCGACTATTTCTGCCGGGTGATTTCAACGCGCGCGTTGTGTGTGATGCATCAGCGTGGACAGATGTTATCCGTGCGCATGGCATTGGTTCAGCGAATGCGAACGGTGACAGGCTGCTCTCACTGTGTGCCACTCACGGCCTGACGATCACGAACAGTCGGTTTGCACTGAGTGCGAGTGATATAGCAACTTGGACGCACCCACGGTGTGGTCACGCTCCTGCTCGACTATGTCATCGTACGTCAGCGTGATATGCGTGAAGTGCGCATGACACGTGTACTGCGTGGAGCTGAGGGTGGCACTGACCACAAATTGGTGCGGACCAAACTGTACATATATTTTCTAAACCTATGTATTGCACTCCCGCCGTAAATTGACGTAAAGTCAACATTCTCTCCCTCGGTACTGTGCAGAAACGTACTGAGCTGGAGTAGGCGATGGCTGCACGCCTGTGTGGTGATGTGAAATGTATAGCCACAGTGGGCGACCTGTGGCACCACATTCGCGACCAGGTGACAGCTGCTGCCGAGGAGACCATCGGGAGCGCAATCTGTAAGCGGCCTGATTGGTTTAATGACAACAATGTGACGATTGACGCATTGGTGTTAGAACACAATGCAGCATTTGCTGCACATGTTGCAGACCCCAGTGACTTGGGGAAGAGTTGTCAGTTTCACAAGCTTCGACGGCGACTGACCCGAGAGCCCGTCGCATTACAAATGAATGGTGGACAGAGAAGGCGAAGCAGATGGAATGCTACGCCGAACGCCGCCAACACAAGGAATTCTTTGACTCCTTGAAGGCGGTGTATAGACCGAGATTGGAGCCGCTGAGGACACTGATTGATGGTATTTCAGGCGCTACCTGCACCCAGGCTGCAGACATAATGCAGGACTGGCAGGAACACTTTGACTGTCTCTTAAACAACCGTTCAGAGATCGACTGGCCTACATTGAACGGCCTGAAGCAGCACGATGTGAATGCGAGTCTGGCGGATACGCCGACACTGGATAAGACGTAGAGAGCACTTGCTCAGCTGCGAAACGGCAAATGTGCCGGAGGTGACGGGATCCCACCTGAAGTATTGAAACACGGTGGACCCGCGTTGTTGACTGCACTGCACCACTTGGTGCAACGCGTGTGGATTGAGAAGGAAGTGCATTCTGAGCTGAAGGATGCCCTTGTGCTACCACTGTACAGTGGCAAAGGTAGCAAGCAATGTTGCACGAATTATCGTGGCATCAACTTGCTATGTTGTGTGGGCAAGGTGATTGCCCGAATCCTGCTCAACCACCTCGTGAGTCAGGTTGTGGAACCTAACGTGGCGAAAGAGCAATGTGGATTCCGTTCGGGTCGCAGCACTATAGATGTGGTGTTTGCGGCTCGTCAGTTGCAAGAGAAGTGCAGAAAACGACACCAGCCATTGTACTCGCTTTTTGTTGATTTCACCAAGGCATTTACCTCGGTGAACCGCCAGCCATTGTGGCTGGTGTTGGGTAAGTTTGTAAGTTTAATTGAATGTCTGCACAGTGGTATGCGAGCGAGGGTGCAGCTGAGTGGAGAGACCTCGGATGACCTCGCAGTTGTCTCTGGTGTGAAGCAAGGCTGTGTGTTATCTCCTTCCCTGTTTAATATCTATCTTCTTGCAATGTTGTCTTGTGTTTTTGATGCGGCTTGTTCCTAAGGCGTTCGTGTGAAGCACCGTATTGATGGTGGGTTGTCGAACATCCGTCGTTTCGGTGCGAGAACTCTAGTCTGTGAGACAACTATCCGTATGTTGCTGTTTGCTGACGACTGTGCGTTGTTTTCACACGGCGCGCGGCAGTTGCAGCACATGACTAGTCTTCTGGCTTTGACAGAGGCCGATTTCGGGCTAACCATCAACACAAGCAAAACTGTCTGTCTCTTTCAGCCTTCACCGGAGGTGCAATCTTCAATATTGCTGCAAATCAGCATTGGTGCTGAAGTATTGGAAATCACCTCCCGCTTCCGCTACCTTGGGAGTGTGATGTCGACTGATCAGCAGCTACACGTTAAGCTGCGTAATCGCGTGTCGAAGGCGGCAGCGGCATTCGGGAGGCTTGAGTACCGAGTGTGGAACAACCATCAACTTAGCATTGGCACGAAGCAGATGGTGTACAAATTCATGGTACTGTCCGTTCTTCTATACGGCAGTGAAACGTGGACGATGTACCGGCGGGATGTGCGATATCTCGAGCGGTTCCATCAGCAATGTCTGCGACGAATTTTGCGGATCGGCTGGGGCGCCAGAGTTGCAGACACGGAAGTGTTGCGCCGAAGTGGGATGTATGCAGTTGACGGCATACTTTTACTGCGACACCTGAGATGGCCCGGTCATGTGAGCCGTATGGATTCGACGCGAATACCGAAACAACTTTTATACGGTCAGCTAAGTATAGGGAAGCGGCATGCTGGGAAACCAAAGTTACGTTACCAGGACATGATTAAAGTGAGCCTCACACGTTCTCATCTTAAATGCAGATCATGGGAATCGAAGGCGGTTGATCGGCGTGCGTGGCGCGATCTAATCACGAAGGCAGTTGCTGAGGTGCGGGAGAAAGCCCTCATGCATGCAGAGAAGAAGCGGCAAGTGCGGAGGCGGCAAGCACCTATAGGCTGTTCTCCATCGACATCAAGTGCATGGTGTTGTAAAACATGTGGTCGCGAGTGCCTTAGTCAGGCAGGCCTAGTGAGCCATGAGAGAGGTCACTCGGGACCACTGCCGAAGCGATGACGGGTTCCGCAG
The DNA here is from genome assembly GCA_944474145.2 of Dicrocoelium dendriticum. NCBI lineage: Eukaryota > Metazoa > Platyhelminthes > Trematoda > Plagiorchiida > Dicrocoeliidae > Dicrocoelium > Dicrocoelium dendriticum. The sequence goes on from OX104063.1 coordinate 59,491,837, forward strand.
TGATCGTAGGCAGCACCGGAGCAGCGTTTGTAGGCACGTTGAATTAAATTACTAACCGCGTGCTTGCATGCTAAGTCTCTTTATTTCAGGTGATGGGTTTACAGTTTTTCCCTTAATGCTTTTCTTTCTCCCATAAATATCTCCCTGTACTCTATTCTATTAACTTGCACACATAGCTTCAGCCAATTGTATTCGATTTCCATAACATTTTTGCGTTCGTGGCATTTCTTGAACTATATTTCCTGACCTCGTGCACCTAGCTATGATTTGTTTGTAAACAACTTATTACGTACGCTATTTAATTAAGGTCTATGTCACCGTTTCCTTATGCATTAATCGAGTTTTTCTCTTTCTCTTTCTCTCTTTCTCTCAAGCGTTTGGCTGTTGTTTGATATCCCCGGTGTGACTGCGCTTGATGTGCATGTAGACAAGGTGACTACCTGTCTATTACCCACTACCTCGTCCATACTGGCTCCAGGAGACAGTTGGTCGTTGCTGCAGGGGACAGGGTGCACTGTCCTTGTGGCCGTGTTATGCTCGAAGAGTGCTGCCATGCAGTCAGTGTGGAACGGACTACGGTCCAGCCACCGCCTTGTGTGCGCTTGATTCCCAAATACAGTGTGCTTGTGTTTGCCTGTGAAGGAGTGTGGGACGGCTCCGTTGATGAAACGTGGCTCCCATCCGCATGCCTTCCGGTCTTATTCTTTCGGGTTTACATTGGATATGGGGTGTGTGGATGGAGCTGTGGTTGGTGCAGCGCAAGCCATCCATGGTTCCTCTGTAGGCGCAGGCGTCCTGTGGCCCGCCACTGTGGCAGGCAAATCCGAAACCGGATGCCGCCAACTGTATATATATTCCACCTACAAATCGTATAAATACATACATATACATATGTCACCCCGCGTATACCAATATAAATATATACATATATATACATATATACACATATGGTTGGTGGCACCTGGATTCGGATTTGCGTGGCACTGTGGTCAGCCACAGGACGCCTTCGTCCACAGAGGGACCATGGTTGGCTTGCGCTGCAACACCCACAGCTCCAACCACACACCCCATATCCAGTGTAAACCCGAAGGAATAAGACAGGGAGGCATGCGGATGGGAGCCACGTTCCATCAACGGAGCGGTTTCACACTCCTTCACAGGCAAACACAAGCACGCTCTACTTGAGAAACAAGTGCATACATGGCGGTAGCTGGACCGTATTCCGCTCCACACTGAGCGCAGGGAACCACCCTTCGAGCCTAACATGACCACAAGGACCATGCATCCCGACCCATCCAGCCACGACCAACTGTCTCCTAGAGCCAGTATGGACGAGGTAGTGGGTAATAGACAGATAGGCAGATTGTCAACATGCATATCAAGCGCAACCACACCGGGGATTACAAACAACAGCCAATCATTTGAAATGACATTTTCAAATAAAATATATCTGTTACAGAATACAGCTATGCAGACATAACTCTACCCTAAAATAGCATATGCAGTAAGTTGCTTAGCAACGAATCCACGATAAGTACAAAAAGTGCAGAAGTTCCCCAAAAATGATACAAACGCAATAAAGTTAACCAAGATAACCACAATTAACGTAAGCAACGTGGCAAGTTAATAGAAACTTAGTCAGGCAGGCAGAACTAACCAAATAAAGTGGAATGAGATATTTTAGCTTAAAAGGACCTAGTTGGTAAGTTGGTTCGGCCCAACTGCGAAGAAGAAGCATCATGAATGAAACATCAGCCGCAGCATAGGGCATATATATATATTTGGCGGGAGAGCCAATGGAGCGCTGAGGCTGGTGGTGGCTACATCCGGACAGTTGGTCTACTCACTGCAACTACTGTTGCGCCATTGGCTCATGTCCTGGGCGCCTTCTCGTGGCGACCGCTGGGTGGGAGTTAGGTTTCGCCCTTCTCCCTGCTAAGATCCAGGACCCCAATCCGCATGAGTCGGTGAACTGACCAAGTGCTAGACCCGCTGTCTTGCGGGTGTTCATTTAATCGAAATCTTTGGCTGAGGACCCGAGTCGTTCTCCTGTCAAGATTGGGCGCCCTGACAGTATCCTAGCCCATCCTCTTTGCAAGTCAATAAGTTGTCGATGGCCCCCTTTCCGTAAATCCTAACAATGTGAGACAACAGGTCTACGGTTTATACGCTCACAGCTCAATTGGCGTAGAGCACGAGCGCCACGCATTGTCTCTGACAGTGGGAGGACACCTCCGGGTGTTCAATGGTTTGCTACTGCCCGCCTCAAGCCAGGCAGCCCCTGATCCAAGTTGGGCAAACCCGCCAAAACCCACATGCGCCTGACCGTGGTCGCAGGTGCGTATCCTACTACGGTCGCAAAACATATATGCATCGTTCCAGCACCTCAAAGGCTGCGTGTGAGGACCGTCAAGCAGATCCCAATCGGTCCCGGCGGTCACATTCCCGAGCTGGATCTGCTCCACACGGCCTTGTGGGTCAGGCTATTGAGCCAAAGGCTCCGGGTGGAGTCCCTCAAGCGCACCTCCGAAGAACAACGACCACTGCGCGTGCGGTTGCCCACCAAAGCAATCGTATGCCTGCGCGCAAAGCACTCAGCATCGGGTGCTGGAACCTGCGCACAATACTGGACCAGAAATCCAGCCAGCGCCCGGAGCGACGCACTGCACTGGTCGCGATGGAACTGGCGCGCCACAACATCGATATTGCGGCGCTCAGTGGAAACCGGCTCGCTGATCAAGGTAAGTTGCATGAAGCGGGTGCTGGCTACACAATCTACTAGGTGGGCAACGCCGCCTCAGCACCACGTGAACATGGGGTCGGATTTGCAATATCCAATCGCCTCCATGGCCAGCTGGTGGGTGAACCAACGGGCATCAGCTCGCGACTGATGACCATTCGCCTACGACTCGGAATTGGTGAGTTTGCTACCTTTATAAGCACGCACGGTCCGACCATGGGTGAGCCTGATGACAGGCGTGATCAGTTCTACACTGAGCAATCCTCCGTGATACGGTCTGTGCCGGGGCGGCCGACTATTGCTGCCGGGTGATTTCAACGCGTGCGTTGGGTGTGATGCATCGGTGTGGACAGATGTTATCGGTGCGCATGGCATTGGTTCAGCGAATGCGAACGGTGACAGGCTGCTCTCACTGTGTGCCACTCACGGCCTGACGATCACGAACACTCGGTTTGCACTGAGTGCGAGTGATATAGCAACTTGGACGCACCCACGGTGTGGTCACGCTCACCTGCTCGACTATGTCATCGTACGTCAGCGTGATATGCGTGAAGTGCGCATGACACGTGTACTGCGTGGAGCTGAGTGTGGCACTGACCACAAATTGGTGCGAACCAAACGGTAGATATGTTTTCGTAAATCTATGTATTGCAATGCAGCCGTAACTCGGCGTAAATTTAACATTCTCTCCCTCGGTACTGTGCAGAAACGTACTGAGCTGGAGAAGGCGATGGCTGCACGCCTGTGTGATATGGACTGCATGGCCGCAGTGGGCGACCTGTGGCACCACATTTGCGGCCAGGTGACAGCTGCTGCCGAGGAGACCCTCGGGAGCGCAAACTATAAGCGACCTGATGGTTTTGATGAGAACAATGCGACCATCGGCGCATTGGTGTCGAAGAAGAATGCAGCATTTGCTGCACATGTAGCGGACCCCAGTGACTTGGGGAAGAGTAGTCAGCTTCGCAAGCTTCGACGGCAACTGACCCGAAAGCTCCGTCGCAGAAAAATGCACGGTGGATGGAGAAGGCGAAGCAGATGGAATGCCACACGGAACGCCGCCAACACAAGGAATTCTTTGACTCTTTGAAGTCGGTGTATGGACCGAAATTGGAGCCGCTGAGGACACTGATCGATGGTATTTCAGGCGCTACCTGCACATAGAATGCAGACATAATGCAGATCTGGAGAAAACACTTTGTCTGTCACGTTAACTACCGTGCAGAAATCGATTGACCTATATTGAACGGCCTGAAGCAGCACGAGGTGAATGCGAGTCTGGCGGACACGCCGACACTGGATGAGACGCAGTGAGCACTTGCTCAGCTGCGAAACGGCAAGTGTGCCGGTGCCGACGGGCTCCCGCCTGAAGAGTTGAAGCACGGCGGTCCCGCGTTGTTGACTGCACCACTTGGTGCATCGCGTATGGCTTGAAGAGGAGGTGCCACCTGAACTGAAGGATGTCTTTGTGCTACCGCTGTACAAGGGCAAAGGTAGCAAGCAACGTTGCACGAATTATAGTGGCATCAACTTGCTATGTTGTGTGGGCAAGGTGATTGCCCGAATCCTGCTCAACCGCCTCGTCAGTCAGGTTGTGTAACCGAACGTGGCGGAAGAGCAATGCGGATTACGTTCTGGTTGCAGCACTATAGATATAGTGTTTGCAGCTCGTCAGTTGCAGGAGAAGTGCAGAAAACGACATCAGCCATTGTACTCGCGTTTTGTTGATTTCACCAAGGCATTTACCTCGGTGAACCGCGAGACATTGTGGTTGGTTTTGAGTGAGTTTGGTTGCCCGCGTAAGTTTGTAAGTTTAATTGAATGTCTGCACAGTGGTATGCGAGCGAGGGTGCAGCTGAGTGGAGAGACCTCGGATGACTTTGCAGTTGCCTCTGTTGTGAAGCGAGGTTGTGTCGTAGCTATTGCTCTGTTTAATACAAACCTTCTTGCAATCTTGTCCTGTGCTTTTGATGCCGGTTGTGCTTACGGTGTTCGTGTGGAACACCGTATTGATGGTGGGTTGTCGAACATCCGTCGTTTCGGTGAGAGAACTCTAGTCTGTGAGACAACTATCCGTATGTTGCTGTTTGCTGACGACTGTGCGTTGTTTTCACACGGCGCGCATGAGTTGCAGCACATGACTAGTCTTCTGGCTTTGACAGAGGCCGAATTCGGGCTCACCATCAACACAAGCAAAACTGTCTGTCTCTTTCAGCCTTCACCGGAGGTGCAATCTTCAATATTGCTGCAAATCAGCATTGGTGCTGAAGTATTGGAAACCACCTCCCGCTTCCGCTACCTTGGGAGTGTGATGTCGACTGATCAGCAGCTACACGTTGAGTTGCGTAATCGCGTGTCGAAGGCAGCGGCAGCGTTCGGGAAGCTAGAGTATCGAGTGTAGAACAATCATCAGCTTACCATTGCCACGAAGCAGATGGTGTACAAATCCATGGTGCTGTCCGTTCTTCTATACGGCAGTGAAACGTAGATGATGTGCCGGCGGGATACGCCATATCTCGAGCGGACTCCATTAGCAGTGTGTGCGACGGATTTTGCGCATCGGCTGGGGCGACAGAGTTGCGGACACCGAAGTGTTGCATCGAAGTTGGATGTATGCAGTGGACTGCAAATTTTTATCGAGACACCTGAGGTGGATCGGTCACGTGAGCCGTATGGGTTCCACTCGGATACCGAAGCAGCTATTATATGGTCAGCTGGGTATAAATAACTAAATAAATAAATTTTTATTCTCGACAACGCGAGGCGCACCTCTACAGGCATGATGGTATTTAGCGAACATAGTGTGATCAACTTGTATAAAAGGACATGTTTGGCATAACATTGTATGTAAGTATATGGGTGTATATACGTATGTAATTGTGTAGGCATGTGGCTTGTGGTTTTGAATGCGCCGCAGAATATTTTACTGTTTGTTATCGTCAGAAATGTGCGGATAAGCGATTGATTTTCGTGGGTTGGATAGCATTTTCCGAATATCCACAGGCGAGTCACATCCGCCACTTCGAAGTGTTGTTAAGCAGACATTTGTGGCTTTTTATAAAGATGTGGCATTATTGCCGACACTCAAGAAGACTTCCATGGTTGCCTCGCCCGCATTACCAATGCACGGAGAAATATTATGGGTCCCAGAACAGAGCCAACATGCTCGTAAATTAACTGGTATCCAATTTGGCTTCACTTTCGTAAGACTATGTATGTCTAACGGTGGGACCTTAATATTGCCGGTAACTCTAGGAGCCTCCATGAATGATGGTCACTGTGTCCATGTACTTCCCAAAACACTGACCACAGAATTTCTACCAGCTAAGCCACAAGTATTGGCTCCGCATGCCAAAAACGTATTCCTAGTTATCCAGTTTTTCCCATAGTAGCTGTTTCATTATGGCGACTAGCGTAGCGGATATTGTTGGCTCCACAGACTTTCGCGACCGGAGTTTATGGAGCCCAGTTCGGCAGCACAGCAGTGTCATCAGTATCTCCGCTAACAAACCGTCTGAACTTCACACGCCTCCATGAACGTTGGTTACTGTGCCCAAATAAATTCTTTGGCACCTGCATTAAAGCCGCTACTATGAAAGTAGCAGCTGTTGTCTTTACCTGCCTTCCTGACTGGCCTATGTAGGTCCTTATCCAGCGTATCAAAATGGATGCGGGCAAAATATTCACTATAGACATGGCGCGCCTCTACCAGGAATATTGTTACAGGGTATACAGATCCCATGGCGGACGTCATCTCCACTACGAGCGAAGCCACTGACTTCGGCTTAAGTGGTGCTTCAAAGAGCGTGCATTAAATGAAATTTATAAATGACTTTGATACTAGGTATACGCGGGTCACACGACATTATATTTTTGGGTCATTGCATATAAATGTTTGAAATCGCTTCGCTGTTTAACCACTGAAATATGGCATCAAATGCAAAGCTGAGGTCTGTACCAATGCCGAATATTCAGGTCGTCATGTGGAGCGTTTGGCGCACTGTTTACCAACAATGCACAAGCCATGAGGAACGGCTTATTGCCAATTAGGTGACAAACACACAGGAAAACAATATGCATTAATGTAACGCAAGGTTGACTTAAAGATGCAAGAAGTACCTATGTTACACACCTCCAGGCAGTCAGGGTGGATCCTGCACAACCTATATGTCCATGAGATTAATAGCTGGAATTAAAAAAGCCGTGGGGTTTGGTGAGATCCACATGACCACGTATCGTGGCAGTGCCACTTCGCAATCTTGGACGGGGTGTATATGAACGATTGCAACATTGAGGGGAGAAAAGACAACAGGTGCGGACATTTTGAGCAGACAATCTCGCCTGTAGTTGCATTTCAAAATATGGGGTGTCCATTTCTGCCACACATTATTGCTGCTATTTGCCAGTTTGCGGACAGGCGGAAGATTTACTTCACATCAAAAGACTTGGGCTGCTAATAGGTGCGTACCGGAGGTGAGGTAGGATTACGGCAATGGTGTACGCGATGCTGGTAGTCACACATGTGAGTCAAGCACAGCGGTGTTAAACAGACCTGGTAAAGTGTCACATAATGACTGAAGTTTGACGGAATTTGGTACTCAGAGCACAGGAGCATAATGCAGTAATGGTTTATGACGATCAAACCCTTCACAAATATTCCCGATCTTGCGGATGTGCTTGTATATCGCCCGTAAGCCACAAGGCTTGAACACTGAGAAATGGGTTATATCCTGTGAAAAGCAGGGCGTTGCGCACTCTGAGACAGGATTGCAACACCAAACAAGGAATCCGGACGGCCCATGTCTATGGCGGTCTAAACGCTAGGTGAATATCTGCTGTGCACTTACCTGATGTAATGCGGACACCGTGGGCAATGGATCATTGCAGGTAGATACCAGTTGGCATCCAACTGCCATTCACATTTGTATCCTAAACAGCAGACGGTTTTGTGCAGTTCGACTTGCCGTTACGTTCAAAGCTTTGCAGTTTCGCAGATCTATTAGTTGTCTGTTTGTCATCACTGCTTACAACTCGAAAACCATAGGAATGAATGCCGTTACTACCAACTTGGTCTCGGGTGGAGACGCTCAGCTCCCTGCTTGGAGAGGCATATATATGGAACACGTGGGGACGATTATTCGCTATACGACTGCCCGCACATATTAGCTACTGACAAGCGTGGTGGTTAGAACCGAGAGGTTAGGCCAGGTTCCAAGGACGATACAGGCCTCCGCCTAAAGTGCGTCATGTTTCTTGCGCAGGTGAGGGAAAAGAGCCACGGTACATCGACTTTAGTCGTATACCACGTACATGACGAAGTCAAGGAATTTAAATAAGTAAATAAATAAATAAATATTTTATTCTGGACTATGCGAGACACTTTCATGGAGGCATGATCAGGTATGTTCAACGGTAAAGACATATTATAGTAACTGTAACAGTGACACTAGCAAATTGGACATATAAATAAATAGTTTGTTCTCAAATCCCGTGACACACCAAACCAGGTGTGCTCAGGATTAAAGGCAGTTGTGTATCACGATGATACTTCGAGTTTAATCGTGTGTAGTTGAAATGGTCAAGGCACTATAAGTGCAATGTAACAATGCTTGTAGACGGAGTGCAACATATTCTTGCATGTGTCGGGATGAGTTGAAATATGAGTCTAGTCGACTTGCCAGTAGGTAGTTGTGGGCAGTGCCTTTATTCAGTGGCGAGTCACATCCGCCAAGTCGCAGTATTGTTAAGCGGACATTGGTGGCTGTTTATAGGGAGAACGCTTGCCAAGCGAAAACCCACCACGTCCTGCATTCCTGCCGTAAAGCATTTTGATCATTACTGAATGGCTGGCGAAGCCGTTTGACGACTGATTTCGTAGTTCGTAGTTCGCAGACAAAAGGCTCCTAATTTCCTCTGTTAGTTGGACAGGTAGTTTTATCGGGGCCGCCATGATTGATGAGGTCGATGGAGGAGGAAAACATCGCGAATAGTCTTCCTATTGTGTGTCCAGGTGAGCAAAAGATTAACTTTCCTGCTGTCTGGATTTTTCCGATGCATGTTGTATGGAAATATGAGGATGTGTACAGTTCTCCATACTGGACATAGATTTTTGTGCTTGCAGTTGGGTCCTTTTGATGTTCAACCTTGGTCCATGTAGGTTCTAGTCGTTGGTTATGTCCGTTTTGGGCGGAAATTGTTCCTCCGCCCAATCCCATATCTCAAAAGAGTACCGGACCTCGGAGAAATGTCCCAAAAGAACGGGTTTTGCCCCAACAAACTGATTCAGGGCATCCTGCAAGGCTAAATCGAGGAACATTGTAGCAAAACCATTTGAAGCAACAACGCATGGAAAATTCTGCCAGTCCAGGTGGGGCGCACAAATTTACTCATCACTAAACGCTTATTCGTCGATTGCTTACGGATAACCACAACTAGACCACCCTAAACAATATCGGGGCTTCTATCGGCCAACACAAATTTAAGTTGCACGGACAAAATATAAAAGAAGCAGCGAGCGTGCAAGTGTTGTGTAATCTGTCAGCATTCTTGGCGGAAATCTAAACAGACACGTGCACACAACCCCACACACACACAAGGCGTATAATTCCCTGCTTCCCTATTGGTTCATCCTTCTCTTTGCGACACCTTAATGTACTCACCCAGTTAGACAATGATCAGGTTACAGCAGTTGGTTTATCAGAATGAACTTTTAACTTGCTCGGGCGTTTGACCTTCCGTATACAACACTGGCGTCGCGGCTTACGAACCTACGTCATGGACTTACATCCTCCTACCTTTTACTGGTCTAACCCGACCTTACTTCCTACAGAAAGTGCGTGGGCCCAGTGGCAAACCTCGCTTACAAACTATCTTGATCTACTACCTGCGGCTTCTGACTATACTGAAGGCCAGAAGCTGAAGCTTTCAGACACATACTCGGTGATGAGGGACAACGTCAATTTGATGCTTTGGATCTCCAGTCACAAGATACCTTAACACAAGCACTAGAGGTGCTGGACAAGTCATGCGGACAGCGTACAAACCTCTTCATGGCTCGCCCCAAATTCGGCCGACTTACACAGGAACCAGCGGAAACTCTAGACAGTTTCGTTGATCGCTTCATTCGCGGTGTACGACCCTGCGAGCATCCAACCATACCGAACCATAGATTCGAGGGCGTAATGCTAGTGCAGCAGTTGAGTAGTGGAATCACCAACAACCGAATTTGGGAATGTCTGCGTTCTGAAGACGCTTGCAAATTGACTTGGGATAATGCTGTGAAATTAGCTCGCCTCAAAACATGTACGACCGAACAGTTGCGATATTTCGCAACCAACGCCGACATACAAGTTGCCAAGATCCACCGCTCGCCAATCGAATTCCAATCCTCACAGAAATGCTTCCGCTGCGGCGGACTACAGCATAAAGACAATTTTACCAAGTGCCCTGCCTTAGAAATGGATTGCGAAGAGTGCGACAAGCATGGACATTTCGCCCGGTGTTGTTGTTCAGTACGCATTTCTCAGTTGCATCCTAGAGATTCCGTTTCTAGTCAGCAGTTACAGTCCTGTGAAAATGTATTTTCCATTGATAACACAGTTACTGTGTCTAACTATCGTTCCAATTGTCCAGAGCCTAAACTACTTATGCCGGACGTTCGTACTGTTACAGTTATTGCACACGATAGAACAACACATGTTGACATGGAACTTGATTCAGCTTCTCCTATCCCTATAGTACCAAATAGCTTTTATGACATGCACCTACATGAATGCCTATACACCCTTCAGCCTATCGATTTGCCAGTGATACAAAGGCCCCGGTAGAAATACGAAGATTTGTGGCGATACAATTGAAACTTGGAGCCGTGAAACCAGCAGTTGCTGTGTACGTCACCCGCGAAAATAACCGTCCCGTACTCGGAGGCAACGCTATGGTTGCACTGCGAGACCCACCGTCTCCAACCCGTATGCGTATCATGGCAATTAAACTACCAGACCTACATATACAGTACCCGAAATTCTTTGAACAAACCACATAGGGTGTTCTTTCTTCCGTTCAAATCAAACGCCTGAAGCAAAATGTTAAACCGGTAGCTACTGCTCATCCACGTCCAAATCCTTTGGCCAGAACAGAGGCTGTTTCTTCAGCATTGCGGCATACGATTGCAAATTATCTCATTGAACACATTAGCTGTTCTGAATGGGTCCACCTTATGGTTACAGGCTTCAAACAGGATGGTACGGCAAGAATTTGCAATGACCTGCAGGCCCTAAATCAGTAAATCCTTGTAGAAAATTTTGTGCTTCCAACCGCGGATGAACTAATCTTCAAACTAGCCGGCGTCCGATATTTTTCAAAATTGAACCCTAGAGACGCTTTCTTTCACATGCCTCTAATTAGGGTGTCAAGATCGCTGACCGCATTTCTCACTATGGACGCACTCTTTCAGTACAAAGTCTTGCCAATGGGCCTGAGTTCAGCCCCAGCAGCTTGGCAAAAGTTTATGGTTCACTCATTTGCCAATTTACCTGGTCAAGTAGTATACATGAACGACACCTGTGTATTCGGTAGGACTCCAGAAGAACATGATTCACGACTGCATGCTGTGTTACGTCGACTAAACCATATTAACCTCCGATTAAACCTCAAGAAGTGCAAATTTAATGCCAGTGAGATCGAGTGCTTGGGCCACATTAAAACGAATGACGGTATGAAGCCGAGTGTTCACAACTCACGTGCCATCACCGTGGCTCCTTGCTCACAGCACTCCACTAAAATAAAGCATTTTCTAGGTATGTGTCCTTACAACCTACGTTACCTGCAGGATTTCACGAACATTGCTGAGCCACTGGGTGAACTGACAAAGGCGAAAGATGTATTTGTTTGGGTCCACCCAACAAAAGGCATTTGACGAAATAAAACGCCGAATTGCTTCCACACCAGTTATGGAGATTTTCAACGAGACGTGCTTAACGATTATCTCTACTGATGCATCAAACATTGGGTTGGGTGCTATACTATCCCAAATTCAAAATGGACATGAAAGAGTTATCGCGTACGCTTCCCGAAAATTGTCCGCGGCGGAGCCTTCTTACTCTGCCGGAGAAAAAAGAAGCCCTTGCCTGCGTTTGGGCCTATGAGAAGTAGAATTTGTTCTTGTTCGGAAGACCCTTTAGTCTTCGCACAGACCACGCAGCGCTAACTAGTTTACTTACTCAGGGAACAAATGGCATCAGGCCACTTCGGATACAGCGCTGGTATGCACGCTTGTTAACATATGATTTGCAAATTAACTTCCGTCCCGGACGCAAAATCCAGATAGCGGATGAACGCTCTCGACTGCCCCTTAACGAAACTGAAACTAATGAGGATGATAATGAGAGGTTACTGGTGTCTTCCCTGAGTAATGAACCAATCTCAGCCCTGACTAAGGAAGAACTCTAGAAGGCGACTCAGGAAGACGACGCACACTGCCGCGTTCAGGAGTTCCTGCTAAACGGTTGGCCACAAAATAACAAGACCACAGGCGATTTTCGTCCGTACCACGTGTTACGTCATGAAGGTTCATTTATAGATAGATGTTTAAGGCGTGGCGAAAAGTTTGTGGCTCCTCGAAGCTTGATACAAACGATCATGCTATGTGTTCACGAAAGCCGCCCTGGCATCGTTCGTACCAAACGCTAGGTTGACGCATGTTTCTGTTGGCCCAAATTGGCACACGAAATAGAAAAGCTTGTTCATGATTGCTTTTCATGGCAAAGTGCAGACAAATTTCAAGGCCGGTGTCCTCCCCTGTACAACCCATTGAATATCCTATGCGATCGTGGGCCGAGATAGCTGTTGACATTATGGGTCCATTTAACTCAGCGCCTCAGCATCAAAGGAACTGTTTGGTGGCGACCTGCTTTTACAGTAAGTGGCCGGAAGTCCATTTGTTTGGAGAGGTGACTACTGCCAGCATTATTTAATGGCTGAAATATATGTTTTCCCGCTTCGGATCACCAGAGGAGATAGTGACGGACAACGAGCCGCAGTTTACAAGCCACGAGTTTCATTCGTTCCTTCAACTTCACGCTATCCGGCACTCACCTACAATGCCGTATAATCCAACGGTAAACGGCATGGTAGAGCGGTTCAGTCGATCCTTGAAAGAGCGTATCCAAACTATTCGCTTATCTGGTAAAAATTGGGGGGACGCCGTTCTACAATAAGCAGTTTCTTACCGAGCCGGTCACGCGTCATTAGCACCTGGTGCGCGATGAGACCACTAGGGTTCACGGTCTCTCTTCAGGATAGTACGGGTTTTGCCCGGAGCTCTTTGCGAGTTTCATTGTGTTCCCTTCCAACCGGAATATTTTGGTGAGCATCGATCAGTTCCAGCAATTGCGAAGAGACCCAAAGTCCATGTTGGCGATTAAACATACCGCATGGGGATTATCCTGCTGTTAGTAAGGTCTGGTGTATATGAGACCAGGAAGCTTGAGTACCGAGTGTGGAACAACCATCAACTTAGCATTGGCACGAAGCTGATGGTGAACAAATCCATGGTACTGTCCGTTCTTCTATACGGCAGTGAAACGTGGACGATGCACCGGCGGGATGTGCGATATCTCGAGCGGTTCCATCAGCAGTGTCTGCGACGAATTCTGCGGATAGGCTGGGGCGCCAGAGTTGCAGACACGGAAGTGTTGCGCCGAAGTGGGATGTATGCAGTGGATTGAATACTTTTATTGAGACACATGAGATGGCTGGGTCATGTGAGCCGTATGGATTCGACGCGGATACCGAAACAACTCTTATACGGTCAGCTGAGTATTGGGAAGCGGCACGTGGGGAAACCAAAGTTACGTTACCAGGACATGATTAAAGTGAGCCTCACACGTTCTCATCTTAAATGCAGATCATGGGAATCGAAGGCGGTTGATCGGCGTGCGTGGCGCGATCTAATCACGAAGGCAGTTGCTGAGATGCGGGAGAAATCCCTCATGCATGCAGAGAAGAAGCGGCAGTTGCGGATGCGGCAAGCACCGAAGAATTGTACTCCATCGACATCGAGCGCATTGTGCTGTAGAACATGCGGTCGCGAGTGCCTTAGCCAGCAGGCCTAGTGAGCCATGAGAGAGGTCACTCGGGACCACTGCCGAAGCGACGACGGGTCCCGCAGTGAACGTATGCAGCACCGGCGCAGCGTTTGTAGGCACGCTGAAATCGATTTACTAACCGCATGCTTGCATGCTAAGTCTCTTTATTTCAGGTGGTGGGTTTACAGCTTTTCCATTAATGCTTTTCTTTCTCATATAAATATCTCCCTGTACTCTATTCCATTAACCAGCACACAGGGCAGTCGCGCGTTGCAACCGAAACGAGCGCCAAGCAAAAATGGCGATGAGCAAGTAAAGCATTCGAACTCAGCAATCAGTTCAACAAACCACACCGGTTGCCTAAGTGTACAATTATAGAATTTTGGTTAGAATTTTACACAAGCAAACCGGGGAATCTCCAGACTGCTACATAGCCCTCTCCCAGAAGGGACTGTGTAAGCAGTCCTTCGATCTACGTGAGGACTGTCCGTCGCGGGCCAGCCTTCTGCGAGACCAGGTTGTGAAACCCGATGCAGCTGCTGGGGGAGAACCATGCAATCGGACCCTAGCGGGCTCCCACCCGTGTCCTCCCTACGGTGTCGAAACGGTAAAAAAACTGTTTGTGGGAGAAAGTTCACGTAGGCGGTTGAGCAGGAAGTTGTTCCACTTCCAGTTGACGTGCGGGGATCCAGCGGAAAGTGAAACCGAGGTGCAACCAACCGACGGTGTATATGGAAAGCAAAATGAAAAAGCAGCATAAATGCATAGCAATACACAAAAGAGTGCAAAGCGAAAAACGTGCAAAGCTGTTTTTGGGTTTTCAAAAGGTTTTGCTCTTTTTTGGTAGTTTCAAAACGTTTTGGTCTTTTTTGTGGATTTTCAAAAACGTTTAGTAAGAGCAGAAAATTTCGAAGGCACGTTCTATGTAAAATAGTAAGTGCGAACGAAGTCTGAAAAACGAACTGAGGGTTTGAGTTTCCTACCGCGGCGATTGATAGCAGGGCGAGTAGGAGTGCTGTCGGTTGGGGTTGTCGGTTCTGCTGAAGCGGACTGACTCGTCTGAGGTTGCGGTGCGTGCTCTGATGGAGCAGGCTGTGAAGGTGCTTGTTGCACCGATGAGTCAGACTTGTCGAGGAATGCTGGCTTGAGTCGATCAATGTTGATCGTCTCAGTGGTGTTGCGTCGTAGCTTGCCTATGTCGGGATCAGCTTGTTGGGCAGCAGCCATAGCGGCTAGATCAATGTTGGTGCCAGGCGATAAGCTGATCTGTTGAATGCGTGAAAGCGCATCCGCGACGGGATTGAGAGCACCTGAGACATGTCGTACGTCTGTCGTAAACTGAGAAACGTAGTCTAGGTGTCTAGTTTCCCGCGGAGAATACTTGTCTGTTGCGCCATTGATTGCGTAGATCAATGGCTTGTGGTCGGTGAAGACTGTAAAATTTCGACCTTCGAGATAATGACGGAAATGTCGGATACCTAGGTAGATAGCTAACAGTTCCCTACCGAAGGTGCTGTAACGTGATTCGGCAGGTTGTAAACGTTTCGAGAAGAAACCTAGAGGTATCCATCGATGGTCGATGAGTTGTTGAAGAACTGCACCGACGGCAGTGTCTGATGCGTCAGTCGTCAGGGAGAGTGGTGCAGACGTGTCTGGATGGGCGAGAAGCGCTATGTTGGAGATAGCGTCTTTGAGCTTCTCGAAAGACAGTCTAGCGTCGTCTGCAAAGTGAAAAGACCGTTGTTTACCGCGGAGCAAGTCAGTCATTGGTTGACAATGCTCGCGCAGTTAGGGATAAAGCGTCTATAATAGTTGACCAGGCCAAGGAATCGGCGTAACTGCTTGAAGGAACTGGGAGCAGGATAGTCCTTCAGTGCCTGGATTTTGTCTGGCAGGGCTTCAATACCAGAGGCGGATATGCGGTGGCCAAGAAAGTCGATGGAACTTTGGCCAAGCTCGCATTTATCGGGGTTGACGGTAACCCCATGCTGGGTTAAGCGTTGGAAGAGAGCGTCGAGGTGATGAAGATGTTCTTCATCAGAAGAGCTCGCGATAAGAATGTCATCTAGATAAGGATAAACGCCTTCGAGTCCTCGCGTTACCTCATGAATGAAACGCTGAAAAGTTTGGGCAGCGTTGCTGAGGCCGAAAGGCATTCTGAGGTACTCGAATAGGCCGAATGGCGTGATGACTGCTGTTTTAGCAATGTCATCTGGCGCGACAGGTATCTGATGGTAGGCACGAACTAAGTCGACTTTGCTGAAGATAGACTTGCCAGCTAGAGCTGAGGTCAAGTCGTGCATGTGCGGAATAGGGTATTTATCCGGGACGGTAACTTTGTTAAGTGCCCTGTAGTCACCACAAGGGCGCCAGTCACCGGATTTCTTCGGCACCATGTGTAATGGTGATGCCCATGGACTTTTGGACGGGCGGATGATTCCCAGTTCGAGCATTTGCTCGAATTCCGCCTTAGCAGCTTTGAGCTTGTCCGGGGCTAGTCGGCGAGGGCGGGCCGAAACAGGTGGGCCCTTAGTGCAAATGTAATGCATGACGTTTGACGTCACAGGAGGCAAGTCGTTCAGGACGCGAACGAGTTTAGGGTGCTTGCTGAAAAGTTCTAGAAAAGGCTGTGAAGCTTGAGGTAGGACACGAATGGGAGTGATAGCAGCCACGTTGGCGCTGGTCCCGATAATACTGAGCTGTGTCCTGGAGTCGATAAGCTTCTTCCTTTTAGCGTCGACGATGAGGTCGAAGCGTTGAAGAAAGTCTATGCCTATGATGGCGAAAGGCACAGCAGCGATTATGAAAGGCCAGCGAAAGGTTCGCCGGAGGCCTAAATTGAGCGTTAGCAGCTTTTCGCCGAAAGTTGCGATTGGTGTGCCATTGGCGGCACGCAGCTTGGTCGGCGATGGTGAGACGACCTCATCTGGGCTACGGGGTATAACGCTAACTTCGGCTCCAGTGTCGACTAGAAACTCGGTGCCGGAAGTTAAATCCCTAACGCGGATGAGGCGACTTTGGTGTTGGCCGGTCGCGTCCGTCGCCGTTACGGACCGGCCGCGAAGTTTTCCCTGCTTCTCGGCGAAGTTGCAAGGCTTGACACATTTACGAGCTGCGGTACCAAAGCGCTGATGGTACCAACAGCTAGCTTGCCTGTTGCTAGACTTAGAACGTTTGCAGGGCGATTTTGATCGGCTAGGACGACGACGGGTCATAGTAAGCTGTTGCACCTGGCGACTAAGTGTCGCAACTTGTGCTTGCAGGGCTTCTATAGTTGACTGTAAGCCAGTGATAGAAGTGCCCTGGGACGCGACGGCATTGATCTTGCTGGCGTCGGCTTGTGGCTGTGATCGTTCAATAACTCGATCCGCTAAGTCTGCTAGTTGAGTGAGCGAAACGGAGCTCACTGTAGCGAGAATCGCTTGTGTGTTTTCCGGTAGCCGTTGTAGCCATAGTTCGCGAAGTAAAGTCACATCCATGGTTGAGGAACCAAGGAGTTGCTGCATCTCCCGTAGCAGGGTTGAGGGCAGTTTGTCGCCCAGTTGCAGATCCCTGAAAAGCTGCTGCAGGCGAACTTTCTCAGAGGGCATAACACGCTTAATCGTGGCCTCCTTGAGAGCCTCATAGCGGTTTTCGGTCTGAGAAATGATGACGTCACGAACCTGCATTGATATCTCCTTGGGGAGATAGGACAGGAGCTTGCAATACTTCGCGTAGTCGGAAGTGATTCTGTGGTTGTAAAACTCAGCCTCAAGATGAGCGAACCACAAAAGAGGATCCATGTCCCAAAAAGGTGGAACAGAGAGAGATACAACGCTAAGCAGAGACTCTACCTTAGGTTCTACAGAATCCATGGCTTAAAAAATGACGCAAAAAATAGGCTACCGTATGCAAAAATAAACCGGAAAATATGAAAAATAAATGGAACGAGCTCACCAGAGAAAAGTTCGAAATATCCGGCGTTGAGATTGTTCCGGATCCGGGGTCACCAATTTAGAGGGTTGCCTATTCCGGGAGCCCAGAGAGCGATTCCAGAAGACAGGTCGAGTTGCAGGGAAACTTTTATTTGTACAGTAAAAGATTCCCTGTTATCTAGCTATAAATGAACGACACCGTGGACGCTCTAGCTAGGGAAACGGAGCAAGCACAGCACACAGAGCAGTCGCGCGTTGCAACCGAAACGAGCGCCAAGCAAAAGCGGCGATGAGCAAGTCAAGCATTCGAACTCAGCAATCAGTTCAACAAACCACACCGGTTGCCTAAGTGTACAATTATAGAATTTTGGTTAGAATTTTACACAAGCAAACCGGGGAATCTCCAGACGGCTACAAGACTCCGAAACAGGGGCCATTCCATTACTCCGCTAAAGGCAAAGAAGAGACTGCGGTCTCGTTTCTTCTTAGTTGTCTACGTAAAAATATGGAACCGGTTGCCTCCCAGAATAAGAGAAATCCAAAATTTGCAGGTCTTCAGAAAGGAGATACAAAAATTCCTATGTTTTGGCATCTTCCAAATCTGCGATTCGCGAGACCTCATCTTTGAAACTGGCCCTGATATAGCTTGAGGACGCCCACGATGTAGTGCAAGACATCTAAGCACCTTCAGCTCAAAACTCATCCACATTCATTGTGGTTACCGTTCTAGCACCTAAGAGACTTTAACGGTATCCGTCGCACCCATTTTCCAGGGTTTAAGAATAGCAAACTGAATACAAGATGATCTTATTCTTCACCGACCTCTTCCTTCAATCCTTATTTCTTATCTACATCTTCATCCCTTCTCTTCAGACTTTTATCACTTTTCAACTTCTTGACCACTGGATCCGTGGAAAAAGTATTAGGCTTATGACCTCTATGGTACTCCTAGTAAAGGCATGCTACCAGACCTAAGCCTTGCATAGAATGTTGAAAGCGTTTTCTGCTGCGGATGCACCTAAGCGTAGCATTAGAATTGTCCAAAATCGTCTTAATGCCGGCTTTAAATGAACCTTTATGTGTCTTCCTAGATGTCAGTTGCCAGCGGGCCCTAATTGAAGCTTTTTCATTAAGTCTGAGCACTAGTTACTATACTCAGCAGTTTGCAAAAACTATAAGTAGGTACACCACAAAATAAAAGGTATATCTTTCTTATTGTTGACAAAGAGCGCACTTTAAAAGTTCTAGGCCCAAGAATCAGATATTTTTAGAGGGTTGCCTATTCCGGGAGCCTAGAGAGCGATTCCAGAAGACATATCGAGTTGCAGGGAAACTTTTATTTGTACAGTAAAAGATTCCCTGGTACCTAGCTATAAAAGAACGACACCGTGGACGCTCTAGCTAGGGAAACGGAGCAAGCACAGCACACAGAGCAGTCGCGCGTTGCAACCGGCACGAGCGCCAAGCAAAAGTGGCGATGAGCAAGTCAAGCATTCGAACGCAGCAATCAGTTCACCAAACCACACCGGTTGCCTAAGTGTACAATTATAGAATTTTGGTTAGAAGTTTACACAAGCCAACCGGGGAATCTCCAGACTGCTACACATTTTGCTCTCCACTTATTCTCTCTTGGCCCCATAACTTAGCTTTATCTGGTATACATGTGCCTTTCGCTATTGGCAACACTAATAGACAGGCATAATGAAACCAGATCCTCTTTTTAACTGCTTTTGCTCGTAAAACACTCGCCTTTTCAGATTTCATTTCACTGGTACGAAAGCTAACCAACGACAGAGAGGCCCCTGTCACCCTGGCTGGCTGGAGCACCAGAAACTTTCCACCACCACTTTTCTTCTCTTGGCCGCCCGTGTGTCATTTATCTTTTAGTTGGCTCCAAAGCCTACCATGCGTTATGCGTAATGGCGGGTGAACGACCAGCTCCCACTGGTTTTTGTTACTATTCTACTCCTGATTTACCTTATCGCTCTTTGCCTAGGGTGCTAGAACAGCTCTTGCCAGGAAAATCACAAAAGAAATAGTCGGTGTGACATTAGAGTACCAGTTAACATTGCCATCTGGATGAACACCGCCGGCACTATCTTCGGAACTTAAAAATGGAGAGAAATAAATCGAAATTCATCAAAGAGTTGCACAATAGTGTGCAACTACACATAAGGCATAACAATACCTCAAGTATAAGCAAGCTCAACCACCAGAAGTAGAGTTGTTAAAGCCCATCCAATGTAGACCAAAACGGATTTCACGCCCAAATGCAATTAGCTAAATTTTACTAAATTTTCCCATGCTTATTTCTTTATTATTAGTGACAGGCTCCTATAGCTCACTGATGTTAGAGACAGAGCCTCATGAATATAGAAAATCGGCTCTAAGGGATAAAACTTGTGATGTTTAGCTAAGTAATGTGTGTACTTTGCAGGCCGAAATCTGTCAACGGAGCTGAAAGATCCCCTGAGTTACTCAGGTAGATCTGGCTCATGCGGCCTTGTTGTAAGATTTAGAAAAGCTTAGAGGCTTAAAAAATGCTAAACTCTATTTTACTGGTTGTTTATTTGGCTCAGTATCCCCTGAAAATGGTAATGCTTTGGCCTTCTAACCGTAAGTTAATTACAAGCTCCCCTGAACTCCCTTGTAGATATAATATTCCTTGCTGGGTTTCTAGCGTTTTTGCGCAAGCTCATCCCTTATTTGCATATATTTTTCATGTATGCCTGCAAAGTTTACTTTTCGTCCACCGCGCAGTCCGTAGTTATCACAGGGTATACCGGGCTAATTAGAGCATTTCTGGATAGCTATACCTATCTAGAACATACACCGCTTCCCTAATTATATATTTTGTTTTCTTTTTTCTGCTATCTGTCTGCAAAGCAGAAAGCAGTTTTTAGCGAAAAATAAAAATGGCCTTATTCGTAGACCATCGTTTAATTGCGAATAACGCGCAAACTACTGCACGCGTGGTGTTGCTTTTACGCTCACCGTATTCAGGCGCTAAAGCTGGTCCAGACCAGTGTAATTTTGTGCTACTTTAAGCGGTATTATAACTGTAGAAAGGCTTTTTCTTATATCTGAGAATAACTCAGGTTGACATTTTGCGCCGGAGAGCAATATCAGCGTAATAAAAGTAGGGCTATATTTTTTGTTAATTGGTATCTTTCTACTGAAGCCCGCAGATTTATTTTCTCTCTTAACAAATTGCTTTTATTTATGTTTGCATTTATCGGAATTGTTTGTAAATTTTCGTATGCCTAATAATCGCTTCATTCATTTCTTCCATGTGCGCAACAACAATTGGGGCAACTGAGTGGCCAATTATTGTGCGACCAATTTAAAGTGAACTTGTGACAAGTTGGCTTCTGTTCCAATGAGAAAAGGCAAACTACACCTCCGCGAAGTTTTCACAATAAAATCAAGGAGCTCAATATCTCCCGAAGGAACCAGAAAAATGTCAAGGTGGGCGCCTGCGACCCAGTAGCTGTATACTAAACAGTGCAAATGCATTTGCAATTGCTAACGATGAACATATACTAATATTTTGCCAACTTCCATGCAAGAGCATCGGATAAATGTAAGCATTGATCAGAACCCTTTAGGGTGCAGCCTCAAGCAGGTCTAGAAATATACCTATTTATTCATTTATTTATTTAGTCTGAGAGAACTCTGAGAGCCGGAGACCGAACAGGAGAGACTTGAATAGTCGACACATCCGGAGGCCTCGTAGTAGACCCAGAGAATTTCACTGATCACATGATGACTAAGAAGGGCATGGCACTAAGCGTCGATCGTCCGATTGAAGGTTTGAGGGTACAGGTTACTGATGGAAGTGCTTATATTATTAAGGGTTAACAAGCCTACCCGGCTGTCAATTAAGCAAGACATAGTTTTGAGTCTACAGCGATTAGATCGGTATACCTTGCAAGTCTGGTAAAGGTCAAAGGAGCATACCGGTCAAATGAGATTAGGTTATTACAGGGCACTGAGAGTTGGCAGTCCAAATAGAGAAGAAATGATAGTAGAGCGCGCCATAAGGAGAGGAGACGGTCCGAATAGAGGGAGGTGTGGAAAAGTCCATGGGGCTCACGAGGTAATGGGGACAGAGCGTTCGATCTACTCATCAAAGGCCGGTAACGTCACAGCAGTCTGAGTGAATTCGGAGAGCAGGAGACCGATCAGACGAGACTGGATTAGTCGGCACATTGAGAGAAAGTCGAACAGTTAAGGTGAGAAGATAAAGAGGCAGCGGAGATGGATAGGTTTTGGATGCAAGAGGCAACATGAATATAAGGTATGCAAGTCAGGCAGGCTCGTAATGTGAGAGACGTTGTGTGCTGGTGATACAGAGCATAAAACTACAGTTAGCTAGTTAGGAGGCAGTCATAGAGGATAATAGGGCAGGGCACTGAGCGCTCGCTATCCGGATGAAGAAGAAATAAAGGCAGACCGTGATAAAGAGAGGCCATAGTCGAGAGTTTACGTGTACGGATAAGCAATGCGACAGTTAACGTGGCTCACGAGGTAACGGTGACAGAGCGTTCAGTCTTCCGAGCATGGCAGGCAGCATCGCAGAAGTAGCTCTCGTTTGAAGCCCTCCACTGTCAGCGTGAAGCACAAAGAGCAGGCTTCTAATGATGCTTTTTAAACGTGGCTGAGAGACGGGGCAATGGAAGTGTTTGATTGTAGGTCAGAAACGCTCGTCATGATGAAAGCGATCCGAAAACTGCTGGAAAAGCGCTAATTTTTCACCCTGCTCGTAAGGAGGATGCATGAAATCTAATTTTGAGGGCAAAATAGTCATTACTTGCTGCTTGTAGAAGTAGGTCGTAGTCGCTAGTTAGACTTTCTTCACGTCCTCCTCCATGTCAGCCAATTTGAGGGCAAACAAGCGAAATAAACGCTTAAACCTAGCCATACCTTCTGCCATGATGACCGCTTCTAACGTGGCGCCAACGCGATTTATTGCTTATTGTTGTCCACTTAAACAATAACGGAGGTTAAATTTTCCATCCATTTATATCATCATGTAGACGTATTTGCAATGTACATCCTCCATGTACACATTTTCACCTTCACAATCAGCCAAACCAACTGCCCTGCGGATAGCCCACTCCGTTGCGTGTCGTTCCTGTCTTGAGGGTCCATTGTGAATACTGTATAAGGGATACGATGTCTTCAAAATGTTTGGATTGTTGTAATGCTGTCACTTCTCGCTCGAAGGCTGCTCATTATTCTTTGTGCGAAGGGTGGCTGCACATTGCGGACACAACGGTCCCCCCCCCAGAGTGAATCTGCGGGTAACAATCACCCATCTAGGTTTTGCTCTGCGTATTTCAGTTTTCTGCATCAATACAGCAAACTGCTATGACATCCAAGTGCATAGGTTGTAGCAAATGCGTCACCTCCCCCTCAAAAGCTGTTCAATGCGCTCTGTGCGAAGGGTGGCTGCACACTTCGTGCTGTAACCTCGATGGCGCCCTATATGAATGCATTCAACGCACTGCCTCTGAGGTCGTGAGCTCACCTTGTGACAAATGTTGAGTAATAGTGAATGGCAAATGCCTTTTGGCTAACATTCGTCCTCTCAATATATGCAGCCCTGCCACCCTGGCCATGTACAATACGGAAGATGATACACCCGCATCATCGATTTCCCTACCTGCATCTGGGTCTGCTACACCCGAACGAAACCGAAGCCGCACTCTCCCCACTACGTCGGTCGAGGCATTACCTTCCAGTAAGATGATGTGTCGACCGGAAAATAAGCCCAAGACGTATGCTGCCGTGCAGAGCGCCACAGCTTCAACAACAACCAGCCTGTGACCAGCTGAATGCGTGCGCCCACGGAAGCTGGTCTCTAAGACCAAGGCGAAATGCAACACTTGGGATAACTCATCCGTAGTGCAGGGAAATGTGACTTCAAGCTTAATCAAAGCTTAGCCACCATTGCGGCTAAGTGTAATCCCAAATCCAGGGATAAACCCAATCCTACGCTCTCAGCATCTCTGTCGCAAATGAAGCTAGTTCTCAGTAGACTTTTTGAGCTAGAGAAAGTGTTCAACGATAATCCGTCTTCTCGCAGACCACAAGTCCCTGAGCGCACTCCGCCTTTTCGGGACCGTTGCCTCCTCATTATGAACGCAGTCGAATCGAACAACTACACCCCAGCGGAAAGAATTTTGGGTGACCAAATACCTCTGGAGGGCTTGGTCTCTTTACTTTTTGATGAAGGGGAACAGGGAATTAACATCGTCTCTGATTCCGGCTCGGCAGGAAGCAAAATGATCCACCCAAAGTTCGCCCCCAAAGTCGTGTTTCAAACGGAAGAGGAATGCCGACGTATTATGCGACGGACCTCGCGTCTCAAATTTGAATCTTATTATGTACTACGTGCTTTTTCTCCAGAAGACCGGATAAAAATAAAAAAGACTGTTGAGGAGCTACGAACACGCTGAGGAAATGGTAAAGTTGACCTGCATATAGTGGATTGTTGCGTGGTTCCGAAGTCCCTGAGAGCCCATTGGTGACTCATTCTCCAACTGCCTAGAGAATAAAGCACACAAATGGACTACGCGCGTTAACCGCCAATGTGCCCAGTCTAAGGAATAAATTGGATGACATTCAGTTGATTACCATAGAGACCCGTCCAGACCTGATGGCCTTCAGTGAAACCTGGCTATTCACCGACATCACGGCTTCAGAAGTGTCTATTCCCGGTTACCACCTCTCCCGATCTGATCGACAAGGAAGGAGATCCGGCGGTGGCGTAATGATCTAGTGGCAGACTGCTATCAAAGTGCACGTAGTAGAAGCAATCACTAACAAAGATGGTGAGTTTGATGCCCTCTGGATGGAGTTCTCTCACATTTGGTGTCGTCTACAGAGCGCCTTCAGGATCCGGAGCCCGCTTGTTGGACTCGATCAGGAAGCTTGGTGCACGAAAGGATTATCTTGTCGTTGGGTATTTCAGTGCTCATTCTGTTGACTGTAACCTGCTCCTTTGTGACCGATCTACAGAGTCCTTCGAGGCCAAATTACTAGAGACCACTCTTCGTTGTCATTTGCTCTAACATGTCACTACACCAACTCGTATTCCCCCAGATCAGAGGCCGCATATCCTGGATCTCGTGCTCTTCCCAGCACAATCAGAAAGCACGAACCTTACAGTTCTACAGCCCACTGGCCGCAGTTTTCCTTGTACTGTCTCATTCCGGTGGACACGTCGCTTCGCTCTTCACAGCCAACCTACCGACCGTCGGAATTTCTGACGTGCCGATAGACTTCGTCTGCAAGCGGCCGCAAGCGTTGTCTATCGGAGTATCCCAGAACAACTCAACGTTGACGAGGCGTGGAAGCACTTTTATTCCTAGCTGATGTTACTCATGGAACAGATCATCCCTTTCTCCAAAAAAGGCCCTTCTCTAAAGACCCTCCGTGGATCAATCATGAATTGAGATCTATGATATAAAGCAGACGTTAACTATGGGATCGTTTCAGAATTACACGATTTGAACTTGACTACAGCTACTATAGAACTTTCAGGAATGCTCGCAACATGAGAAAACGCAAGAAACGCCAAAAATACGAGCTGCGATTAGCTGCACTTTCTAGTACAAACTTCAAGGCCATCTTCTCATACATACTTAGTGCACAGTCGTGTGCGTTAGCACCCGTGGCCCACCAATCAGTCATGCTTGAGATGGCGCAACCCCCAAAAGAATTGTTATTAGTGTCTAACCAAAACGGAACCCAAGGTGTTTCTCACCTGGACACATTTTGTGAATTTTCTCACATTAGTTTTTTTATTATCATTGGAAGACCACCCTGGCTCATTAGTGTCAATAATACAACCATACTGACTTATAAAATAGCCTCAAAGAGTCGAAACTGGTAATACTTTTTTAGGAACTGCTTTGCGTTATCCTAGTTCAGAAGGGGCAAATGAGTTTTACGTTCCCTTGTCTTATCCATATGGACTCAGCTCATGCGGCTTTGGTATAATTTTCGCATCCACATCGGAGCATTAAAAACGTTGAATTCCACATTCATAGTGGATTCTGCGGCCCAATATACTCTGAAAATCGCACATGGTCGCATTCTGGCTGTGGGCTAGCTACACCATATCCTGTGCTGTTCTACCTATATAATAATTAGTACAGCCTACCTAGTATTTCCCTAAAACCTTTCCGTCTGTTTCCCAACTTTTACTACGTTTACTGAGAAAGTATGCTTTTCGGCCCACTGCGTCATACTTCGCTGCTGCAGCGAATTACACGTTATCTTAAGCATTCCCAGTTACCACTCCATATTCGGAATTTATTACGCCTAGCCGTTTTTTGTATTATTGCTTTCTTTTTTCTGTATCTGCTTCCAAAGCAGAACGTGAATTTAGCGGAGGCTCGAAAATGGCGCTATCTGCCGCCGACCGCTAAAAATGCAAATATCTCCATAACCACTGCACCTAGCTTAATTATTTTACCTTTTTCGTAAACAACGCCTAGGGTTTGTCCTAGACCGCTCATTATTGTTCCGTTTTAGTCAACATTTCGGCTCCAAAACGGCGTTGATTCCGCTTGTTTGGAGATTTACACGTTGAAATTCGCGCCAGGTTTGCGGTTCTGGTATGCTGTTTCTGGGAAATATTTTGGCTCCATTTTCCAACATTAGTGTATTTTCTAGTTAAGTGGGCCGGCCTTTCAGTCAGACTTTTCTAAGAAAGGCTAAATTATTAGTCCCTACTTTTATTTCCTTTGTTTCCACCCTCCACTTTTACGACCTAATTTTGGCATCCTTATTCATTTCCATGAGCCCGCTACTAATGGTAATGCTCGAAATGCGGTGATGTGACCAAAGAAAATGGATCAAATTTCCTCTAGTGGTGCACTTTCCATCGAAAATAACACAATCCATTGGCATAATAGATTGATCGTTTACTAATGGAATCAGGCACCTCAAGGTTTGGCAGTGGTAGCCGGTGAAAAGCGCAGATTCGTACATAAGCTACGTAGACCCAAACTACTGCCTTCACAAATGTCGAGACCTACGGAACGTTTGTATTTATCCCTGCTTAACTGTTCGGAAAGATAAACACGATCAAAACCAGTTGTTAACGATATTTCTTCTCCATGCATGAGCATGGAGGTTATGTACAATTTTATCTGACCCCACCAAGGAACAGTATCTAGCGCTTGTCTAGAAATATACCTATATTTAAAAATGAAGCACCAAAACTGGCAGTGGTGTCCCTGGCTTGTTTCCCTGTGGGCATTTGGACCTGGTTTACGAAGACGTTGAGAAAGATAGCCTTTTGACCCAGCAATATTTTGTTTACTCAACCGAAACGCCACTCCCACCTAGCGTTGCACCCATTCCTCTTTCCCTGTTGGGGCACGTGAATGTTAACACTAATGTTGTAATGAAACTTTGACTTAGACCCAAATTCCTTGCTTGGTGCTGATGTTTTACACCCATTGTTCCTTATGACCGCCGCTGGGAACATTGCCGCTCCTGTCTGTCAAATCCTTCGTCCTTTCCTTGTGGTCTGGTGGCTTCAAACTGCTTGGAAGGTATTAATCGTTAAACCTATTTCCAAAGGAGGGAACCGACCGAATCCAACCAGCTATCGTTCCATCTGTCTGAATTCGATTTTGTGCTACGTCATGGAACGCATTTTGAAACGGGCCTCTCGTGTTCATCTAGATGAGTTGGTGTTCCTATCTCATGTCCAACATGGTTTCCGTGGGGCGCGTTCATGTGCCACAAATTTGCTGGTGGCTAGGAAAAATGGGCAAGATCCTAAAATGCCGGTAAGCGTCCGGGTGCTATGTTTTTCGATTACAGTAAGGCTTTAGACAAGGTCCCGCATGAGCGGCTCTGCTTCAAACTCCGGGAAATCGGCCTCACTGGCAATTTTTTTCTTGGGTCTCCGAGTTCCTAAACACTCGCTTCATGCAGGTTAAAGTTAACGGAGCGCTTTCTGATCAAGTTCTCATGACTAGTGGGGTCCCCCAAGGTTTTGTACTCGGCCCTGAACTCTTCAGTATCTTTATCAACGATCTGCCTTCCGAACTGCCGACCGACTGCTTAGTCTACGCGGATCATCTGAAGCTGTGGATTGAGGTATCCAATCTGGAAGATGCAGACAGACTTCAAGCGACACCCGATCTGCTCCAAGATTGATCACTAAAGTGGCACTTGTCCATTAACCATGACAAAGGCACTGTCCTTCTAATCGGTGCTCCTGAGCCTTTTGGGGCTTACCATATCGGGGGTTTCTTGCTCAGAAATGTCAACCAAGAGAGGAACCTCGGGCTGATTGTGTCTCCTGATCTCAAAACAATCAAGGACACCCGGAAGATGGTCGCATCCGCCTACAGAATACTTCACGCTAAATGGAGAGCCTTTTCACGCCAGACCTTAGCACCCTTTAGACTACTGTTTGCTTCGCATGTGCGTCAGTCCTGGGGTACGGATTGCCTGCTGCGTATCCTCTCAGAAAGTCGGAACGTGACATAATCGAGAAGGTTCAACGGCGTGGATCCGCATCCGTTCCAGAGTCGCGGGAAGTATCTTACATCCTGCGGCTTTAACTGTTGAACCTGTTCACCTTGGATTATCGTCGTCGCAGCGGAGATATGATATTCACTCGGTGTATTCTGCGAGATGCGTAGGGGAGTGAGCTGCGATCGTTCTTTCGTCTCAACAGAAGGTGTGCAACTCGAAGCCACCTGTGGCAACTTTTCAAACTGCGTCGACTCCGTGTGCGATCTGATCTGGCCCGGTCCACCAGGGTAGTGAATGACTGGACCAACTTGCCAGCGGCTGTCGTCGATGCGGAGACAGAAGAATGTTTCAAACGACTGTTGGACACCCACGGTCTGAGGGCGCCGAGATTCTGCTGCCCACAATGCAACCATAGCGATCTTCTGCAGAACCTTGTTCTGCAATGATCCCAGCAACCCTCGCAACGTTCGAGAAGTTGTGGACCTGACAAAGGAACTTCCTTCTGCTTTTTACCAACCAATGGACATCGGCCCAGGTTTGTACGAGCC
Organism: Dicrocoelium dendriticum; assembly: GCA_944474145.2. NCBI lineage: Eukaryota > Metazoa > Platyhelminthes > Trematoda > Plagiorchiida > Dicrocoeliidae > Dicrocoelium > Dicrocoelium dendriticum. Next base: position 59,520,635 of record OX104063.1, read on the forward strand.
ACTGCAAATGTCCATTTCTCAGTCGTAGTCTTTATTTGTGACCTTTGTCGGGCTGGGCTGATTGTCCGGTGTGTTTCGAATGGCCTACCTCCAATCAGTCCATGTCACTCATGCCTGCATTCTATGCACACGTAAAATGATGATCCGCTGCTCCCTATCTTGCCTTCATCTGCCTCTGGTCCGGATACTTCCCCTGGAAAGCAAACTATTATTTTTTCAATTTTATCCCCAGAACCATCGTCCAATAACCGACAGTTCAACGCAAGTAAGGAAAGAACTTATGCAATGGTTGCGGACAGCAGCGTAACTCCGGTACCCATGATTCCAGAGACTCCGATACATAATTGGAAGATGAAGATGTCTGCAAAACTCTGGGTCGAATCCTAACTCTTCTCAGCCACAGTTAAAGCATGTTATCAATAAAGGGAATCAGGCAATTCCTTACTAGGAAAAACCGCATCAAAGTGAAACAGCCGATTTCCCGCGAGTGAACGATGTCTGATCGTCGTAAACGCCTTTGAGTCTAATAAGGAATACTCGCCTGAAAAGATATTGGATGACCAAGCGTTTCCGAGGCGGATGGTTTCGTTACTGTTCGACGCTGGGGAAAAGGGTATAAACTTCGTGTTCGCTTTTCGCCTCGGCAAGTAGCAGGATGACTCCTCGAAAGTTCGCCCCCTAAACGTGGTCTGTCAAGATGAAGAGGAATACCGCCGTATCCTCCAGCAAACCTTACGTTTGAAAGGAGAAACATTCAAGGTTTGAGAGACCTATGCCAAGAAGATCGAGTTAAAATGAAGCAGGCCGTAGATAAACTACGAATCCGACAGGTAGCTGGTGAAAGCGACCTTCGCATTGTGGATTTTTGAGTAGTAAAAACAATCTCGAGGACTCGGTGGAGACCAATCTTCGTTCTTCCGGTGCACTGAGAATCAGGAGTGGATTGAGTGTGATATCGGCGGACGTGCAAAGTTTGAGAAACAAATTGGATGAGATTCTACTCATGGCTAGCCGAACGACCTCCTCGTGGTGTCAGCTGGGTGGTTCGGGTTTAACACGTTCCAGCAAATAGTTCGGCGGCATTGTTCCAGGACGTGGTGGGTTTCGTCTAGCAAGCTTTCTCCCTATAAAAAGCCACAAAATTCTGCTTAACAACACTCTGAAGTGGCGGATGTGACTAGCCACAAAATAAAGTCACTGCACCGTGGATATCCGGATAATTCTATCCAACCAACGGACACCAATCTCCTACTCGCATATTGATGACGATATCAAACATTGAAGATTGGAGCAGCACAACTACAAGTACAAAATACGCAGCTACATACACATACGCAAACAATGACATACCTACATCCCTCGTCACAAACACAAACTGGTATGGCAAATATATCGGATTTTTGCACATTCTTGATCATGCACCATTATGCCAAATGATCCTGCCTGTAAAAACGTGCCTCACGTTGTTGAGAATAAAAGATTTAGTTATTTGTTGACTTTATCTGATGGTTTTTACGAAGCCTTGTCTATCCTGGGATATTTCAGACTCGGAGGTATTTATTCCAGGGCATCAGCTATCCCGGCTCGTCCAGGAGGAAGATCCGAGTGCAGTGTTGCATTTACTGGAAGCAAGACCTTAATGTTCACACAATAGAAGCCGTGTGTAATCTCGATGGAGGATCGGAAATTCTTTGGTGTAGGGTTCACGATGGGTTCAGGCCGCTCATAGGCGGCGTTGTCTACAGATCACCCTTGGGGTCAGGATCCCATCTGCTAGGCTCTATGAGGATACACGGGTGAAGCAAAGAGTGCTTGATGGTTGGTGACTTCAAAGCTCCGGCCGTATACTGGGGTGGGCTTCATTTTAATTCCTCTCCAGATTATTTTGATACGTGTTTATCAGCAACAGTCCTCGATTGTAATCTAACGCAACATGTTTTATCACCTACCCGCTTTTTCAGGCCATGTGCCACACATCCTTGACCTTGTGATCATACCTGGCTCATCAGATGTCTCCGCTCAAGTCATTCTTTAGCTTCTTGGCAAAAGTGATCACTGTGTAGTCTTCTTTTTGTGGACACGACAGTTAGCTATTAATGTCCAGGAGTGAAATGGCGAGCTGACACCCTCCGCTTAACATTGGCTGCTAACCTCATGGACTGGAACGTCCCTCCTCAGTTGGATCTCGATTCTGCTTGGGACCCTTTGTGCTCTATGATGATGTTTGTCATTGATCAAGTTATTCCATGGGTTACAAAGAAATCCTCGTCCAAAGGTCCCCATGGATATATCAGGCACTCAAATTGCTCATGCTGAGAAGGCAAAAACTTTGGGGCCGGTTCAAGTTCACTCAGACGGCTCAGGCTTATGCTCATTCCAAAGAGGTTAGAGATTTATGCACCCTGAAAGCGCGGGAAGCAAGACTTATCTGAGCAGCACCTGGCCCAGCAATCTACGATTAATCCGAAAAAGCTTTTCGCATACCTAAACAGAAGCACCAAAGCTGGTAACGGTATACCTGAACGGTATTCAAGCAAAAATGACACCGTGCTTCATGATGACATGGCGAAAGCTTGTCTACTAGCTTCGCAATATTCCTCTGTGTATACGACGGAGGCGCCATTAGTTGTTGAGGATTCTCTCAGTCACCCCTCTCCTTTGGAGCATAACGAAATTACCACTGACAGAGTACTAAAACTGCTTTTCGACTTGAACTCGAATTCTTCACTGGGTCCCGATGGCTTATCTCCCTTGTTCCTCAAGGTGGTGGACTTCATTGCTGCACCTACTGGTCAAATATTTCGGAGTTCACTTGAAGCAGGTCGTCTCCCAACTAAATGGGAGGCAAATGTTGTGAAACCGACGTACAAATTTTGGAATCGCCGAGATCTAGTAAACTACCGACCGATCAACCCTGCCAAGTCGCAATTCATGAGGTTGGGTAACTATGATCACGGCCGAACGTACACAGTGGCTGGTCAACCGTTACATTCCGCTCCTCTCGTGCGCGACCTCGGTATACTCTCACCATGCGACCTAAAGTCCATTGACAACACGAATAGGCTGTACCAACACAGCTTTTGTATGCTTTGGGCTCTCAGGCGCAGCTTTAGCACTTGGTCCGAAGAGGTTGCTTCTCGCCTCTTCGTCTCGATAATACGACCAATGCTGGAGTACGGCACTCCCGCATACTGTCCGATCACCCGGGGTGAAGTAGAAAAGCTTGAGCGGGTGCAGCATGTAGCCACCAGGCTGATTCCCAACTTACGAGGTATGCCATACGAAAACCGATGTAAGAAACTAGGGTGTTACACCCTATCTTATCGTCGGCTGAGGGTTGACCTCATCATGACGCACCGGATATTACACCTGGGTGATTACCCCATGTTGAGACAACTAATTCATCTGCGCACACCAAGCTTCACGCGAGGACAACGGTATAAACTTATCGTCCCGGATTTGAAGCGGGTCGCCCATCAACTCTGTTTCGAACGCAGAGTGGTGAATGTCTGGAACGACCTGCCTCAGCATTTAGTAGAAGCGAACACAGTGTCTCAATTCAAGATGCTACTAGACCGACAATTTGCAGAGGCAAAGTACAGAGAGTGAAAAGATAAATAAGGAGTTCATGTCTGAAAACGACAAATGATGCAGCTACACAGAGCAACTTCTACTCGCTGCTTCGCACCAGTTCTCAGTTCTCAGTTCTCATCAATCCTCTGTAAAACCATGAAAAGGAGTTTGAAACAGGCTTTGCATCTTCACTTTGAGAAATTGGACGTCATCTCTTCTGCTCAGCACGGCTTTTGGAGGGCATGCTCTTGCATTGCCAATCTGCTTGTGGCCTGAGAAAAGTAGGCGAAGTCAGTTGATGCTGGTCATCGCCTTGAGGTAGTTTTTGTAGATTTTAGCACAGTGTTTGATAGGGCTTTACACAAGCGACTCCTTAACAAACTTCGGCAGATTGATATCGCTGGTACTTTGCTAGCCTGGATCGCTGATTTCCTAGGTGACCGTAGTATGAATAAATAAATAAATAAATACTTTATTCTCGACTATGCGAGGCACGCCCATGGAGGCATGATCAGATATGTACAACTGTACAAAAATTTTATGGCAACTGTGACAGTAATAGTAGAAAATTGGTCGTATGTCCATGATAAAATAAGTAAATAGATCGTTATTTCTCTGTTTCATAGAGACGCACCAACTTAGGCATGATCAAGGTTTAAAAACGGTTGTGTATCACGATGATACTCCGGGTTCAATCGTGTGTAGTTGAAACGGTGTCAAGAAGAGTTGAAATGTGAATCTAGTCAACTTGCCAGTATGTAGATGTGGGCTGTGACTTTATTCAGTGGCGAGTCACATCCGCCACGTCGCAGTGTTATTAAACAGACATTTGTGGCTTTTTATAGGGAGAATGCTTGCCAGGCGAAAGCCCACCACGTCCTGCAACACTGCCGTAAAGCATTTTGAACCTTAATGTTGAACTGGCAAAGCCGCATTACGACTGATTTCACCTTCGGTTTTTCGAGGGGTAATGGCTTCTAATTTCCTCTGTTAGCTGGACGGGTATTTTGCTCTGAGTCGCCATGATTTTTGAGGTCGCTGGAGGAGAGGGACATCGCGATTTTTCTTCTTGTTGGATGTCCAGGTGAGCAAAAGTTTCAATTTTCTCGCTGTCCAGATTTTTCAGATGTATAATGTATGGGAGTATGAGGATATGTCCAGTTCTCCAAACCGGACAAGGGTTATGGTGATTGTAGGTTGGTCCTTGCGGAGTTTTACCATCCTCCATGCCAGTCCTTGTGGGTTGTTACGTCCGTCTTGGGCCAAAATTGTTCCGCAGTCCAATCCCAGATCTCCAAGATGTCCCGGACCTCAGAGAAAAGGGAAAGTGGGAGACAACCGAGAGAAGACCGCAAGAACAGGCATGGAATTGAATATTGTTAGTGTCTTGTGTTACAACATTTGAGCTTTAGACAAAAGCATGTACACTGTGCAACAATAATTATGCTGAAAATGTCTTTTGAGTATCCTATAGAATCATTAGTCGTATAGGTGGATTGCTATCGTCTGCGAAGGGACAAGAGCGTTGCACCAGTAAGTAATGTACGAGTATCCGTTTGATATGAGCCGATAGTTGCGTGGGGATAGAGCAAAGGGAGTTAGAATGTTGGTAGTGATTGTCAGGTGCATGAACAGCACGTAGTTAGTGTAATCCGAGAGGGGGCATAATAAGCGAAAATAAATAGGTTGCTGCGAGAGAGTCTTAAATCTCAATTGGTGGCAGGGCAGCGGAGGGACTGGATGCAGATATTCTATAGGAGTAAAGGTTATTCAGATACGGGGTGGCTACTAACAAGCACCGGATCATCGCATATGCATGAGGCCAATTGTCATTAGCTACTTCTGAAGAGAAATGCAGAATTTATGACGACCGACAGATGTTGGCGCTAGGTGTGACTCAGTCGCCAGATGCAGCTATTCCAATCGGACGCTTTGTCACTAGTGTATGCCTATAGGGTCGATGAGTGTATCTATAGGCCAGTGAAGGTAAGTGATAGGTCAACAGATCAGCTAAGCTGTGACGCAAACAGTTTAAGAGAATGAACATTGTAAGAGGGAGCGAGCTCCGGATATCCGCAGAGTTAAATGGAAGCTATGGCGACTAGCTGCTGGTAAGCAGAGATAGTGGCTCTAGGAAAGAATGAACCAGTGGCTGCTGTAGCCATAGTATTAAGACTTCTGTCCACTACTGGATAACTACAGTTTTGATGAAGAAGTCAACAGGCAAGCGAGGTTTAAGAGAGACATACGACAGAAGAGAATGAAGGCTGGAAAGTCAAGAAGTGGCTCCTTGTAGGCTACATGGAGCCAACAATGTCGAGCTATTGTCAAGAAGAGTTGAGGCGAGTAAGATGAACGACGGATAATGGCGCGCTAGGAGAGAGAAGAGTGACCAGCAATAGAGTGGGCTAAGCCTTCAGTAACTAGTGGATCCTACGGTGGCACATAATAGGTCGGCAAACCATCTGAGCTGTAAAGCAAACATTCCAGGTGAATGAATATTGTAAGAAGGGAGCGACTCCCACAGAGCTCCGGATATCCGCAGAGTTAAATGGAGGCTATGGCGACTAACTGCTGCTAAGCAGAGATATTGGCTCTGGAAAAGAGTGAACCAGTGGCTGGTGTAGCCATAGTATTAAGACGTTTGTCCACTATTGGATACTTACAGTTTTGATGAAGAAATCAACATACGAGCGAAGCTTAAGAGAGACAGACGGCAAAAGAGGATGAAGGTTGGAGAGTCAGGGAGTGCCTACTTGTAAGCTACCTGGAGTCAACAATGACTAGCTGCTGTCAAGAGGAGTTGACGCGAGTAGGCCGAACGACGCATAACGGCGCGCTAGGAGAGAGATGGGTGACCAACAATAGAGTTTTAACTAAACCTTCAGTTAATAGTGGATCCTACGGTGGCACATAATAGGTCAACAAAACATCTGAGCTGTGACGCTAGCAATCCAAGAGGGTGATGGTTAACGAAGTTAACTTTGTTCCTGTTCTTATGATTAGTGGGGTTCCACAAACCTCCGTTCTTAGTCCCGAACTATTCAAAATCTTTATCAACGACCTCCCGGAGGTGCTCCGAGTTGCCTGCTTGATCTATGCTAATGATCTTAAACTGTGGTCAGAAGTATCCAGGCATGAAGATGCTGACAGCTTGCAACTGACGCTCGATTTGCTGCACGATTGGTCAGTAAAGTGGCAACTGTCTATTAATCGTGATAAGGGCGGTGTTCTCCCAATCGGTGATCAAGGACCTTACGGTACTTAACACGTTGGTGGTTTTCTGCTGAAGGACATGGTTGGTGAGAAAGATTTGGGTGTACTTGTTTCTCCAGACATAAGATCAAACCACGACACGTTGCGGAAGGTAGCAGCTTCAAACAGGATGCTCTGTGCCGTACCAAGGTCGTTCTACAAATTGACACCGCAGAACTTCAGGCTCCAGTTTTCCTCCCACGTTCATCCAATACTGCACTACGGACTACCTGCCATACACCCACTCACGAAATTTGAATGACTTTATTGAGAGGGTTCAGAGGTGTGGATCCAAGTCTGTGTCTATGCTAATTGTTTTGCCTTATCCCCTTCGTCACCAATGTATGAACTTATTTACTCTAGACTACCGCCGTCTCCGTGGTGTTCTTATTTATACTAGACGCATTTTCAGGGGCGATTAGGGGAATGAGGTGCAGGAGTTTTTCCAGCTCAACGCACATTGTTTAACACGGGGCCACAGCTTGAAACATTTAAGCCTCGGAGGAACCAAATCCGGTCTGATATCGCGTTATCCACACGGGTTGTGAATGAGTGGAACAATCACCCTGCATATGTAATAAGTGCCCAGACCTAGGAATGTTTTGAAGAACGATTGGACAAATACCTACTGTGGATACCTGGATTCCGCTGCTTTTGCCGCAGCTGTAACAATCCCTCGGGGAACACCTTTTATTAACATGTGTCATCCATCCAGTGAACGGGAGGTGATGGAGCTGACACAGGTTTTCCCTTCTGCTCTCTACAACTCTATGAACTATGCACAATACAGCCCTCCTCAGCTTATGGGCCTAACTGGTCGGTTAGAATCCCGGTCCACGAGCGTGGCAGCTGTTTCATATCAATCTGCAGGCGATATTCCTGAGGGCTCCTTCTTGGGGGGCTTCCATAACGGAGACTCAAGTGCTCCAGCTTCTGAAGCAATTAAATACCAAAAGAGCTGTTGATGTGGATGCAATTCATTCTAAACTGTCGTAAGAGTTGGCTGATGAACATTGCCCTCCGATTACACAAATTTTTGCGAAGTCTCTTCGCAGCGACGCTCTATCCACTGACTGGAAGAAGACTATTGTTTCTCCTAATTTTAAGAAGAGTGCTAACCGCTTCCATGATAACTATAGACCGGTCGGTTTGACGAGCGTGCTGGTCACATTGTTGGAACAACTCGTGAGGAACGCTCTCGAAGAACACTTGATAGATTTTGAGTCACTTAATCACGCTCAGCGCGGCTTTATTAAGGGCTAGCTTTGCCTTACTAACTTGTAAACGGCTCGCAAGTGCGGCCGAAGCCGTTGATTGCAGGAAGGCCGTGGACGGTTAGCGGAATCGTTCGGTCGTTATATGTCAGGTTCGTCCTGCCTCACGAAAAAGTCGGATAAAGAGAGATGTATGGGCGTGCTAGACGTTTATTCTTCAATCGCACAATCCCGCTAACTGAAGACACCATAATTTGGTTCTAGCTGGGGGAAAGTATTGTCGCTAGCCGAGACGCAGCAATCGCTCTTCAAGGCAGAAAAGCCAGAAGCGCGCGAATGCGATTCGTCTGGATGACTCAAACACACGTAGTCATCGTGCGAACAGGCAAGCTTCCTAAGTTGTTTGTGTACAGAATGATAATATATAGTTTAATAATATTTTACACAGACAACATGGACAATCCCCTGGTCATTACATAGCCCCCTCCTAGAAGCGAAGCGTTAGTGACCCTTCGAACGACATGAATACTGTCCTTCGCGGGCCAGTCTTCTGTGAGACTAGGCGGTGAAATCTGATGCAGCTCCTGGGGGAGAACCAGGCGATCAGACCCTAGCGGGATCCCATCCATGTCCTCGGTTAAGGTGCCGATAAAAGAAAAGGGGGAGAACCTTCGTTGCATACGAGTACTAGTGTTTGACCACGAGTAAGTGTTTTCCGGTTCGCGACATACAAACAAAGGAAGAAACGGATGAGGTCAGGCATGCGGAAGAGGCGACAGCAACGGACGGGAAAAGCACTTACCGAATGGGCAGCGAAGTCAAGGAAATAACTCTTTATCGGCTGTCAAAGCGTTTTCGTTTTTTCTTCTGGTTTTCAAACCCTTTTACGATGCTGTTGGGTTTGCAAAACATTTTGCGCTTTTTTACTGTTTTCGGTGGGTACCGATGCGAAGAACAACCTGGAAACCCTGTTGGAAGCAAAAATGCTAAGCTAACGTTCTAGGAATCGTGTCGGCCGGTGAGCCCGACGATCAGACCCAGTAACCGTTCTAGACTTGGCGGAGTCGAAGGTCTCAGGAGGCGGGTTTCCGGTTGTGGTGTAGTTGTCTACAGGCGTTTACACCACCAATGGGTGGGCCGATTCATCGGAGGAGGAAGGACTAGAGTCGTCATTCGACGCTGGTTCGACCTAAGCAAATTTGAGGCCGTTGAGTGAGACGGTTTCGCGTTTGCCGTTTCCTCGATGGAAAAGCGATGCTGACGTTGTAGGACCTTAAATGGACCTACGTAAGGTCGTTCGAGTGGTTTGCGTAGACCATCAATACGAATGAACACAAAAAGGCAATGGTGCATATCGTTGAGTACGCTAGACTTGCGATGCTGTTTCTGTACCGCGGTCGATTTATTGCGACGCATGCTCGTGGCTAACTGCCGAGTGTAGTGCGGGTCTTATCGAGCAGTGTTCGGCCCTTCAGATAAAAAGTCGCTTGGTTGTCGTAGTGCTTGTCCATAGACCATTTCGACGCTGAACGTTTAGAGATCGGCTTTCAGTGCTGCTTGAATATCGCGCAGTACCTTTGGCAGAACTTCTGTTCAATTAAGTGCATTGGCGGCACTTAGCGATGCTTTAAGCTGTCAGTGGAAACGCTCCACCATTTCATTTGCCTGAGGATGGTAGGCAGTTGTCCGGATGCGTTTACATCCGAGGACTTTGAGTAGGTTGTTGAAAGCCGACGATTCGAATTGTGCGTCGCGGTCGGTAGTCACAGTGGCTGGTCAGCCATGTGAAACGACTTAGCGCTCGACGAATGCGCGCGTAATGGTGTCAGCGGATACATCTGGAATTGGAACAGCTTCAGACCAACGCGTGACGCGATCCACCAATTTCAGAATATAGACCATGCCATTGGATGGCGGAAGTGGTCCAACGATGTCGAGATGGACGTGAGCGAATCGAGTTGATAGTGACGGGAAGCGTCCTATCGGAGCGGCAACATGTCGATTAACGTTTGCTCGCTGGCAAGCCAGACAGTTGCGTGCCCAAAGTCTAACGTCGCGCTGCAGCTTGAGCCAGACGCATCTGTCGGCAATCATCTTGACTGAAGCGCGGATGCGAGGTTGCGCGATATGGTGTGGCGTATCGATGACTTTTCGGTGAAAGGCAGTTGGTACCAGTGGACGTGGATATCCGGTAGAGACGTCGCAGATTATCGTACCTGTAGACAAAACAAGCGGTCGAGGTACCAGCTTTCCCGTGGACTCTACGCATGATGACATCCACGTCCAATTCCTTTGGCCAGAACAGAGGCTGTTTCTTCAGCATCGCGACAGATGATTGCAACTTATCACATTGAACACATTAGCTGTTCTGAATGTGTCCACCTTATGGTTACAGGCTTCAAACAGGATGGTACGGCAAGCATTTGCAATGACCTGCAGGCCCTAAATCGGTAAATCCTTGTAGAAAATTTTGTGCTTCCAACCGCGGATGAACTAATCTTCAAACTAGCCGGCGTCCGATATTTTTCAAAATTGAACCCTAGAGACGCTTTCTTTCACATGCCTCTAATTAGGGTGTCAAGATCGCTGACCGCATTTCTCACTATGGACGCACTCTTTCAGTACAAAGTCTTGCCAATGGGCCTGAGTTCAGCCCCAGCAGCTTGGCAAAAGTTTATGGTTCACTCATTTGCCAATTTACCTGGTCAAGTAGTATACATGAACGACACCTGTGTATTCGGTAGGACTCCAGAAGAACATGATTCACGACAGCATGCTGTGTTGCGTCGACTAAACGATATTAACCTCCGATTAAACCTCAAGAAGTGCAAATTTAATGCCAGTGAGATCGAGTGCTTGGGCCACATTAAAACGAATGACGATATGAAGCCGAGTGTTCACAACTCACGTGCCATCACCGAGGCTCCTTGCTCACAGCACTCCACTAAAATAAAGCATTTTCTAGGTATGTGTCCTTACAACCTACGTTACCTGCAGGATTTCACGAATATTGCTGAGCCACTGGGTGAACTGACAAAGGCGAAAGATGTATTTGTTTGGGTCCATCCAACAAAAGGCATTTGACGAAATAAAACGCCGAATTGCTTCCACACCAGTTATGGAGATTTTCAACGAGACGTGCTTAACGAGTATCTCTACTGATGCATCAAACATTGGGTTGGGTGCTATACTATCCCAAATTCAAAATGGACATGAAAGAGTTATCGCGTATGCTTCCCGAAAATTGTCGGCGGCGGAGCCTTCTTACTCTGCCGGAGAAAAAAGAAGCCCTTGCCTGCGTTTGGGCCTATGAGAAGTAGAATTTGTTCTTGTTCGGAAGACCCTTTAGTCTTCGCACAGACCACGCAGCGCTAACTAGTTTACTTACTCAGGGAACAAATGGCATCAGGCCACTTCGGATACAGCGTTGGTATGCACGCTTGTTAACATATGATTTGCAAATTAACTTCCGTCCCGGACGCAAAATCCAGATAGCGGATGAACGCTCTCGACTGCCCCTTAACGAAACTGAAACTAATGAGGATGATAATGAGAGGTTACTGGTGTCTTCCCTGAGTAATGAACCAATCTCAGCCCTGACTAAGGAAGAACTCTAGAAGGCGACTCAGGAAGATGAGACACACTGCCGCGTTCAGGAGTTCCTGCTAAACGGTTGGCCACAAAATAACAAGACCACAGGCGATTTTCGTCCGTACCACGTGTTGCGTCATGAAGGTTCATTTATAGATAGATGTTTAAGGCGTGGCGAAAAGTTTGTGGCTCCTCGAAGCTTGATACAAACGATCATGCTATGTGTTCACGAAAGCCGCCCTGGCATCGTTCGTACCAAACGCTAGGTTGACGCATGTTTCTGTTGGCCCAAATTGGCACACGAAATAGAAAAACGTGTTCATGACTGCTTTTCATGGCAAAAGGCAGACAAAATTCAAGGCCGGTGTCCTCCCCTGTACAACCCATTGAATATCCTATGCGATCGTGGGCCGAGATAGCTGTTGACATTATGGGTCCATTTAACTCAGCGCCTCAGCATCAAAGGAACTGTTTGGTGGCGACCTGCTTTTACAGTAAGTGGCCGGAAGTCCATTTGTTTGGAGAGGTGACTACTGCCAGCATTATTTAATGGCTGAAATATATGTTTTCCCGCTTCGGATCACCAGAGGAGATAGTGACGGACAACGAGCCGCAGTTTACAAGCCACGAGTTTCATTCGTTCCTTCAACTTCACGCTATCCGGCACTCACCTACAATGCCGTATAGTCCAACGGCAAACGACATGGTAGAGCGGTTCAGTCCATCCTTGAAAGAGCGTATCCAAACTATTCGCTTATCTGGTAAAAATTGGGAGGATGCAGTTCTACAGGCCCTGTTTTCTTACCGAACCGCACACCACCGAGCCACAGACAAAACGCCAGCTGAACTCATGCTTGGCCGTGCTCTTCGGACAAAGTTGTATGCTGCACTTTCCATTCCTGCAACCAATAATTCCGACCAGTTATGTCGTCGCTATCGATATCAGACTACTTACCGGAAGCATACTACTCCGCTGTAGCCCGGAACATTCGTGCGCGCGAAGGTAAACGCTGCATGAAACGGACGGCCTACGCTATCCGATCCGATGAGAACGCGTGCATGTGGTCCAGGCACTTACTGGCTAGAAGATGGCCGTACAGCCAACGCTCGGGGATTATTCACAAGTATCAGACCTACAGAGCATATGCCAACAACCTTCACAGACGAAACCACACGAAGTACACAGATCCGCAGAACGACCCGAGAAAAACGACGACCGAATCGATATGGCTTGGACGCCGCACACGATTAATTGGCGAGGAGATGTTGTGTATTCTGTCAGCATTCCTGGCGGTAGTCTAAACAGACACGTGCGCACAACCCCAGACACACACCCAAACGGCCTCTAATTCTCTGATTTCCTATTGTTTCATCATATCTGCACAACTTAATGTACTCACAAAGTAAAACAATGATCAGCTTACAATAGTTGGCCTATCCGAAAGAACGTTTAACTTGCTCGGGCAGTTGACCTTCCGTATACAAATAAGTAAACGTCGTAAAGACAATAAAAGTTGAGCTGGGGTACAAAGCATGTAGCATGCGGGCAAGGTGTACAAGAGGACCGAAGGTGCGGTCACACCATTAGTATCATCATCCTCAGTATACACCTTAGAGAGAGGTGGGAAACATCTGAGGTACTGTGACGCAATACCTAAAGGGCAGAGAGAATAATAGGTAACAGGTGCAGGCCAGCTGAGCCACCGGTAGCAGATGGGCACGTTTAGACCGTTGTTCTAAGGGCCAAGTTTCATAACCGTGCAGTAGGGTTGAACGTATCGCTGCATTGTACACGCTACGCTTCAGGGCGTGAGTGAAGTTGCTCCGGCGCCATAAGTGACGAAGATTAGCGAAAGCTCCCCGAGCTTTTGCTATACGGTACGTGATCTCATCTTCACTGCGACGGGCGCTGGTACAACTTCCCATGTAGTTGAATTTTTGACGACTTATAGCTGATCTCCACCAAGGGTCAAAGTAGGAGGCAGTCCAAACCAATCTTTGGGGAAAGCTTTACACCTATAGGGTGCAAAGCAAGGCCCGTAGGGAAGAACGGCCAGTGATAATCTGTCCAGTGCCACTTGGCAATGCTGTGGGCTGTCGCAGGTTAGGGCAATACCGTCAGCATACTCCAATTCTAGAATTCGTTCTCGTTCTTAATCGTGTCCCATGAAGGCGATTTCCATGCTTTCGTTAACAGCAAAGATGGAGAGGAAAGGTGACGGCGGACATCTTTGTCTCACACCGCTGGAGTTATTAAACGGGCTCCACTCGGTTGAAACCGTTTTCTACGCCCACAGTTTCACTAGTAACTCGTATGAATCCTCCATAAAAGCAGGTCCTTCAAATTTCAGAAGCCCTGGAATAAGATCCTCTGGTCCCGCGGCTTTATTTCTTTTCAACAGCGAAATCTTAAGTTCGAGATAGCAAACGCTTCCTACCGATTAAGTTGCTTTTCAGTGTGCTCAACCCAAAGCTTCAAGCATTTGGGCAACCTGTGAATAGGCTGTCCCATCACACCACGTATAGTGTCACTAACACCAAATCTCCTGCTGCCCCTTTCCAGTTGCAGTCGGAATTACTTACGATGGTTACCACGGTCGTGGGCCATTAGCATCTGGTGCGCGATGAGACCATCAGGATTCGCGGTCTCTCTTCAGGATAGTATGGGGTTTGCCCGGAGCTCTTTGCGAGTTTCATTGTGTTCCCTTCCAACCGGAATATTTCGGCTAGCATCGATAAGTTCCAGCGACTGCGAAGAGACCCAAGGTCCATGTTGGCGATTAGACATACCACATGAGGAGTATCCTGCTGTCAGTAAGGTCTGGTGTACATGAGACCAGTGAGCTCCAATTGCATTCAGTGAGCGCTTACACAACTCGCATGACAGAGTACTTTGCTGGGTATTCAATATAGCTGATTTCGCCACTAGGCTGGCGTCCAGGAGCTCACAAAATCATCTTAATAAATAAAAAATAAAACTTTTATTCTCAACAAAGCGATGGACGCTTTTACAGGCATGATCATTTTGACATACCGATGCGTGATAGAGAGGGTGCAAAAATCCGATGTTTGCCATAGCAGTTTATTTTTGTGTATGGGGTATGTATGTATGTCATTGTGTGTATATGTTTAGCAGTTGTGTATTATGTGCTTGTACTTGTGCTGCTCCAATCTGCAATGTTTGATATTGTCAGCAATATACGAGTAGGACTGATGTCCTTGGGTAGGATAGAATTATCCGGATACCCAATGGGCTGTGCGTTAATTAGTGGCGAGTCACGACAGCCGAGTCGCAGTGTTGTTAAGCAGATTTTGTGGCTCTTTATACTGAGGACGCTTGCCAGACGAAACCCACCACGTCCTAGAACACTGCCTCCGAACTACTTACTAGAACGGGTTAAACCCGAACCACCCATCTAAAACCACAAGGAGGTTGCGCGGCTAGCCAGCCAAAACGCATTCGCAAGTCAGCATTTATAAGTGCATGGCGGATGTCCGCATGTGTGCTCCAAATCGAGCGACAGTTCTAGAAGCAGGCTCCCCATCGATTACTTGCTGCAACATGCTCGGTTTGTGTCCATAGCTGGTTCGAGGCTGGTGAGTTCCAAGTCACCCTTCGGCGGGTGTTGTGTCGTAAATTAGTGCCTGCAAGAAATAAGCTACCATGTCCCAGCGGTAATACTGAAAATAACACTGCAACTAGTATACAAGTCTCAGCAACGCGGAGTACTTATCGGACGCACAGTTAACGTGGCCGTGTCGGACTAAAGTCCGACATTTTAGACTCCAACGTCATAAACGAAGCAACTTTGGATGACACGGATGCAGTAGAAATGGAAGGGAAAGAGGATAAGGCACCCGACGTACCTCCTTAATCTGCCTTGTGTTTTGCCAACATTTTACCCATCTTTCCCTTTCCTTTGACCAGGGCAGTAGTCTGTTTGCCTCCCTTGATAAGGGACGAATTAACCACGGTATCTGAGCGTTCGTTGCCAACAGTGTCTTTACTAAATTGTGAACTGAAGATAGCCTGCGAGCAAACGCCGGGTCCGGCATTTTGTACCCTCCAGTTCCTCCTGGCGGAGGCCTAAGCAGTCCAGTCCAATCCAAAGCAAGCAACTTTCTGTCCAGCGAATACAGCAGACATCAGGATTTCCAGCGACATCGGACTTCCAGTTACTGAAGTGTAACCCTCAGTGCTACGCACACAGAAGTCAACTGAATTGTGCGGTGTGCTCCCCTACGTGCCGTAAGTTTATACGGCATAAGATGCAAACCAGTGCAGACCACATGAAACCAACGGCCACAAATACCGCATTGCAGGCCCCCGGGTCAAGTCTGTAACCGCTTTGAGACACTCCGCTTTGCTATATTTAACAAACCAGTCGTCAGAAGGAAGACATGAAGAGGTAGGACTGCGCTCACAACAATCTCGGCAGAACCGTTAGCAAAGCAAATAAATGTGAGTGATACGCAACAGTTGTGAATCGCTTTACGGCTTCCAGGTATGCAAGGGACAAAAGCACCAGGCGGAAAGACCACGTGTCATATGTACGTATAGAACGGGACTCACAAATCGTAACGGGCAAAACAAACTCGTCGTGAACTACAAGCATGTGCCGACAGGTTATTTGAGAAACAGCAGAGACACCAGAACCAAGATGCCGTGGGCATGCAGGCAAGTTCCACCGAAATGGTCAACTCACAAAAAACAAATTAAATGCGCCTTTTGCAAATATTTAATGGCTTGCAAGCTGGTAAACGTCCAGTGGTCAAAAAGTCGAGTAATCGTCCTAGGCTTCATAAACCACAAAGGGTCAGGACAGAGGAATCAGGGACGAAATACACTTTAGCTCAACCAGCTTCCCTATTCGGGTGTCAATACTGGAGAAGAGCTCCCAGCACATCGACATAATAATCGATCCTTGCGTTTACGCTCCAACATAAAAAGAAAAAATAGCAATAAGTTCACTGCATTTTGTTGTGGTTGCTTACACTGCTTGCATGCGGTTAGAGGCCGGAATGAGTATGAATAAGAAAACAGGGAACATGGTCAAAAACATTTATTTCAGGTCTCGTTTAAGCCCTCCACTGTCAGCTGGAAGCACAAAAAGCAAGCTTCTGACGATGCTTTTTAAAGGTGGCTCAGAGACAGGGCAATGGAAGCGTTTGATTGTAGGTCAGAAACGCTCGTCATGATGCAAGCGATCCGAAAACTGCTGGAAAAGCGCTAATTTTTCTCCCCGCCCGTAAGGAGGATGCATAAGCTCCAATTTTGAGGGCAACATAGTCATCACTTGCTGCTTGTAGAAGTAGGTCGTAGTCGCTAGTTAGACTTTCTTCACATCGTCCTCCATGTCAGCAAATTTGAGGGCAAACAAGCGAAATAAACGCTTAAACCTAGCCATACCTTCCGCCATGATGACCACTTCTAACGTGGCGCCACCGCGATTTATTGCTTATTGTTGTCCACTTAAACGATAACGGAGGTTAAATTTTCCATCCATTTATATCATCATGTAGACGTATATGCAATGAACATCCTCCATGTACACGTTTTCACCTTCATAATCAACCAAACCAGCTGTCCTGCGGATAGCCCACTCCGTGGCGTGTCGTCGGGCGGACTTTAGAGCACAATGCGAACTAAGGCTTCACTTCTGAACTGTGAGATCTCGA
>OX104063.1:59538046-59866297 GCA_944474145.2 Dicrocoelium dendriticum
TGGATGTTAGCGTTGAAAATGTATGCTACCTATATATACGTATCCATGCTGCATTGCATGGCGGCGCCTAGACCGTGGAAAAGGCAACTGCCGGTGCGTTGCGCGGAGTCTCTGAAAGGGTAGCGATTACAGGAGACATATGTACCCCTGTCAGCATAGCATAGCATAGCATAGATAGAGGTGGAGAGCACCTCAGCAAGTGTGCCGCAATACATGAAAAATGTAGAAAAGAAGCTACTCAAATTGCGGTGCCTACTCCAAACACATCTTGTCTTCCAGGGGTACAGGTCGTGGAGGCAGGCATGGATGTTGAGCCAGGGGATTTTTCGCCTGCAGGAAGAAAGAGAAATTGGAACAGAAATGCCCGTACTCTTCAGGCAGGTTCGAAAAGCGTCAAGAATGACGGAACAAACAAGTCGTATGCTACAGTTGCTTCAACCTCGTCTGATAACTTGCGCCCAGTCTCGTTCTCCGCGGCTAAGCCGGTTGCGGTTCATGTACATTCCAAACCCCGTTGGGTAAATAAACCCCGTCGAGGTGATGCTTTCATGGATAGCAGTGAGATATTCCGTAACGCAGTGGAATCCACTGCTGCACTTTCTGCCGAAGGTACATTAGACGACCTACAGTTGTTTTAAGATGTGAGTAACCAAACTGCTTCCGCCTGGGTATCCCGGTGTTACTGTCAGGAAACTGACTAGATTGGGTAACGTCCCAGTTAACGCCCCAAACCGTCGAGCGCGCTTACCTGGGGTAGTCCTATCTACCCCGGAGGAACGCAACGCGCTGTTGCGGTTTGCCTTCAAATTGAAGGGTACTAATGTTAGTGTTCAGCCCGACCTCCCATTAGCGGATAGGCTGAAGCTAAAAGAGGCCATTAAGGACCTCAGAACCAGGGGAGCGGCCGGTGAACAAGGTCTCCGGTTGGTGGGTTTTCGGGTAGTCAGCCGGCGGTCTGTTTCCGCCCTACCAGTGCCAGTACTGGTAGCGCACGACCCAGGGCTGGACATTACGAGTACCTTCAAATAGTGCTAAGCAATGTGCGGAGCCTAAGGAATAAGATGTGCGAGATAGGTCTGCTTGTAGATGGGTCTCATCCCGATATCCTTGCATTCACTGAAACGTGACTGTCTCAAGACATCACGGACGGTGAAGTACATCTGCCTGTCTACGCACTATTTAGATGTGATCGCTTCGTTGGCCGACAAGGCGGGGGCGTTGCGCTTTACGTTAGGTGTGAACTTGACGTTTCACTCACGGACATGTTTCAGACGGCAGATAAAACTGTCGAAGCGCTGTCGGTAGTGATCAACACTTCCTCAGCTCCACTTACAGTCGTACTTGTGTATAGAAGCCCTGGAAGTGCGTCCAATGAGGTGCTTGACTTCATTCGCTCCCAATCCGCTAACAGGTGTTTGATACTGGGGGATTTCACTGGGGGGAGGATCTTCACTCTTTGGTGTTATCCTTCATTGTAATGACATTCATTCCCCTTTATCCTCCATGTACTTTCTACTTCTTTCTTACTTCACGTAACATACACAGCGCGGACTGCTAGTGCAGGGAACGTGGGCAGTAGTTGGTTGATCAGGGTTTTTTTCGGGTGTTTCGTTTTAGATCTATCAAGAACTAACACCTTATCATTTCCTGGCTCAACGATTTGCTCAAGAAGGAACACTCAAGGGATTTTCCTATCCTTCCAGTCTATCTTAATCTGAATCTTAAGGTTAATTAATGAGGGTTATGCGTGCAATAACGGTGCTGAGCGGCTAAGTTCCTTTTCCTTTACCTAAAACAAGGCTGCCCCTGGCTGCCTCTAAGGGAGCTACAGTGTTCCTTTGAGGAACGTTCTAACGCAATGACCAATAATGCCAATAATGCCATGATTAACACCCAGGCCAAACGTTGCACAGCTAACAAAATAGTCAAGGACAAATATACAGTTGGGGAAGAAAGGCATTGCCGTGGGAACTTACCGATTGCAAGCGGTTTCCATTTGCAGAGTTCATCCATGCGGTATTCCAATACTATTTCTGTGTATCCCTAAAGAAAAGTAATGTAAACAACGTGAAACGGAACTTACCCACAGCAACGCGCACATGTATATGCCGCTTCCCCATGGTATGAAGCGCAGGTTTGATGAAACCACCGCAAGCAAACATCACAACTTATCCACTCGACGATCTCAGAGCTCCCGCACGCGTCCTCTTCCTCCTCACACAAAGAGCAAACCGCGCTGTCCGCTTCCTTTTCAGCGGTGCCTCTCTTTGTACCCCATGTGTATGTGCGGTGGCGGGCAGATGTCCTTCTTTTCAGCGTCATAAATGTCAACTCCCGTGAAGTCATGCTGCCTTCCACCACCTCAACCGCACGGGTTAGCAAAGGCGACTTCCGCCTGCGACGCCTGCGTTCGGCGCAAGGAGACTGGGAAACACCAGCCACCGGGGACACCAATGTGATCCCTTCGCTGACTTCCCTCTCCGGTGAATTCATGCCGTCACGCGTACCATTGCCCGCCGTCACGTGGGTAGCTGCAGCGGAGGATGACGGCTCCATTCCCTGGAAAGTAGGCAGGTTTTCCGAGGATAACGGTTGCAGTTGCTGCAACTGCGATGACCGCGCGTAAAGCTGAACATCATTGTGGCTTGTGAGCAGCTCCCGCACGCATGCGAACACACCCATGGTGCGCTGGAACTCCTCCGTGCCCATGCTCAGAATCTGCGTTTCCAGAGACGCAAACATATCCCGAGTGATGCGAATTTTCGCCGCCCGATCAAGAACTACATCACTGGGGCATCTCACCGGAGCCACCGTCAACGTCCCTTCCGTTTCCTCCGAAAGCATCGGCGCACATGTGCTTATCGATGGCAATACCCAACGGCAACCACGAAGCACATCCTCCTCCTGGTACGCGTGCAGGCTCGCAACGTGTATTATGTGCGCACATGGAATGCGCCACTGCCGATTAAATCTGCATCCGCAAGCGCAGCCATTTCCGATGACAACACGTTGCATACCAATGCGCTCGTCCTCCACCAGCCAACAACCAACGCCTTCGTTGACGCTGCGAATACGAACACGAACACTGTGCCGCGCGTACTGCCGCCGGGCGTAAGACGAGAGCCTGCGCAATATCACGTCCCCAACGCTGGCTCCGTGCTGAACGTGGCATTCACCAAGTTGATCTCTGGCCAGCAGTGTTTCCCTCTCCTCAATCATGCTACTTGCACGCTGCACTATCACCTGAAACAGGTGAAGTAGCGTTGACCGTTCACTCAAGGTTTGTTTCAGATGCTTGTTCTCATTTTCAATGCGATTGGTACTGTCGCATCCAAATAAAACTACATGGTCCATCAGATGCGCCGCCCAGCTAAGCCGCCATGGAATCCATGTACGACGCAGGTATTGGAAGCATTCTGCGCTCCGCAGGGATATCGCTTCCATAATCCGATGGTAATGAGCGCAGTCGTACGTGTACAACAATGACCGCAGCATGCTGAAAAGAGCTCTCTTATCTTCAGGGTTACACAGCGGAAGGTGTGAGCAACGCCGCCGCATGTCACGCATAATGTGTACCCGGCAGAAAACAATGTTCGCATTGGGGTACGCATTACGGAACGCGTTCACTTGCGCCGCGCACTTGTCCATCACCAACGTCCGAGCACCGGCAACCGAGGGGGCCAATTCCAACATACCTCTCACTGCCTCCTCGTAAGCTACCTCCGTCTCATTAGGCAACAGGGCATAAAAGAAGCTCATACCGAGGCCGCTGACATCCACAAACATGCAATGCCACAGGATGTAGCCTCCGTAATTGATCTGATACGTGGAGTCCGCCAAAATTACCTCCCCGTACTGGCCCATCAATTCAAGCATGCGCGAGGGTACGAAAAATAGGTAACGAATCTGATTACCCGCATGCAGAATTTTCACCTCACCATTTCTTTGTAACATTTGAGTCATCTCCTCCACCTCTGTGACACAGGCCTTACGATGACGCCGCCGCATAACATACAAATCCCTGCTTGTTAAACGAATGTCATACTGCTGCCGCACAAAGGCCCGCATCTCCTGGGTCCGACGAAACGTTCTCATTAAGTTAAGCACCAGCCTCTCCTGCTCTTCCGATAGCCTCCGATTACACGCATACAACCAAGGCTTCCCAACTTGGAAGCTGTGCGAATGCCACAGATACGCATTCCCAATTTCGTAACATTCGCCCTTATAGGTCACAGAAAAACGCGCAGGGCAATCGTAACATCGGTACCTAGAGTAATCTTATCATGAGGCAATTGCAATGCACTTACCGCTTTCCAGTGACATTACTGCGCCTCCCATGCACACATACAAACAGAATATATCGGTATGGGCATCCATCCGGTAGCACCTGTCCAGTCTCCCTTTCGTACGCCTTCGCAGATTGCACGTTTCGACGAACAAAGGAAGTCGCCGTTTTAATCTGAAACTCTTTCAGATCCTTCTCCACCGATGCGAAGTCCAGCTAAGGACCCTTCAACAAAAGTCGGAATGCAAGCGAGTCATCCACCATGGCTGCTACGCGTGAGGCGGGAAAATGATTAACCATCGTAACACATTTAAACCACTTAGTAAATTGATTTCCAATTGAAGTCGTAGGATTTTAGTAAGCGTACTCAATCATTAATAAACAACACTATGAGTTCAATGTCGGCAAATCGACATCACATCACCGGCCACCCTATGTACCGGGATAACACTGCCGAAGGAGCGTTATTTCCAAGTGGCGGATGGGACCGACACATCCGCCACTGGCGCAATGCGAACTAAGGCTTCAGTTCTGAACTGTGAGATCTCGATGACTGACTCTGTCCAGTTAGCCTGGGATAAATTTAAGGCATACCTTACGGAGGTTTCCACTCCCTATATTCCACTCATAAGGAAAAGAGGGTTAAGGGCACAGCCTCCATTGATAGATACCACAGCTAAGTTCCTACTCAAGAAACGGTCTAGATGCTGGCGAACCTACCAAGCAGCTCCATCAGCCAGTACCTATGATAGTTATCGAGAGAATAGAAATAAATGTAAGCAGCATCTCAGAACTGCTCGTCTCCAATACGAGCATGGTTTAGCGGACTCGGCCGCAGCTAATCCCAAGAAGTTTTTTGCTTACGTTAAAAGACGCAGCGGGGCAAAACTGTCTATACCAGCTTTGTTGCGAACAGACGGGACCCGTGCGCAAACTGACTATGACAAGGGTTGTATACTGAGTGATCAGTATACTGGGGTCTTTGCTCGGGAGACCTCATTACCACAGGTTGAATTGGTTTCAAGAGTTCCAGAGGATTCTAGCTTAGCTGAGTTTAGCATAACGGAGACTCAGGTCTTCGAGCTACTGCAAGGCATTAATCCCTCTAAAGCTTCCGGTCCTGATTCAATTCATCCGAAGATTTTGCATGAACTGGCCACTGAGCTGAGTGGTCCGCTCACGTGTGTATTTTTAATATCGCTGTACAGCTGCAGCCTACCTTCGGAATGGAAGGAGGCAATCATCTGTCCGATTTTTAAGGGCGTTGACAGCGCTCTACCCGCGAACTACCGGCCTGTCAGTTTGACAAGCGTAGTAGTCAAGTTGTTCGAGAAGCTGATAAGGGATTCAGTGGAGAACCACCTGAATCCATTCAACCTTTTCAGTGTTGCACAACATGAATTCCGCAAAGGATTTTCATGCCAGACTAATTTACTTGTAACTCGTGAAAGCTGGGCCGAAGCGATAGACAGTGACCACGCTGTAGACGTACTATTCGTAGATTTTTCGAAAGCTTTTGACACTGTTCCACATCTTCGCCTCTCACTAAAGTTGAGATCTTACGGGAGATCTGGTCCCGCCCTTCAATGGGTGTCTGCCTTCCTTGAGGGGAGGGAACAGTGCGTACGGTTGGGGCGTAGCCTTTCCCTCAGGCAAGCTGTCCTTGGCGTTCCGCAGGGCTCGGTATTGGGGCCATTGTTGTTCGCGATCTATGTAAATGACTTGCCGGGAGAGCTAGGGGTGTCATCATTAATGTTTGCTGACGACCTTAAGCTCTGGAATATTGTGGATATCCCGGGGGGTCTTGAGGCAATTCAGCGTGCCTTGGATAGGCTCTGGGAATGGTCTATCTTATGGTTGATGCCCATAAATGGGGCGAAGTGCTCTTTTCTCCGAATCGGAGCTGCAAATCCTCCCACCCGATATGTCGTCGGCGGTGATGAACTCCCTGTTGTCACTCAGCAGGTTGATTTAGGAGTCGTACACCCATCAGCACTTCATTCTGGAGACAACTGGAAGAAGGCTGCTTGTCGAGGGTTTCGTATGATGTGGTTTATCCGCCGCTCTTTCGGAATCTTAACGGCCAAGTTGTTTGTGAAGCTATTTTCGGCATTCGTCCGACCCCACCTGGAATATTGTATTCAGGCTTGTCCACCATGTCTTAACCGAGACAAAATGGACTTGGAGAGGGTGTTACGAGTGGGCACTCGGTTAGTGCAGGGTCTACGGGGACAGACGTATCCTGAACGCTTGCTCAGTTTGGGTATGTACTCCATGCACTACCGAAGGATAAGATGGGACCTGATTCTCACTTATCGTATTTTGACGGGTAAGATTGGCCCGGACTTGTCAGGGCTTTTTAGCCCCGCTACCTTACCTAGTCTCCGCGGTCACCCACTGAAACTGCATAAACCACGGTCTGATAGGATTAGGACGGAAACTCGTCTATCGCGCCGAGTTATAGATCGCTGGAATTCGCTTCCAGATCATGTGGTTAGGGAACCTACAATTAAGGGTTTTGCGCGCCAGCTCGATGCTCTTGGGTGGCAACAGCAAACCTTTCCTTTTTCCTAGCCGACTCACCTTCACTTTTCAGTTCTTTTTTTATTGACTCAAATATCTTGGTATTCCACTTGCTTAGCTCTTACCACTTTCTCTTTTGCCTTCTGCGTTTACTTTTTTCTCTTTCTTACTTTACGTAACCGACCCAGCAGGGACTGCTATGGCAGGATACGTGGGCATTAATTGGTTGGACAGGGTGTGATGCAGTCTTTGTTTTAGGTCCATCAGTATTTCAAAGTTCGCTAACTCCTGGTTCAACGACCCGCCGAGGAAGGAACACTCACGGGATAATCCTATCGTTCCAGTCCCGCTTGAACTTGTTCCTGTCTTGCGGATCCATTCTGAATACTGTATAAGGGATACGATGTCTTCAAAATGTTTGGATTGTTGTAATGCTGTCACTTCTCGCTCGAAGTCTGCTCATTATTCTTTGTGCGAAGGGTGGCTGCACATTGCGGACACAACGGTCCCCCCCCCCCAGAGTGAATCTGCGGGTAACAATCACCCATCTAGGTTTTGCTCTGCGTTTTTCAGTTTTCTGCATCAATACAGCAAACTGCTATGACATCCAAGTGCATAGGTTGTAGCAAATGCGTCACCTCCCCCTCAAAAGCTGTTCAATGCGCTCTGTGCGAAGGGTGGCTGCACACTTCGTGCTGTAACCTCGATAACGCCCTATATGAATGCATTCAACGCACTGCCTCTGAGGTCGTGAGCTCACCTTGTGACAAATGTTGAGTAATAGTGAATGGCAAATGCCTTTTGGCTAACATTCGTCCTCTCAATATATGCAGCCCTGCCACCCTGGCCATGTACAATACGGAAGATGATACACCCGCATCATCGATTTCCCTACCTGCACTCGCTTCATGCGGGTTAAAGTTAACGAAGCGCTTTCTGATCAAGTTCTGATGACTATTGGGGTCCCCCAAGGTTTTGTACTCGGCCCTGAACTCTTCAGTATCTTTATCAACGATCTGCCTTCCGAACTGCCGACCGACTGCTTAATCTACGCGGATCATCTGAAGCTGTGGATTGAGGTATCCAGTATGGCAGATGCAGATAGACTTCAAGCGACACCCGATCTGCTCCATGATTGATCACTAAAGTGGCACTTGTCCATTAACCATGACAAAGGCGCTGTCCTTCCAATCGGTGCTCCTGAGCCTTTTGGGGCTTACCATATCTGGGGTTTCTTGCTCAGAAATGTCAACCAAGAGAGGAATCTCGGGCTGATTGTGTCTCCTGATCTCAAAACAATCAAGGACACCCGGAAGATGGTCGCATCCGCCTACAGAATACTTCACGCTAAATGGAGAGCCTTTTCACGCCTGACCCCAGCACTCTTTAGACTACTGTTTGCTTCGCATGTGCGTCAGTCCTGGAGTACGGATTGCCTGCTGCGTATCCTCTCAGAAAGTCGGAACGTGACATAATCGAGAAGGTTCAACGGCGTGGTACAGATCTTTGAGTACACTAGACTTGCGATGCTGTTTCTGTACCGCGGTCGATTTATTGCGACGCATGCTCGTGGCTAACTGCCGAGTGTAGTGCGGGTCTTATCGAGCAGTGTTCGGCCTTTCAGATAAAAAGTCGCTTGGTTATCGTAGTGCTTGTCCATAGACCATTTCGACGCTGAACGTTTAGAGATCGGCTTTCAGTGCTGCTTGAATATCGCGCAGTACCTTTGGCAGAACTTCTGTTCAATTAAGTGCATTGGCGGCACTTAGCGATGCTTTAAGCTGTCAGTGGAAACGCTCCACCATTTCATTTGCCTGAGGATGGTAGGCAGTTGTCCGGATGCGTTTACATCCGAGGACTTTGAGTAGGTTGTTGAAAGCCGACGATTCGAATTGTGCGTCACGGTCGGTAGTCACAGTGGCTGGTCAGCCATGTGAAACGACTTAGCGCTCGACGAATGCGCGCGTTATGGTGTCAGCGGATACATCTGGAATTGGAACAGCTTCAGACCAACGCGTGACGCGATCCACCAATTTCAGAATATAGACCATGCCATTGGATGGCGGAAGTGGTCCAACGATGTCGAGATGGACGTGAGCGAATCGAGTTGATAGTGACGGGAAGCGTCCTATCGGAGCGGCAACATGTCGATTAACGTTTGCTCGCTGGCAAGCCAGACAGTTGCGTGCCCAAAGTCTAACGTCGCGCTGCATCTTGGGCCAGACGCATCTGTCGGCAATCATCTTGACTGAAGCGCGGATGCGAGGTTGCGCGATATGGTGTGGCGTATCGATGACTTTTCGGTGAAAGGCAGTTGGTACCAGTGGACGTGGATATCCGGTAGAGACGTCGCAGATTATCGTACCTGTAGACGAAAGAAGCGGTCGAGGTACCAGCTTTCCCGTGGACTCTTCGCAAGTTGACATTAAGCCTTTTTCGGCTTGCTGAGCAGCGGCCATAGCTGATGGATCTAGCGACCGATCGGTCGAGGCCAGAGTTTACTTTTGAAAGCGTGTTTTCTACCACGTTATCCTTACCAGACACGTGTTGGACGTCCGTCGAAAATTTATACACGAATTCTAGATGACGAACTTCACTTGGAGTATGTCTGGATGAAGGGTTCCGGAAGGCATAGACGAGTGGTTTGTAATCCGTAAAGATCGTAAAATGATTACCTTCGAGAACGTGACGAAAATGGCGAACAGCGGAGTATGCGATGAGTAACTCGCGGCCAAATGCGCTGTATTTCGACTCGGCTGTCTAAAGACGTCGGGAGAACGCTAGTTGCCAATTTCCTTGAGAGAACTGCTGGAGAACAGCGACGATTGCGTTTTCCGTGGCGTCGACAGCCACACTGATTGGAGCGTTCGAGTCGCAGTGATGAAGCATGACGGCGGGAGTGCTTCTTTGCTAGCTTCGAATGCTTTTCGCGCGTCAGGCGTAACATCAACTTCAGCATTGTTGCGTCCACGCAGAAGATCGGTGAGCGGTTGTACAAGGTCGGTGCAACATGGCAGGAATCGACGATAGTGGTTGACTACGCTGTTGAAGCGTCGAATGGCTGGTAGAGTCGTTGAATGAGGAAAGTCGCGAACTGCCTGGACTCTGTCCTGCAAATGGCGGACACCCTCGGAATCAAGTTGGTGTCCGAGGAAGTCAATGCGCGGCTGCATGAAAATGCACTTGTCGGGGTTGATAGTGACATTGTGCGCCTTCAGCCGTTCGAACAAGAGTCGTAGATGTGTCGGGTGTTCCACTTCCGAAGAACTGGCCACCAGGAGTTCGTCGATGTACGGGTGAACGAAGTCGAGTCCACGTACGACGGAATCGATTAAGCGTTGAAGTGTCTGCGTGGCGTTGCGCAGAGCGAATGGCATTCATGGAAACTCAAATAATCCAATTAGTGTACTAACGGCGGTTTTCGGCATGTCCTCGTTGGCGACCTGGATCTGTTGATAAACTCGCACCAGATCGATCTTTGAGAAGGCGAGCGCCATGAAACCCAGCTGTAATATCCTTTATGTGAGGAATAGGATAACGATCCGGAATTGTCACGATGTTGGTGGCGCGGTGAAGTTGGAACGGGACTCATGCCAACCCACCGACTCCCGCGACGTGCGTTGTTTGCGCGCCGGGGGTGTGGATGGAAGAAGAGGAGGGGTGGCCAAGCGATGACTTGGTCGAGAGGAACGAAAGCCCTCACTTCTGAGCTGGCCTCAGTTGGAGCATCTCGGCTCCCTGGTTGGGGTCCGAAAGACGATGAACACGTTTGGTTGGACACACTTGCTGATATGGCTAGGAGCCGACCTCAGTGGCGTTTGTGCTGTGAGTTTCTTTGTCCCACCCCATCCCTCTTAACCTCCCCCTCCAACCACGATCTCATTATTTCGCCTTATATAATTTTGCATAGTAATATTTTTTTGGTGCACAGTAGCCGGCTGGTAGCTTACCGGAACGATGCCCATTCGCTACCGGTAGCTCAGCCAGCTTGCACCAGTTGCATTTTTTCTCCTTTTTCTATGTATTGTGGCACAGTAGCTGAGGTGTTTCCCACCTCTAGCTAACGTGTATGATGATGATGACTATTCCACCCAGCTCGAGCGCCAACCCTTTACAACACTTATGTTGTAGTGTTCTGGGTGGGCAGTGTATCTGTTTAGGCTGAATTTTCTTCGGCTATGTTTTCGTTTTGCACACCGGAAGTTTGTTCTTGGTATTTCTAATTGCGTACTTAGCTTCACTTTCGGGAATTATTGATGTTTGGCTCGAAAACACACTTATTGATGAAATCCGTAGCCGGTGCGCGGGCTTCAAGGTAACACCTTTACAGGTAAGTGGTCTATCGGTTTTGCTTCCTGTTATCCTTACCTTCCTATTACACTCCGGCACTTTCCCTTCCCGATCTAATTCAGCACATCTCTACTCCGACGCCGATGCTCCTGGTCCAGACATCAAATCTCCTTGATCTGGTCTTCATTCCGATGCCCACTAACGTCTGGGACTTGGAGACCCTGCAACCATTCGGCTGAAGCGAACACTCAGTGGTCTTCTTGTGGACACGACGTCTTACCATCGTTGACCGCGGAGCATGTCGCCGTAACTTTTGGCGTACAGATGCATCCAGCTTACACGCTGTGGCAAGCTCGGGATATTGGAGTATCCCGCAGTCCTCGAGTGTCAAGGAAGCATGGAACCTATTGCTGATTAAGATGCCGTCGGTCATGGAAAATGCCGTCCCGATGTACAAAGGCAGACCATTCCACAAAGGACCCCCTGGATCGACCGAGAACTGAGGTCCTTATTAAACAGACGGCGTAAACGCTGGAGCGTATTCAAAACATAACTAGTCTCGGATTACCTAAAGCACAAAGAGGTTCGATACTTGTGCACCATAAAAAACGACAGAATCAAGCTCAATACGAACAATACCTGGTTGTTCAATCCCGAACGTGCTCGAAGATGCTTTTCTCATACCTAAGGCAAAACACCAAAGCGGGCGTTGGTATCCCTTCTCTACCTGCCCCTGGAGAAAACACTGTACTTC
Source organism: Dicrocoelium dendriticum (assembly GCA_944474145.2). Classification (NCBI taxonomy): domain Eukaryota; kingdom Metazoa; phylum Platyhelminthes; class Trematoda; order Plagiorchiida; family Dicrocoeliidae; genus Dicrocoelium; species Dicrocoelium dendriticum. Next base: position 59,549,899 of record OX104063.1, read on the forward strand.
ATCACGATGATGAGAAAGCCAATCCACTGGCCTCGCAGTACTCAGCTGTCTACGCGATACAGTCACCGTTGCCCAAAAACGACGTGCCCAAGTGCTCCTTAACTCTGGAGAAAGTTGCAATTACCATCGAGATGGTCATGCGACTAATCCGTGAGTTAAATCCAAACTCCGCACCAGGTCCTGTCGGACTACACCCAATATTCCTCGAGATGTTGGCCGAGTACATCGCTGACCTAACGTCCCAAGTATTCCGGCTCCCACTTGCAGAGGGCCGCTTACCTAGCACTTGGCAAGTAGCAATGGTAATGCCTAACTACAAAGGGGATCGACAGGTCACTGCGAACTACCGGCCGATATGTCTGAGGTCTATTGTCTACAAAATCATGGTGAGAATAATCAAGCGTGCTCACAACGTTTACTGGGAAGGGTTATGCGCAATCTTCCCCTCACAGCACGGATTCGGCAGGGCACGATCCTGCATCACTAACCTGCTTGCTGCCAGAGAAGCATGGGTTAAAGCGACGGACGATAGGAAACACCTTGATGTCGTCTTCATTGACTACAGCAAGACATTTGACAAAGTACCACATAAATGGCTTCTACTCAAACTTCAGGGGGTTATTGTCCCCGGAAACCTCTTGGCCTGCATTTTAGACCCTGGAAGCACGAACCATTCAGGTGAATGTGAATCAAACACTCTGTCCTTGTGCTTATGATCAGTGAGATTCCCCAAGGCTTCTTCTTTGGACCAGAGCTTTTTAAACTGTACATCAGCGATCTTCCAGCAACACTTCAAACCGACTGTCTAGTCTACGCTGATCATCTCGAACTGTGGTCTGAAATATCTTTCTCCGAGTATGCCGACTGACTCTAAGCTTCGCTTGACCAGCTGCATAATTGGTCCATTGAGTGACGACTCCAAATAAACCATAACAAATGTGCCTTTCTCCCGATTATTAGTCCGGATCCTTTCGGTGCGTATCATGTCGGAATATATCTCAAGTCTGTCACACATGAGAAGGATATGGGAGTCATCGTTTCGCACAATCTTGACATCAGTTGACACGCAGAAGAACGTTGCGGTAGCCAACCGAATGCTCTGGACTTTGCGAAGATCCTCCTGTAAAATTACTCCGGAGATTTTTAGAACACTGTTCACTTCGCATGTCCGTCCGATCCTAGAATATGGTCTCTCGGCCGCTTACCCCCTAACGAACTCTGGACATGATTTGGTAGTGAGAAGGTGCAGATGCGCGGTTCAAAATCTATATCGGAGCTTCGGGATCTTTCCCACACTCTTCCACTTAATACTTTGAACGCGTTATCCATGGAATATCTCCGCAGCTCCGGAGATCTCATCTACACCAGACGCATGCTAAGGAGAGAGCTTGGCAATGTGCTGCAGCAGTTCTCCCATCTAACTGTGTGCAGTTCGACACGTGGCTACAAATGGAAATTATTTAAGCCGAGGACACTTCGCGCCCGTACGCAGGCTGTCCTATCTTCCAGATTGATAAATGGTTGGAACAGTCTGCCGAAACACATCATTGACTCGCAGACAGAGGAACTTTCAAGCCATTGCTATACACCCATCTAACGCACATGGTAGGGACCTGCTGCTCTTACTTTACAGGTGATGATCTCCGAAGGAGTAACGCTTTCCGACAGGAAGCACCCACCTTGTGATGATTCGGAACCGATGGAGTTCGACAACGGATCTCCCTTTTGCTCTCAATATTTCAATGTATTCCTTGTTTCCTTAGCTGCCTCTACGTCGACCTCTTACTAGGCGTTTGAGCATTCAACCGTCTACGAAGTATTTCTTTTGCATTGCAGCACTACTTTGACACGGAGGAGCTCGGAACGCCAGACCGGAGAAATATTACAAAGTCAAAGAGGAATGTTAATCCTAATGTACCGCGCTCAATACCTCCTGCAACTACATAAGTTGATCTTGGTATGGGCCATTATACGTGCTGAGGACAGCATCTGCTAGGAGTGGGGATAATGTAACCGGTCCGCGGGCGTCACGGTAACACCTTAACAGGTTAGAGGTCGATCGGTTTTGCTTCCTGTTATCCCTACCTTCCTATTCCACTCCGGCACTTTCTCTTCCCTCTTCCGTGCTTTCTTAGCTGCCTCCTTTACGTCGGCCTCTTACTACTCGGTTTTTAGCATCCAGCCGTCTACGAGGTATTTATTTTGCACTGCAGCTTTTTGCACTATTTTGACACGGAAGAACTCGGAACGCCAGACCGGAGGAACATTACAAAGTCAAAGAAGAATGTTAATCGAAGCTTCATGCGTTTTAGCCAGAGTGCCTCCAGTTGTAGCATCTTACAACGTTCAGAGTAGTTAAGTTTAAACGAAGATTTAAAGTGGGTCTTTGTGTATGATCTCTGCACGTTTTCTAGGCACCTATGGTCACGTTTCCTGCTGCTTGTAAAGAGAATCGAACAGTTTCAAGCAGCGGTTGAATAACTACATGCTGAGAACGTCTGGATTCCACTGTTTTTGCTGCAACTGCGCTGATCCCTTGGTGAACACAGGTTAGCAAGCACACGCATCATCCAGCCAGTGAATGGGAGGTGAAGGAGCTGACACTGGTCTTTTCCCTTTTGCTCTCTACAAACTATGAAAATACTTAGTACAGGGCGAATACAAGCCTTAAACAAGTGCAGTTTAGGTTCACTCATCGAAAATGATTTTAAGATAATTTTTGTGCTTCGTGATCTAACCGTTTTGAATACAGCTTGTTCGTCAAAATTCAGTGTTAGCGTACCGGATGCCCACATCTCGTATAGGCATTGCAGGGGATGGGTTTACCGCCAAGGTGATGTGCATTCGGCGAAAGTTCGCACTTGGATATTAACACACTGCACTTGTCCGCTGAGAAAGCCATTTGCCAGTCAGTGCACCACGATTCCAAAGCCAGTAGATCTATGCGAACATTTTCAATGGTGCCGCTCAAACATCGGATATCGAAAGTGTCTAATATTTTTATGTCATCCGCGAAGATATAGGGTGTCCCAAATTTTCTTTTTTCAGTTATATCATTGATATAAATTAGAAAAAGCAAGGGACCTGACACACTCCCTTGAATCACACTACTTTTGCTCCTCAGTGGTGAAAACTTAGCATGTCCTCTTTGTACCTGCTACGTGCGATCACATAGGTAGGATTTGAACCATGAGTGCGAGGGATCATTGATCCCGAAATTGGTTAGCTTCACCAAGAGGTTGTTGTGCGGCACTCTGACAAAGGTCTTCTGCATATCAATAAAGTGAATGATGATATTTGCGAAGTTGAAGAGGAATGGGGACATACGGCAGCCCTGTCGCACACCGCTATTGACAGGGAATTGCGAGGAAAGCTTGCCATAGACCCTCACTATGCCGGATGTATGCAGGTAAAGTGCTCTTAAGATGGCGGTATATTTCTCTGGCACCCCGTTCTTTAGTAAGCAACGCCATAAAGCAGGTCGATCAACGGAGTCAAAAGCGGCACGTATATCTCGAAATGCAACGATAGTGGGCCTGTGATAAATGTGGCGATGTTCGAGGAGCTGGCGGAGCGTGAAGATTTGTTTCACGCATCCGCGGCCAGGACGGAAACCAGCTTGTTCTTCAGGATAGTATGATTCACGTACTGGGGATAGTCTGCGAAACAGAATGGATGCCAATAGCTTAGAGGCAACCGAAATAAAACTAATCCCGCAATGATTTGCACATGAAGTGCGAGCGCCTTTCTTGAAAATCGGGACAATAACTGATTCGCCCCAAGAGGAAGGCACTTTCTCTTCATGCCAAATTTTTACGAACAGCGCGGTCAGCTGGTTAATGATCGCCACACCGCCGTACTTGAATAGTTCCGGAGGAAGTCCGTCTAAGCCGGCAGCCTTGAACGGCTTCAAGCGTCGAATCTCGAGGCAGACTTCCGCTTCGCTGGGTGGATTCAGAGGGACGAGCCAGGGTGGACAACAAGGTGTACTGCATGTACTGATGGATGGTGGGGGCCAGTTGAACTGCGAGTGAAAGTGCTCGGCCCAACGGTCCATACGTCTCTGTTGGTTGGTGATCGGAGACTCATCCACCTCACAAATGACCTCACTGACATCAGGTTTCCTGAGGCCAGTGGACCGAATGAGTTGGAAAAGTCTGCGAGTGTTGTCAGGGAGGGCAGCGGTCTCCATCACTAAGCACTCTCAGACCACCATGCATCGCGATCCTTGCGTAGGCTTTGCTTGAGCAGCCGGTTGGCAGAACGGCGCCGCTCGTTGCAATCTGATTCCGCGGGGATATCTTTGCGGCGTTCTAACAGCTCCAGAGAACGAGCAGAGATCCAAGCCTTCAAGGGGCGTCGAGTTAAGCCGCAACATGACTGTCCGGAAATGGTCATTGCCTTCCGTATACCAGTCCAGCGTTGTTCCACTTCTTGCGGTGGACTGCAACTGAGTGCTTATGCCAATGAAGGCTGATAGCTCGTCTGGACAGAGGAGTCAGTTAATCTGTTGACATCAATCTTGCGGTGCTTTGTGTTCCGGGATCCTCCAAAACACATACAGATTTTCGCGCAGACCAGAGCATGATCTGAGTCAACGAAAGTGGACCAAAAAGACCTGCAGTCCAGTACGCTGCCACGCCATCTGAAGCTAATTGCAATGTGATCAATTTGAGACCACGGTTGTATTGAAGAAGGGGGACGCCACGTTGCGGAACGCTTCTTCGTACGCCTGAAGCTAGTGCCCGAAAGAAACAGACGGTTTTCCTCGCACAATGTGAGAAGTCTCTCTCCGTTATCAAAGGGGTTCTCATCGAGCGAGTGATGACCACCAAGGTGGCGTTCATTTGGTAACAGGCGGCCAACTCGTGCATTAAAATCCCCAGCAAGGGTAACGACATCCGACTTTTTAGCATTAGTCAAGAGCTGATGTAGATCCCGGTAGAATTCGTCCTTGACCGAGTCGCCACTGCAGTCAGTTGGGGCGTACACGGAGATCACAAACAAGTTGTGTCTCTGTTCGCGGTGCCTGTTGATTCTACACGAACCCCGAAGCCGAACTGCACATAGTCGGCTGTTAATAGGGAACCAGTCCAGTAGTGCCGCCTCGGCCGTGTCACTTAGTGCTATACTTACACCAGCCAGACCCGCTGAGTCTGCTTCTGGATCTCCAGAAAGACGCAGGTGATATATGGCTTCGTAGTCAGTGGGGGATGTCAGTGTAAGCACAGTGCTGGGATCTTGCAATCGGGTTTCTTAAAGGCAGCAGACATCAATGTCTAGGGAATCTAGGGTGCGCGCTAGACCGGCTTGCTGTCCAATCTGCATGAGTGTCCGAACGTTGAAGCATGCCAGACGGAAGGAGGATCGGGGACGAAGGAGAGCCATAGGTTGAACCTCTTGGTCTGCGGTGCAACCGGAATCGCAGCCAGATTGTTGAGCACATGAATCGGGTAACGGAAATTGAGGATTGTTAACAAACAAACAATTGCCTGAGACTTTTGCGGTCATTGTGGCTTGGACCAATCCCAAAATGGGTTAGATAGAAAAGCAGAGTTCAGGATCTAGGCTGTAGATGTCTCACTTATCTACGTTTCCACTAGGTTGGAGTGAAATAAGTCTACTGCTATATGTGACCACGGCCAGTAATTGGGCAGTGAACTACGAATGACCACAGTTGGCAGTGATATGGTGTAAAGGTTCCACAACAACAAGTAGAGCAATTATTACTGTGTACTCTACAACTGGGGTGACAAGAGGACAGAGATACTAACGCACCGTGTATGGCATCGCGTCACTGTTCCTTGCAGGGCGATCGGCATTGGTTTGAAGCCAGCTGTTTGCATCCGTCGCTCCAGAGGGGTCCGACGTGTCGCTTCCAGATGAGTCACACGTTTCTAAGCTAGATGGGGGGCGTGCGTATTATCGATCCGACCGGTAAGTGGATAAGCGGCGGGTAGTCGCCGCTTTTCAGGATAGGATGAAAGCAGAGCCATATCGCCAGAGTGCTATACACGCCTAGGTCGGGCAGGGTGTGGGTACATGACAAAATGTCGCCGCCCTTTAATATCTCCAACGGTATGCAACATGGCTACTCGCTATCACCTTTTGTTTGAAGTGCGATTCATTGTATTCCCACTTGTATTTCGCACTTTTTTGCATGCCCGCCCACCGACTCCCGCTCGTGCGTTGTTTGCGCGCCGGGGGTGTGGATGGAAGAAGAGGAGGGGTGGCCAAGCGATGACTTGGTCGAGAGGAACGAAAGCCCTCACTTCTGAGCTGGCCTCAGTTGGAGCATCTCGGCTCCCTGGTTGGGGTCCGAAAGACGATGAACACGTTTGGTTGGACACACTTGCTGATATGGCTAGGAGCCGACCTCAGTGGCGTTTGTGCTGTGTTTCTTTGTCCCACCCCATCCCTCTTAACCTCCCCCTCCAACCACGATCTCATTGTTTCGCCTTATATAATTTTGCATAGTAATATTTTTTTGGTGCACAGTAGCCGGCTGGTAGCTTACCGGAACGATGCCCATTCGCTACCGGTAGCTCAGCCAGCTTGCACCAGTTGCATTTTTTCTCCTTTTTTCTATGTATTGTGGCACAGTAGCTGAGGTGTTTCCCACCTCTAGCTAACGTGTATGATGATGATGATGATGCTATCACATTTTATTAATTTCGTCATCGACAAAGTCATGGCAACTGTGTTTACCGGGCATTACCTACGAGTTGTGGAGTTTCTACCAAGTGATCGACTTCTTGAGTTGGAGTACGCTTATGACACCACCCTAAATTGACAGCACACAAACCTGCCAAGCAGCATTGGACAGGTCAGCACTGGCTGTCAACCTTTACGGGCTATGCTTTGTACCGTCGAAATGCAATATCCTTTTCCAAGATCGGCAGGGACCTACTGCCCCACGACTCTTTGTGTTGGTCAGCTAGAAACCGTCCAGAAGTATAAGCACATAAGCATATATATTAACGCTTCTGGAGTAGAAGATGAAATCACGAATCGTATATCTAAAGCTCCAGGCGCTTTCGCCAACCTTCGCTACCTGTGACGCCGGCATAACATCATTCTCGCCGTGAAGGGCAGGGTTTATAGTGCAACCGTCCGTTCAACCCTATCATACGGTTGGGAAACCTAGCCCACCAGATTGGCAGACCTAAAGAGGCTAGTTACGTATAATCAGCGCTGTCTTCGCAGCTTAGCTCACGTTTAGTCGAGGTACCGCGTGAGCATTGAGCCTGTTCGGCATCTTGTATTTGGCGCAGGCAAAGCAAGTAAAACACTTAGCATCGTTATTTCACTCAACTGGCTCTGATGACTTTGTCATGTGTTGCGCATGCCAACACACCGACTCCCGCGAAGTGCGTTGTTTGCGCGCCGGGAGTGTTTATGGAAGAAGAGTAGGATAGGCTAAGCGATTCTCAGTCAAGAGGAATGAAGGCTCCCACTTCGAACTTAGCGTCGGTTAGTGTCTACCGACTACCAGGCTGGGTTCCGTAGCATGATCATTGTTGTCTGCGAAGCATTATTGGTGTCGGATGGCACCAGCGTGTCCGCAACGATTATGTGCGTAGACGACTACTAGGCAGCGATAAACATGCTGGCTCCCTAGAACAACAGAGCACTGAATAAGTTGCGTTGGCTCGGGCACGTGCTACGTATGCCTGGTCACCGCTTACCTAGGAGGGCCCTGTTTAGTCTGCCAGGGTGGCGCAAGGCTCGAGATGGACAGAAGTTGACTTGGCAGCGGGAAATGAAGTCACTGACGAACAACCTGGCTGCCGTTGGTCCGTTTCGTCTTCCGGGCTGGAGTCCACGTGACTCGCCTTGTGCTTAGCTCGAGACTTTACGAGACATGGCTGGCAACCGAGACCAGTGACGCGTCTGGTGCCGTCTCCTAATCGGATTGCTTGTTTAAAGTGTGTTTGGTGCTGAGTTATCTGCGGGGTAATGGCTGATTATGACGCGTGGCAGTGAAAGCCGCAAGGAAGCTGTCTCGCCGATGTCGCCTTGTCTTTGCACGCTAGCCAGCTGTTTGCGACGGCATGTCTACACAAGGTGTAGACGCCTTGACCCTGAATGTTTGCTTAGGGCATTAAGGTTTTCAGGTAAGTCCCCCTTCTCTCCCTATTATTTTTATTTCATAGCTCATCGTGGTTGCATGGCAGTGAAGCATCAGTTCAAACGGCTGATGTAATGCTGTTGTTGATGATGAACCGAAGGACGATGAACACGTCTGGTTAGATACACTAGTTAACTTAGCAAGGTGCCAACCTCAATGGCGTTTGTGTTGTGACTTTCTCTGCCCCTCTTCATCCTGCTTATCTTCCTTTTCCAACCACGATCCGTCTTATAGCAACCAACCGACTGGAGCCGCTCCGTTATTGTTCCCATCTTCAAAGGAGGCTCGCGTTCGGAATGCGGCAACCATAGAGGAATCAGTCTGATCTCCATCGCCTCCACATTACTCGCCTCCATAATCCTTCACAGACTGACTGGCGCTTGTGATATTCAGATTCGTGAAGAGCAAGCCGAGTTTTCTCGGGGTCGTGTCTGCATCGACCACATCTTCACCTTGCGTCAGTTGTCAGAGCACCGTCACACATATTGGCGGCCCACCGTAGTCGTGTTTCTGGACATCAAAGGTGCCTTCAATTCGGTTGATCGATGTGCCCTTTGGAATTGTCTACTCAGGAAAGGTATGCCCGAGAAATATGTGGATATTATCCGAGCATTATATGCGCGTAGCACGGGCAGAGTGCGAGCTTACGGCAAGCTGTCGCCAACCTTCAATATCTCCAGCGGTGTGAGACAAGGATGCCCGTTGTCACCTTTCCTTTTCAACTTCGCTATTGACGAAGTCATGGAGATTACACTTACAGGACATAACTTGGAAGGTGTGGAGCTACTCCCAGGAGAACGACTTCTTGACTTGGAGTATGCAGACGACATTGCCCTCATCTGTGACAGCTCCCAGACGTGCCAAGCCGCGATGGACAGATTAGCATTGGCTGTCAGCCGCTTCGGGTTTCGCTTTGCACCATCGAAATGGAAAGCATTCCTCTAAGATTGGCAGGGATCGCCTCCTGCGCTGACCCTTGGTGGGGATCAGCTAGAAGTCGTTCGGAAATTCAACTACGTGGGAAGTTGTATCAGCGCCCTGGGGATCGAGGACGAGATCTCGAACCGGATAGCAAAAGCTCGAAGTGCTTTTGCTAACCTTCGCCACCTATGGCGGCGACGCGACATCACTCTCGCCCTGAAGGGTAGAGTATACAATGCAGCGGTACGTTCGACCTTACTGTACGGTTGCGAAACCTGGACCCTAAGATCGGCGGACATAAAGAGACTAGTTACGTTCGATCATCGATGCCTTCGCAGTTTGGCTCACATCTGGTGGGAACACCGCGTGAGTAACGAGCGTGTTCGACGCCTTGTTTACGGCACAGAAAAGGGAACTGAACCGCTCAGCACCGTCATTTCACGTACCAGACTCCGATGGCTGGGCCACGTGTTGCGCATGCCAGCCCACCGACTCCCTCGACGTGCGTTGTTTGCTCTCCGAGGATGTGGATGGAAGAAGAGGAGGGGTGGCCAAGCGATGACTTGGTCGAGAGGAATGAAGGCCTTCACTTCTGTGCTGGCCTCGGTTGGAGCGTCACGACTTCCTGGTTGGGGTCCAAAAGACGATGAACGCATTTGGCTGGATACACTTGCTGACATGGCAGGGAGCCGACCTCAGTGGCGTTCGTGCTGTGAGTTTCTTTGTCCTTCCCCATCCCTTTTAGCATCTACCTACCATTCGATTTTTTTAGCGTAAAACATAATTTTTCTTTTTGCCTAATTGCCGGCTGGTAGCTTACCGGAACAATGACTATCCGTTGCTGGTAGCTTAGCTGGCGTGCAACTGTTGTATTTCTTTTCCTTTTTGTATTGCGGTACAATAGCTGAGGTGTTTCCCACCTCTAGCTGACGTGTATAATGATGAATGATGACGTACAATTTCATTGCTGACCGATTGTGCATTACTCTTTTTTGTTTTAATTTTCCTTACACCCGGCTTGACATTCGTGTGCTCTGTAACTTGTCGCTCTCTTTGCTCCTGTCTCGCTTCATCCATCCACGTCTCCTTGGCCCGTCAAATATAGTCCGTTTTGTCCGATTTCAGTTACCTTCTGATATCCGCGCTTGATTGCGCTTGATTACTAGTTTTTACTATTCCCAGTCTCGATGCACAATATGTTACTAAGCAGTGTTGCCATGTTTCTATTCTAATATTTAGTGTCGCACTTTTTCGTTTATCTTTTTGTTTTGCGGCGTAATGGTTGACGTGTTTCTCACCTTTAGTTAATGTGTAGTGATAATAATGACTACGTTTATCCCGCGATCTTACCATTTACTCACCGAGTCATCTCTTCCTTTTCACCTCTGTTTAGATGTGCGCCGTTAGCGAACCATTTGAAGAGGAAAAATGTTTTATCTTCAACGAATTCCAGCACTTCGATGAGGTACTTTCGTGCATCAAGTCCATCAGAAATGCAACTAAAGACGTCGTCAGTGAGGAACGACTATACGAGGAGCTTAAGCGTAATTGGTATATCAAATAATTTGCTTCTCCACATCCTAGGTATCTTCAACCTGTACCAAGAACAACCTCATTTGCTGGATCCCTGTTTAGAACGGCTCATTTCAGAATGCCTAGTTATTGTCCATTCCTTCAATGATGACCCAAATGCGTTCCACTTTGCTTTCCGTGTGCTGCATTTGATGGTCAAGACTCGAGGATACAAGTCGATTATCCGCTTGATGCCTCATACAGTTGAATATATCGAGCCGGTCTTGAGTTTGCTCGTTTCTCAGGATATCAATGATCCCAAGGTACTCATTTCCATTTTACTGTACTCACGACTCCCTAGACATGGGAAACTCGTTATGTGCTTCTACTTTGGCTATCTATCCTGGCATTGGTACCATTTAAGTTGACATCTCTGGATTCAAACGATCAAGAGCCCATTACAGAACGCATACTCGATCAGTCTAAGCGGTATTTGAGCCACGATACGCGTATTCAGGAACCAGCTTCATTTTTGTTGGCCCGCCTCGTGACTCGACCTGACATTGTGCAAACTCACCTTCATCCAACTGTTTCATGGTGCCTGGAACAACTTCTTTCGGCTGATTGTAAGCTATCTTCCTTCTTATGTCTTTGCATCTGTTTTAATAAGCAAGGTGTAGTGTCATTTCTTGTGTATTAGGGATATCGTCTTCCCGCACTGCATCATCCTACTGAGTTGTTTAAAACTTTGTAACCTACGTAAATATTTTTCCTCACGCGTTTGCCTTTACCTGTGATTGGACCGGGTTTCGGCTAGGTGTTAGTTCGAGTGGTTGATAGTGCCCACTTTTACAATCAAGTGAAACTATCTAATAAACGGGCAAACCGGCTTGCATCGGCACATCGATCCATTATTATTTGCTCCTCTTTTTTGGCGCCAAGGGATACAAACGGCTATTTTATCATTTGGAGGCTATCTCAGCCACTTCAACTATTATAGCGGGCGTCCCACCGACCGAAGTTTCCTCTTCACACCTGGAAGAAATTGTGCTGATGATGCATCGCAACATAAACTGGTCCTCTTGTTCATTGCTTCTCCGTTGGTCAACCGTGTTTCATGCTCCAAATTTCAGCGGATTTGGTTACTACAACTTTTGCCAACAGAATGAGGGGAAACATGGCGAACAGCAAGTGATCACGAGTTTCTCGGCACAACTCGTCCGGAAAATAGCTCGGAAGAAACTAAGAATATTTTAGAACGAAATGTTAACAACAGTAAGTACAAAACAATACAGTGAACGCCTAACTTTCTCAGCCTCAGAATACTGACTGAAGTATTTCTCTACCCCAAAGACTCCATCCACGAAGACAGCACAAACCAGCCCTCATCGTCGTATACAATGGTACATCAGTCGTTTGTACTGATGCCGGGGTGCCATCTAACCATAGCTACACACTGAGGAATATTCCTAAGTGGAAGCAAGAAGGATCTAATGCGGGACCTAAGTGCCACAAACAGACCATCATTTCGAGCCACCTACACCTTTCTAACACCATATGGCCTGGATATCGCGCGAAGACGAGGCGGAATCAGTGAGAGCCTCTTAGTGGATTTCACTGCTTGGCGTCGGAACCGCCATTACCCCGCAGCCAGTCCATCATTCAAACGTTGTTATCAAAGTTAACTACAAATATCTTGAGCGACGTGTGCAAGTTAATAGAAAACAGAGCAGGTACACATTAAGGAGCCAATAAAGCAAACTCACCACCTGAAACAAAGAGACCCAGCATACAACCACACGATTAGTAAATCGAATACATCGTACCTACAAACGCTGCGCCGGTTCTGCCTACGTTCTCAGCGGGACACGTCGTCGCTTCGGCGGTTGCCCTGAGTGGCCTCGCTCATGGCTCACTAGGCCTGCCTGACTCAGGCACTCGCGACCGCATGTGCTCCAGCACCATGCGCTCGATGTCGATGGAGTACAACCCATCGGCGCCTGCGCCTTCCGCACTTGCCGCTTATTCTCTGCATGCATGAAGTCATTCTCCCGCACCTCAAACTGGCTTCCTGATCAGATCGCGCCATGCATGCCGATCAACCGCCTTCGATTCCCATAACCTGCAATCAAGATTAGAACGTGAGAGGCTCACTTTGATCATGTCCTGGTACCGTAACTTCGGCTTCCGCACATGTCGCTTCCCAATACTCAGCTGACGATATAATAGTTGTTTCAGTAGCCGCGTCGAATCCATACGCCACACATGACCGAGCCACCTCAAGTGTCTCAGCAATAGTATGCAGTTCACTGTATATATTCCACTTCGGCGCAACACTTTCGTGTCCGCTACTCTCTCACACCAACCGATGCGCAGCATCCGTCGCAAACACTGTTGATGGAAATGCTCGAGATATCGCACATCTTGCCGGTACATCGTCCACGTTTCACTACCGTTTAGAAGAACGGACAGCACCATCAGCTTCGTGCCAGCGGTAAGCTGATGGTGGTTCCACACTCGGTACTCTAGCTTCCCGAATGCCGCCGCTGCCTTAGAGATGCGGATACGCAGCTCACTGTGAAGCTGCTGGTCAGTCGACATCACATTCCCGAGGTAGCAGAAGCGGGAGGTGGTTTCTAATATTTCGGCAATATTGCAGATTGCACCTCCGGTAAAGGCTGAAAGAGAGACAGTTTTGCTTGTGTTGATGGTGAGCCCGAATTTGACCGTTGTCGATGACAGTGCACTAGTCATGTGCTGCAACTCATACGCGCTGTGTGCAAACAACGCACAGTCGTCAGCAAATGGCAACCTACGGATAGTTGTCTCACAGGCTAGTTTTCACACCGAAACGACGGATGTTTAGCAACCCACTATCAATACGGTCCTCCACACGAACACCGTAAGCACAAGTCGCATCAAAAGCCCAAGACACCATTGTATGAAGATAAATAGTAAACAGGACAGGAGCTAAGACACAGCCTTGCTTCACACCAGTGACAACTGCAAAGTCATCCGAGGTCTCTCCACTCAGCTGCACCCTCGCCCGCACACCACTGTGAGACATTCAATTAAACTTACAAACTTACGCGGGCAACCAAACTTACCCAACACCAGCCACAATGCTTCGCGGTTCACCGTATCAAATGCTTTGGTGAAATCAACAAAAGCGAGTACGGCGGCTGGTGTCATTCTCTGCACTTCTCCTGCAACTGACGAGTCGCAACACTATATCTATACTGCTGCGACCTGAACGGAATCCACACTGCTCTTCCGCCACGTTAATTTCCACAACCTGACTGACGAGGCGGTTGAACAGGATTCGGGCAATCACCTTGCCCACACAACTCAGCAAGTTGATGTCACGATAATTCGTGGCCCATTGCTTGCTCCCTTTGCCCTTGAACAGTGGTAGCACAAGCGCATTCTTTATCGCAGCGGGCACCTCCTCCGCAATCCACACGCGTTGCACCAAGTGGTGCAGCGCACTCACCAACGCAGGTCTGCCGTGTTTCAATACTTCAGGCGGAATCCCGTTAGCCCCGGCACACTTGCCGTTTCGCAGGTGAACAAGTGCTCTCTGCCTTTCATCCACTGTCGGCGTGTCCAACAGACTCGCCTTCACATCGTTCTGCTTCAGGCCGTTCAAAGCAGGCTAGTCAATCTCTGAACGGTTGCTCAAGAGACAGTCAGTGTTTTGCCAGATCTGCATTATGTCTGCAGTCTGTGTGCAGGTAGCGCCAGAGCGTCCTCAGCGGCTCCAATCTCGGTCCATACACCGCCTTCAAGGAGTCAAAGCATTAATTGTGTTGGCGACGTTGGGCGTAGCATTCCATCTGCTTCGCCTTCTCCATCCACCATGCATTTTTACTGCGACGGAGCTTTCAGGTCAGTCGCCGTCGAAGTTGGCAAAACTGACTATTCTTCCCCAAGTCACTGGGGTCTGCTACATGTGCAGCAAATGCTGCATTCTTCTCCGACACCAATGCGCCGATCGTCGCATTGTTCTCACTAAACCAATCAGGCCGCTTACAGTTAGCGCACCCGATGGTCTCCTCGGCAGCAGCTGTCACCTGGTCGCGGATGTGGTGCCTCAGGTCGTCCACTGTGGCTATACATTCCACATCACACAGGCGTGCAGCTATCGCCTTCTTCAGCTCGATACGTTTCTGCACAGTACCGAGGGAGAGAATGTTAAATTTACGCCGATTTACGGCGGGAGTGCAATACATAGATTCACGAAAATATATATACAGTTTGGTTCGCACCAATTTGTGGTCAGTGCCATACTCAGCTCCACGCAGTACACGTGTCATGCGCACTTCACGCATATCACGCTGACGTACGATGACATAGTCGAGCAGGTGAGCATGACCACTCCGTGGGTGCGTCCAAGTTGCTATATCACTCGCACTCAGTGCGAACCGAGTGTTCATGATCGTCAAGCCTTGAGTGACACACAGCGTGAGCAGCCTGTCACCGTTCGCATTCGTTGAACCAATGCCATGCGAACCGATAACATCTGTCCACACCGATGCATCACGTCCAACGCGCGCGTTGAAATCACCCGGCAGAAATAGTCGGTCGCCCCCGGCACAGACCGTATCACGGAGGATAGCTGAGTGTAGAATTGATCACGCGTGTCATCAGGATCACACATGGTCGGACCGTACGTGCTTATAAAGGTGGCAAACTTACCACTTCCGAGTCGTAGGCGAACAGTCATCAGTCGCGCACTGATGCCTGTTGGTTCACCCACCAGCTGGCCATGGAGGCGATCGGATATTGCAAATCCGACCCCATAATCACGTGGTGCTGAGGCGGCGTTCCCCACCCAATACAATGTGTAGCCAGTACGTGTTTCATTCAACTTACCTTGCTCAGCGAGCCGGCTTTCTCTGAGCGCCGCAATATCGATGTGGTAGCGTGCCAGTTCCATCGCGATCAGTGCAGTGCGTCGCTCGGGGCGCTCACTAGAGTTCCGGTCCAGTAGTGTGCACAGGTTCCAGCACCCGATGCTGAGTGCTTTGCGCGTAGGCATACGATTGCATTTGGTGGGCGATCGCATGCGAGGTCGCGGTCGTGCTTCGGAGATTTGCTTGAGGGACTACACCCGGAGCCTTTGGCTCAATGGCCTGACTCGCAATGCAGTGGGTTGTTTGGAGGTTTGCTTGAGGGACTCCGCCCGGAGCCTTTGGTTCAATAGCCTGACTCACAAGGCAGTGAGGAGCAGATCCAGCTCAGGAAGGTGATTAGAGAGACAAGTTGGGATCTGCTTGACGGTCCTCACAAGCAGCGTTTGTGGTACTGAAAGCATTGATACATGTTTTGCTACCGTAGTAAGTTACGTACATGCGACCACCACCAGACGCAGGTGAATTTTGGCGGGTTTGCACCAATTTGACCAGGGGTTGCCTGGCTTGCGGCGGGCAATAGCAAACCATTGAACACCCGGAGGTGCCGTCCCACCGTCAGAGACAATGTGTAGCGCTCATGCACTACGTCAATTGAGCTGTGAGCTTATAACCCGTACACCTGCTGTCTCATGGCTAGATTTTACGGGAAGAGGGCCATCGACCACTTCATAACCTCCGGAGAGGATGGACTAGGATACGGCCAGGGCGCCCATATATATATATATATATATATATATATATATATATATATATATATGTATATGTATATATATATATATACGTTTGTTGAGATCCCTGAGGTGGTTCGGTCATGGGAGCCGTATGGACTCGACGCGAATACCGAAACAACTATTATATCAGCAGCTGAGTATTGGGAAGCGGCATATGTGGAAGCCGAAGTTACGTTACCAGGACATGATGAAAGTGAGCATCTCACGTTATGGGAATCGAAGGCGGTTGATCGGCATGCATGGAGCGACCTGATCACGAAGCCAGTTTGAGGTGCGGGAGGATGACCTCATGCATGCTGAGAAGAAGCGGCATGCCCCTATGGTTTGTACTCCATCGACCTCGAGCGCATGGTGCTGGAGCACATGCGGTCGGGAGTGTCTGAGTCAGGCAGGCCTAGTGAGCCATGAGCGAGGCCACTCGGGACCACCACCGAAGCGACAGCGGGTGCTGCGGAGAGCGTAGGCAGTATCGGCATAGCGTTTGTAGGTACGCTGCATTCGATTTACTAATCGTGTGCTTGCATGCTGGGTCTCTTTATTTCAGGTGATGGGTTTTCAATTTTGCCCTTATTATTTTCTGCCGATACTGTCTTCTTTAAACGAGCACACGTTGCTCAGCCTAATTGTAGTTGTTTTTGTAACCATTTCGCGTTTGTGGCGTTTCCTTAAATTATGTTTTCTGACCTCTTGAACTTATCGCGGATTCGTTCTTAATCCATTTTCTTTATACACCGATTTAGTGAAGCGTCACGTCTTCGTATCTGTATGCATTATCCTACGTATTTTATGTCATCTTGTCATTTCAATGTATTGGCTGTTACTTGATATCCCCGGTGTTGCTACGCTTGATGTGCATGTTGACAAGGTACCTACCTGTTTTTTACCCACTACCTCGTCCATACTGGCTCCAGAAGACAGTTGGTCGTTGCTGGAGGGGACGGGATGCTCCGTCCTTGTGGCCGTATTAGGATCGAAGAGTGGTTCCATACACGCAGTGTGGAGCGGACTACGGTCCGCTTGATTCCCAACTACAGCGTGGTTGTGTTTGCTTGTGAAGGAGTGTGATCCGGCTCCCTTGATGGAACGTGGCTCCCTTCCACATGCCTCCCGGTCATATTCCTTCGGGTTTACGCTGGATACTGGGTGTGTCGTTGGTGCTGTGTGTGGTGCAGCTCAAGTCACCCATGCTCCCTCTGTAGGCGCAGGCGTCCCGTTGCTGGCCACAGTGACAGCAAATCCGAAACCGGATGCAGCGGACCATGTGGCAGGGTAAACCAACTTTCATTTAAACTAGTTCTTTTTAAGCTGCGTTAATTTCATTTCACTTTTTTGGGTTGTTCTGCCTACCTGAATAATCTTCTATTAACTGGCCAGGTAGGTTAGGCTAATTGCGCTTGTCCTCGTTAACTTTGTTGCGTTTTGTAGCATTTTTATGTAACTTGTGGACGTTTTTTACTTATCGCGGATTCGTTGCTTACCAATATACTTCATAGGCCAAATTAGCGAAGAGGTATGCTGTCTTAACCATGTACATTATTGGATTTATTCTATTTCATCTTGTCGTCCCAAAAGTTTGGCTGTTGTTGGGCATCCCCGGTGTGACTGCGCTTGATGTGCATGTTGACAAGGTGCCTACCTGTCTATTACCCACTATCTCTTTCATACTGGCTCTAGGAGACAGTTGGTCGTTGCTGTAGGGGAGGGGGTGCCCCTTCCTTATGGCTGTGCTAGGCTCGAAGATCAGTTCCATACACTCAGTGCGGAGCGGACTACGGTCCAGCCACCGCTTTGTGTGCGCTTTATTCCCAACTACAGCGTGGTTGTGTTCGCCTGTAAAGGAGTGTGGGCCGGCTTCGTTGATGGAATGGGCTGTCTTATCACCGGTTCAACTGAGCTGGCATGCTTTCCTGGTGGACGCACTCCGTGTGATTCACCGCATCATGCTGGGCAATATCAGAGCTTCACTAAAAGTACTATATTCCGATCTAGACAGTCATACTGCGGTCTTATTGTGTACCTTTCAGAGTTGGATCTCTGTAGCTGTTGCTGCCTCAGAAATACTCCAGCCAGTGGCTCATATGGGGCTTGCGCGGTAATCTCGTAGCTTGATGACCAGTATGCTAAGTGTATGGAGATCGCTGGCAATACTCGCAACCTCTTCCAGCTCATTCGTTCTATCCACTACAGAAGTCCTGTTGTCACTATGATCTTTTTCAAAGTGGACGGGTCACTGGTCACTTGGATCAATGGGTCGAGTACTTCATTATAAATAAATAAAAAATGAATAACATATATTCCTGGACTGGAACTACTGCTTTCGCGAAGGGTCAAGCCTAAATGTACTGAAGTTTCTCGTGCATGTGGAACTCCCATATCCAAGGTTCGATTAGTTTAGTTGGTTCCTGCCGCCTGATCGTGTACCTAATATACCGTCCCGTCTGACATGGATCCACTCGGTGTATCGGAAGTCTGTCTTGACACTTGGTGCGCTCGCACAATGCCGGCTCAGACGACTTTCCAGAGCTGTTCATGTACGGTGGCATAGTCATACTGCCAGAATCTGGCATAAAGAAAATGCATCTTGTTAAGGCGATGCAGTTATTTTCCCGACTCTTGAATAGGGCGTCAATCACCAAAGAATCACTCCCATTTCACCTGCCTTTAGGCTTTTGGCATTTACTCTGCTTCACGCTCGGGCGTGAGTCATACTCCCGTGAAGAACACACTGGTTCCGTTCCCGACCGTGGGTGCGTGGACCAATTCTTTGTCGGCGCCTCTACCTGAATCATGCCATCGTCGCATCACTAGACATTTGGACCGCATTTGATCCACTTAATCGACCTGTTCTGTGACGTTGCTTACTAAGTACTGGGGTCCCCAAAGAGTATACTACCGTATTCCGTGCGTTATACCTCCACGTTTCGTCCACCGTGGGCATTTACGGCAAACTATCTTCATTTTCAGTGTCTTTGTACGACAGGACTGGCCGGTGTCACTGTTCCTCTTCAGTTATGTCATTAAAGACCTATCGATAGCTCTAGAAGGTTACATAGATTTTGTCTTGGAGCTTTTTCTAGGTGAGCGGCCGACCGACTTAGTTGGTACTAACGATATCACTTTACTAGCTGGGAACTCACTGAGGACTTTGTTTTATTTGCAGATGCAGGGTGGCACAGGACTCAAGGTAGGTAAAAGTTAACTTGACAGCGGGAAATGAAGCCACTGACTACGAAACTGAATGTGGCCGGTGCGTCTTGCTTTCCAGGCTGGCGTCTGCCTAACGCGTTCGCTGTTGTTTCGTAGTCAGACTGTTTAAAGTGTGGTTGATGCCAGGTTATCTGTGGAGTAATGGTTGATTATAACGCGGGGGAAGTGAATGTCGCAAGGAAACTGTCTCGCCAATGCCGCGTTATGTTAGCACGATGGATAGCTGTTTGCGATCGTATATTGTCGCTGAGGTTTATGTATTCTTAAGGCATTAAGAATTTACGCTAGGTCCGCCTTCTCTCTCTTATTATTCATCGTTCCGTAGGTCATAGGGGTTGCACAGCAGCAAAGCGTCAGTCCAAATGGTTAAAATGCTGCTGTTTTTGATGATGACACTAGTGTGCAAACTACTCTCAGCCGTTTGTTGACTGAAGCATCTAGCTATCTTATGTGATTAGCCCCCCTCGAAGTATAAAGTACACATACTACTTCCTGTATTCATCCTTCAGGACCACAGCCTGCACAGGTGAATGGATTTGTCTGTTTGCGAGGCACTATTGCTGTTGTGAAAATTCCCCGTTTCTTTTTATTAGTAAATAGCCGGTTTTAGTATTCGTCGTATTCTTGGCCGCGCATATGAGAGAAGCCAATTGCTGAAGTATTTTATTTGTGATAACTTCCGGTTGAACCGTGCCTTCAGATGCTATTGATTCTAGTGGACGATGGGGTCAAACAGCTTAAACAGAATTATTAACCCTACGTCACGAGAAATGCATCGCATACAGTCATTTGGAATGTGGAACTGGTAGTTACAACAGCATTAAATGATCGTGTTTTTGGAGCTAGAATAGGATGATAGGCGACATAACATCTGTTGAGGCGCACCATGTGAACTGAGATTTTTGTTTTGGCTAGCGCTTCATAGACACCGTCGGCACAAGCTGTGAATTCCCGAGTGACTCCTTGTCGATTAGTCTAAAGAAATTCACATTGTAGCAAAGAAAGGTGGGCGAATTGGTTCTTTTGAAAGCTGAGAGGTTTCCATACGCCACCTCTGGTTCACAAGGCATTGGGGAGCAGATTATGCTTTGTGGAGTGTGACTGTCTGGCCCCAATCGGATGCTGCGAACACCCATTTCTGGAAGATTCAGAACAGCTCGTTTATGCTTTTCCACAGTAGCAGATGATAAACCTGTAAACTCGGTAAACCAGGTGTGCATATTTGTGGATTAGTACCTTGTTGGCCGCCGGGAGAGCCTATGGTGCACTAAGGCTGGTGGTGGCTAGATGCTGATAGATCGTCTGCCCACTGCTGCTACTGTTGTGCCATGGGCTCATGTCCTGGACGCCTCGTGGCGACCGCTGGGCGGGAGTTGGGTTACGTCCTTCTCCCTGCTAAGATCCAGGACATCAATCCGCATGAGTCGGTGAACTGATCATGTGCCAAACCCGCTGCCTTTTGGGTATACATTTAATCGAAGGCATTGGCTGAGGACCCGAGTCGTTCTCCTGTCAGGTGTGGGCGCCCTGGCCGTATCCTAGTCCATCCTCTCCGGAGGTTATGAAGTGGTCGATGGCCCTCTTCCCGTAAAATCTAGCCATGAGACAGCAGGTGTACGGGTTATAAGCTCACAGCTCAATTGACGTAGTGCATGAGCGCTACACATTGTCTCTGACGGTGGGACGGCACCTCCGGGTGTTCAATGGTTTGCTATTGCCCGCCGCAAGCCAGGCAACCCCTGGTCAAATTGGTGCAAACCCGCCAAAATTCACCTGCGTCTGGTGGTGGTCGCATGTACGTAACTTACTACGGTAGCAAAACATGTATCAATGCTTTCAGTACCACAAACGCTGCTTGTGAGGACCGTCAAGCAGATCCCAACTTGTCTCTCTAATCACCTTCCTGAGCTGGATCTGCTCCTCACTGCCTTGTGAGTCAGGCCATTGAGCCAAAGGCTCCGGGTGTAGTCCCTCAAGCAAATCTCCGAAGCACGACCGCGACCTCGCATGCGATCGCCCACCAAATGCAATCGTATGCCTACGCGCAAAGCACTCAGCATCGGGTGCTGGAACCTGTGCACACTACTGGACCGGAACTCTAGTGAGCGCCCCGAGCGACGCACTGCACTGATCGCGATGGAACTGGCGCGCTACCACATCGATATTGCGGCGCTCAGAGAAAGCCGGCTCGCTGAGCAAGGTAAGTTGAATGAAACACGTACTGGCTACACATTGTATTGGGTGGGGAACGCCGCCTCAGCACCACGTGATTATGGGGTCGGATTTGCAATATCCGATCGCCTCCATGGCCAGCTGGTGGGTGAACCAACAGGCATCAGCGCGCGACTGATGACTGTTCGCCTACGACTCGGAAGTGGTAAGTTTGCCACCTTTATAAGCACGTACGGTCCGACCATGTGTGATCCTGATGACACGCGTGATCAATTCTACACTCAGCTATCCTCCGTGATACGGTCTGTGCCGGGGGCGACCGACTATTTCTGCCGGGTGATTTCAACGCGCGCGTTGGACGTGATGCATCGGTGTGGACAGATGTTATCGGTTCGCATGGCATTGGTTCAACGAATGCGAACGGTGACAGGCTGCTCACGCTGTGTGTCACTCAAGGCTTGACGATCATGAACACTCGGTTCGCACTGAGTGCGAGTGATATAGCAACTTGGACGCACCCACGGAGTGGTCATGCTCACCTGCTCGGCTATGTCATCGTACGTCAGCGTGATATGCGTGAAGTGCGCATGACACGTGTACTGCGTGGAGCTGAGTATGGCACTGACCACAAATTGGTGCGAACCAAACTGTATATATATTTTCGTGAATCTATGTATTGCACTCCCGCCGTAAATCGGCGTAAATTTAACATTCTCTCCCTCGGTACTGTGCAGAAACGTATCGAGCTGAAGAAGGCGATAGCTGCACGCCTGTGTGATGTGGAATGTATAGCCACAGTGGACGACCTGAG
The DNA here is from genome assembly GCA_944474145.2 of Dicrocoelium dendriticum. Lineage (NCBI taxonomy): Eukaryota > Metazoa > Platyhelminthes > Trematoda > Plagiorchiida > Dicrocoeliidae > Dicrocoelium > Dicrocoelium dendriticum. The sequence continues at coordinate 59,572,300 of OX104063.1, forward strand.
GCACCACATCCGCGACCAGGTGACAGCTGCTGCCGAGGAGACCATCGGGTGCGCTAACTGTAAGCGGCCTGATTGGTTTAGTGAGAACAATGCGACGATCGGCGCATTGGTGTCGGAGAAGAATGCAGCATTTGCTGCACATGTAGCAGACCCCAGTGACTTGGGGAAGAATAGTCAGTTTTGCCAACTTCGACGGCGACTGACCTGAAAGCTCCGTCGCAGTAAAAATGCATGGTGGATGGAGAAGGCGAAGCAGATGGAATGCTACGCCCAACGTCGCCAACACAATTAATGCTTTGACTCCTTGAAGGCGGTGTATGGACCGAGATTGGAGCCGCTGAGGACGCTCTGGCGCTACCTGCACACAGACTGCAGACATAATGCAGATCTGGCAAAACACTGACTGTCTCTTGAGCAACCGTTCAGAGATTGACTAGCCTGCTTTGAACGGCCTGAAGCAGAACGATGTGAAGGCGAGTCTGTTGGACACGCCGACAGTGGATGAAAGGCAGTGAGCACTTGTTCACCTGCGAAACGGCAAGTGTGCCGGGGCTAACGGGATTCCGCCTGAAGTATTGAAACACGGCAGACCTGCGTTGGTGAGTGCGCTGCACCACTTGGTGCAACGCGTGTGGATTGCGGAGGAGGTGCCCGCTGCGATAAAGAATGCGCTTGTGCTACCACTGTTCAAGGGCAAAGGGAGCAAGCAATGGGCCACGAATTATCGTGACATCAACTTGCTGAGTTGTGTGGGCAAGGTGATTGCCCGAATCCTGTTCAACCGCCTCGTCAGTCAGGTTGTGGAAATTAACGTGGCGGAAGAGCAGTGTGGATTCCGTTCAGGTCGCAGCAGTATAGATATGGTGTTGCGACTCGTCAGTTGCAGGAGAAGTGCAGAGAATGACACCAGCCGCCGTACTCGCTTTTGTTGATTTCACCAAAGCATTTGATACGGTGAACCGCGAAGCATTGTGGCTGGTGTTGGGTAAGTTTGGTTGCCCGCGTAAGTTTGTAAGTTTAATTGAATGTCTCACAGTGGTGTGCGGGCGAGGGTGCAGCTGAGTGGAGAGACCTCGGATGACTTTGCAGTTGTCACTGGTGTGAAGCAAGGCTGTGTCTTAGCTCCTGTCCTGTTTACTATTTATCTTCATACAATGGTGTCTTGGGCTTTTGATGCGACTTGTGCTTACGGTGTTCGTGTGGAGGACCGTATTGATAGTGGGTTGCTAAACATCCGTCGTTTCGGTGTGAAAACTAGCCTGTGAGACAACTATCCGTAGGTTGCCATTTGCTGACGACTGTGCGTTGTTTGCACACAGCGCGTATGAGTTGCAGCACATGACTAGTGCACTGGCATCGACAACGGTAAAATTCGGGCTCGCCATCAACACAAGCAAAACTGTCTCTCTTTCAGCCTTTACCGGAGGTGCAATCTGCAATATTGCCGAAATATTAGAAACCACCTCCCGCTTCTGCTACCTCGAGAGTGTGATGTCGACTGACCAGCAGCTTCACAGTGAGCTGCGTATCCGCATCTCTAAAACAGCGGCGGCATTCGGGAAGCTAGAGTACCGAGTGTGGAACCACCATCAGCTTACCGCTGGCACGAAGCTGATGGTGCTGTCCGTTCTTCTAGACGGTAGTGAAACGTGGACGATGTACCGGCAAGATGTGCGATATCTCGAGCATTTCCATCAACAGTGTTTGCGACGGATGCTGCGCATCGGTTGGTGTGAGAGAGTAGCGGACACGAAAGTGTTGCGCCGAAGTGGAATATATACAGTGAACTGCATACTATTGCTGAAACACTTGAGGTGGCTCGGTCATGTGTGGCGTATGGATTCGACGCGGCTACTGAAACAACTATTATATCGTCAGCTGAGTATTGGGAAGCGGCATGTGCGGAAGCCGAAGTTACGTTACCAGGACATGATCAAAGTGAGCCTCTCACGTTCTAATCTTGATTGCAGGTTATGGGAATCGAAGGCGGTTGATCGGCATGCATGGCGCGATCTGATCACGAAGCCAGTTTGAGGTGCGGGAAAATGACTTCATGCATGCAGAGAAGAAGCGGCAAGTGCGGAAGGCGCAGGCGCCGATGAGTTGTACTCCATCGACATCGAGCGCATGGTGCTGGAGCACATGCGGTCGCGAGTGCCTGAGTCAGGCAGGCCTAGTGAGCCATGAGCGAGGCCACTCAGGGCAACCGCCGAAGTGACGACGTGTCCCGCTGAGAACGTAGGCAGAACCGGCGCAGCGTTTGTAGGTACGATGCATTCGATTTACTAATCGTGTGCTTGCATAGTGGGTCCCGTTGTTTCATTTGATGGGTTTTCAATTTTGCGCTAATTATTTTCTTTCTGGTATTATTGTCTACCTATACTGTCTTCTATAAACTCGTACACGTTGCTTATTCTTATTGTTATTGATTTTGATAACCATTTCGCGTTTGTGGCATTTCATTAAATTATGTTTTCTGACCTCTTGAACTTTTCGTGGATTCGTTCGTAATCCATTTTCTTTATACACCGATTTAGTGAAGCGTTACGTCCTTGTATCTGTATGCATTATCCGACTTATTTTATGTCATCTTGTCATTTCAATGTATTGGCTGTTGCTTGATATCCCCGGTGTTGCTACGCTTGATGTGCATGTTGACAAGGTACCTACCTGTCTATTACACACTATCCCGTCCATACTGGCTCCAGAAGACAGTTGGTCGTTGCTGGAGGGGACGGGATGCTCCGTCCTTGTGGCCGTATTAGGATCGAAGAGTGGTTCCATGCACTCATTGTGGAGCGGACTACGGTCCAGCCACCGACTGGTGTGTGCTTGATTCCGAAATACAGTGTGCTTGTGTTTGCCTGTGAAGGACTGCTTGCCGGCTCCGTTGATGAAACGTGGCTCCCCCCCCCCGCATGCTTTCGGTTTTATTCCTTCGGGTTTACACTGGGTACGGAGACACTGACGGCCAAACTGGGGGCTGTTGGTCCGTCTCACCTTCCGGGCTGAAGTTCACGTGACTCGCCTTGTGCTTGGCTCGAGACTTTACAAGACGTGGCTCGCAACCGAGACCAGTGGAGCGTCAGGTGCCTTCTCCTAATCGGATGGTGTGTTTAACGTGTGCTGAGTTATCTGCGTGGTAATGGCTACTTATGACGCGGGGCAGTGAATGCCGCAAGGAAGCTGTCTCGCCGATGCCGCCTTATCTTTGCCCGATAGCCAGCTGTTTGCGACGGCATGTCTACACAAGGTGTAGACGCCTTGACCCTGAATGTTTGCTTAGGACATTAAGGTTTTCAGGTAAGTCCCCCTTCTCTCCCTCTTCTAATTCTTTATTTCATGTCCTCATGGTTGTATGGCAGCGAAGCATCAGTTTACATGGCTTATGTACTGCTGTTGATGATGATCATGATGATCTTAGTTTTTCAGCTTTTTCCTACCAGCGTGGTTCGATGGAGTGTAAGCAATCTTGATTATGGAGATAACGCCATGATGCCAGAGTGCTGTTCGACGTTTTCAAATGTTTGCAACACTGTTAGATGTAGCCTACTTATTGGATTTATAGAGAGCATTCGTGCTTATAAATTGCTTTCAGATTATGTTGTTATTCTAGCTATCTAGCTGTGATTTGGCCTACTACCTGAAAGCAGCGAATTGCCAGTGAGGAACAGCGCTCCAAATCAGTCAAAACAATGCTTTATGTGGAATTCACATAATGACCTGCTTCTCATTTGTTTACTTTCCCTCGGGATCGCACGTTTGCTTTTTTCTTACTAACCTGATTGCAATTGCTACCTGTATCCCATGGCACGAAATTGTAGGTGTCTCCCCCAGACCTTTCCTCTTTCCAGCTATGGATTTAATTCGTATCCACTTATACCTCAATAAGTGGATGATTCATCCACTATTTAGGCTGCCCCTCAGTCCCCCAACCTTTTTTTCACTCTTTTTCAATCTTAGAGAACATTGGGCTTGGCTCATGTCATTGACCTGATAATCGGTTTTTGTTGCAAACTTTAATATCCTATCCCGCTTAACTTAAATTTACCGGGTCATCCAAGTCATGTTGTCTCAGAACTTGTATGTCTCAAAATGGCCCACTACTTGGATTCGAATATTAATCGCTTCTGTGAGGATGTTCATCATGATCATAAAGTGTTAGCTTGCCTACCTTTCACTCATTAGCCGTTTATCCACTATACTCACTTCCCACAATTGCTGTTTGGTATTACTTCGTCGACCCCCTCCGGAGAATCGATGGCCGCACTGCGATTTCACCATTGCTACTGCGTTTCCCAGTTTGAAGATCTGAGGTAATACCCTTCATCTTGAATTCAGCCCCTACCTGTGTATCTGGGCCTGGATCTATCCGCTTGCCTTGTACCGATTGCGTTCACTCCCTTTATCATCTCTTCACCGTTCATCGTTGTGAGGCTTTTCTTCAGAATAACATACTCCCTCTTGTTCCTTTCAGATAAAACTAGCCATGGCCTACTCCTAGTGTGTGGGTTACTACGTGCAGTTGCGAACATATGTAAAATCGGCCGTCGGAATGAGGTTCTGCCGCTGGCACCCGTCATCTTGCATACCGTGTCGCAGATCCCATGCACCGCGAATAAGGGAACTCTTCTCAGCCATTTGGAGACGAAACTGCTGCAGCGCGTTGGTCTTTTGTTTTGCCCGCCTCGCTCCATGAAATGGCAGTATCAACGGGGATGTCGGTCTCTGGCTGATAATTTGGTATCACAACTCATGCACCATTCGAGTTCCAAATCTATGCTGGCTTCCGATTCAGGCTCTTCGGATACAATACGGAAGCAAGATGAGGTCACTGAATCCCTTGATATACCTCTTGCAGAGGAAGAGGATGACCTTTACTTGGAGCATGCAGATAAAGTCGCAGATGTGATAGACCGTCTTCTGAATGCGTTGCGAAACCAGTACACTGTGGTTCGATGGTCTGCCGCTAAGGGGTAAGGCCCGATAATTTGCAATTCCCCATTGCTGTGTTGACTTGTAAGCCACGTGAATATTAAACTCCTTTTGCAGGGTGGGGCAATATTATCATAGCGTTAATTAGGTAGCACGCACAGTTTACTAAATAGAAAAAAATGGTGTATTTCTCTATCACAACAGATACAATCGTCTTTTAGCTTGGCCATTGATCTACTTATCTAGAGTGTCGCCCTGTGCGCTTTATTTCCTCCACTCTTCTGCATTCCAGACTTGGGCGCATGTGCAGTCGCATGGGAAGCTCAATGCTGAACGATGTCGTGTCCGCCCTCTTGGTCCTGTGCACTCGCGTGGAGCCCTTCTCCTCATGGCACGGCGCTTGTTTGGCCCTCGCTGAATTGGGGCGTCGTAGTCTACTTCTGCCGTCCAAGTTGCCTGAGGTTAGAATGAAATGTCTTTCTTAAAACAGTTCGGCTTTTTGAAAGGTATTTTTGAGTGCCACACTCAGTTACCTAGCCATTGCAATCCGGACAAGCGGACGACAACCGTGCCATCCTTTCGGAACTTAATGGTAATGCGCATTCTTTTTGTCTATTATGGGGCCGCAACTTATGGGGATGAGCGGCGGCCATGGTGACCGAGTAACTAACTGTGATATAGCGCAGCACTTGTCTCCCACTACTATGAGCTTTTCTAACGCGCAGAGGACAGGGTTAGCTACGTGAGTCTCCACCATCCCATGTGACTGTAAGCTAGTTTCAGAAGTTATTTAATTTTACAGCGGTAGTCGGATTGCGGGCTCTAACCCCATTGGGGACATACATACTGGCAATTCCGACGATCCCTGAAAATATGAAACAACAACTAAATACTTTACCGAATAAGCAATGACTGGTTGAGTGACTATAGCTGTGACAAGTCCCTCCCTCAAAATTTAGTCGGCATCCTTCCTTCCATTACTATAGAATTCAGGTTTTGATCGCGTCCGACTACTAGCTTCACCTAGTTAGATCACAAGTGGTGTGATTGTGCAGATGGTACATCTTGTCTATCTTCCGTTCTTCCTTCTCAGGTTATACCAGTCATCATGAGGGCCTTATTTTACGACGAACGTTCCGGTGATCACAGCTATGGATCCAATGTGCGAGACGCTGCATGCTATCTTTGCTGGTCTTTTGCTCGCGCTTATCGCGCTCAAGACTTCTCAGCATATGTCAACCAAGTGGCCACTGCCTTGTTACTAGTCAGTCTGTTTGATCGTGAAGTCAATGTAAGGAGGGCCGCAGCTGCGGCCTTTCAGGAGAATGTCGGACGCCAGGTACGACTGCAGTTCGGTAGCTCCATTGTACGGATCAACCGTAACTCTTTTTCTCAACTTAGCTGTGGGTATTATTTTCGAATTTTTCCTATAGCCCTAAACACGTCAGTTAACATGTCATTATCTTGAATATGTGGAAGCATTTTTTGCGGTGAATATGTTTTTCCAAGTTCCCTTTCCTATTTATCGCACCACGGGAATCTATGGCACCACTTATTTTGACAACCACTCAACCTAATGCCCGACATGCATAGCTTGGTTTTACACCGAACCCGGTCATATGGCTGATGACTTTGGAGAGAACCAACGTAAGACACATTGTGGTGCCCATCATCCCAACCCTGAAATATTATTGCCACAATTTAACCACGCCCTGTGATAATTCTGTTCTCCGAATTCCAGCCCGTCTGTAACAGTCCTTACACTAATGTACCTTAAGACGGTGTTCTTTCATGATCCCACTCCAGCTCCAAGCATTTATTCATTTCGCCTTATCATGTCACTTATCATCCTCGACACTGAACGTTACGGTACGCGCCTTCCACGGGACACTTTTGTGTCAAGCCCCCTGTCATGTTTGATACTTCCATGCTGCTGGTCGCCTTCGCTATTCGGAATCTAACTATGCATGCCCCATGAGAAAGCCTCGTATGTTGAGCCCTTCGGTCATGTTTAACCCTATCGTGTCATCTTCCATACTCTTTGAACCTTGTTGGGTACCGAACTCCCTGACCATGTTTGTTGCTTCTCATATTGCTGTTGGCATTGGAAATGCAACGGTTGAGTTCCTTTATCCAGTTCCTGCCTTTTTCATTATTTCTTTCCGGTGGAAACGCGTAACTGCGCTTTGATTTAAATTTTGTCACTCACAACGACTTCGTTGACACCGTTTCTTAAGCGACACTTCTGTTCCTCTCACATGACCTCTTTTCAGACGTCTTTGAATTCTAGTGTAACCATCCTTAGATGATCCATCTGAAGCAAACAGCATTACTTGTTTATATATCATGTTTGAGAACTAGTTTTGGATCTGCATAGCTAGTTTGATTGACATTCGGGCTCGATGGTTTTGGATGCACCACTGAACGCGCGTTCTGTGTCCGTTGCACAAGTTCAAACAATAAGGTTAAAAATAAATACTATTCCGCTTAGGGCACCGTACTCGTGGCGATAATCCGACATTTTAAAACCGATCATCGGCCTCGATCGTCTTCATCAGGTGAATGTTTGCCTATTTTGACCTTCAGAAACTGTACCTTATAGTGTGTGTCTAACTGGCTCATATCTTCATGATTCATCGCTAAAAATTATCGTAATCCAAGAGATTCTTACTCTATAATCGGAAACGGGGTAATTTTTTGGAGACTCGACTAGGCGGACCGGAACAGTGTCCACCGCCTGGAAACCTAGCGACATATCTTACAATAGCATTGCTTGATTATGTTTTTATTCGTTGGAACTCAAAAACAAACTTCTCATCTACATTCTGTGTCAAGTACTACCTTGCGTTAGATTGTCCATTTTTCACCCGCGCGCTCCTTTCTTGCATGATCAAAACTTGTTCCCACTTCACATCTGCTACTACACCATGTCAACTTGTGACGCCAGCTGTTTCAACTTGCCTAAAAATAATGTGATTCTTCTTCAGGGCCAATTCCCTCATGGCATAGATATAATCACAACCTGTGATTATTTTGCCTTGCGAAACAGAAATAGCTGTTTTCTAGATTTGAGGTAAGTTTCTTTGTGCTCTTCACATTTAAGCTGTCCCGTATTAACTAAGTCTGCATTTCGAAAAAACTATTCCGAAAATAGCATATTTCTGTTATTGCATAGGGCTCGTCATTCTACGTTTTATTTTCTACTTTGATGCGTTCCATATCCAGCTCTTAACCAGTCTGGAACGTGCACCTCTTATGATATTCGCTCATTGTTTTCCACGCGGTCAATTCGTGAGGCGTACGTGGTCGTCGCAAAACGCGGCTGCTTGTTGCCAGATATGTCACATGCATCCATGTTTGAATATCTTAGACTCATGTCCCACCTGCTCTATAGTTGTACCGCTTTTCAATCCAACCTTTCGCATCACGTCACCCAGCTTCGACCGAACGCTTAGACCCAACATCCACATTACCATCAGCAAGACTGTCGATCGATCCAGCGCACCTTCATGTACCTCGATCGTGTTTCATTGTTCGACTGTATTGCTCTTACTTCGCAGATCTTAGTGATGGATTAGTCCTATAGGTTACTTACTCGTCGCTTTTGCTTACGGCTAGCGCAGCAGCTCATTTTACCCGACTTGTCTCGTCGCCTCGTGCTGACGGATGAGCTGAATTAACCGGTGCTTGACAGGAATCGCCGGCGTTTCGCAATAGAGAGGACATTGACGCAACCTATCAGACCATTTTTAGGTGACTGAATGGTTTATTTTACATTTTTCTTAACAGTTTCCCACCAACGGTAACATCGCCGCTTACCTTACGTTTGGTATTTGGCACTTATTTCATTCTTTTCCTACTGGCTCATGCAATTGTATGTTTTTGGAGCTCAGAATCTGTCTTGTAGGACTTTCAGCGCCTTAGCATACCTCTGCTGCATAAGCAGTGCACTTTTCCTGTCTATTCCTGTCTACATTTGCTCTTCTCACTATATAGAATGGGTGAGAGCAACTCGCAGGGTCTATGCAACTCTTTTCCCCACCTTTGTTGTTGGTTATTACCATCATTAAGTGGGTCTTGGCAACTGGGTCCACCTCAGTCTATCGCAATGAGACTGCATCTTATCGTGCTACGATAGTTTGTGTCTCAACGATCCATTAAGCTGTTCTGGGTGATGCTTCTTGCACCTTCGGTATCAACCATACTTGGTTGGTCAACGGTTAGCGGCGAGACGCACTCGATCTCCTGGTTCTCCAGGTTAGAGGTTGGAGTGAGGGTGACTTCCTGTAGCGCACTGCCAAACCCGTGACCCTGCTTTTGAACCAAATGAGCTGGTTCTGTCTAGACCTGGGCCACCTGGCAGTATCCTTCTCACACAATACAATGAACTACTCTTGGCACAATTTCTGGATACTCTGGTTGGCTCGGGGGATAATCAACTGCGCCCTATCTACTGGATCGAGCGGGTTGGATATTCATTTATTTATCGTACATGTTAGCTAGAGATAGGAACCACGGCTATTGTGCCGCTCATGCCTCCGCGTCTCCTCGTTCCCTCTTTTATGGTTTTTCATCCTGTCCCAACTTCACGTTTATCCCCTCCCTTTTCAACCCCCTCCAATTTTTGGCCCCGCTTTCCCTTGGTGAGCCTTTGTCTCTTAGTTTTGATTCACACACAATCATGGATCCTTACTCCTGCCCAGTCGACAAATCTATGTCCAACTAAGCGGACAGCCTCAGTTCGTCCGCTTTTATTTTGAGTCCCCAAAAATTAGATGCTATTAACCTGCGCAGTTTGTTACAGATCGGTCAACAGACAGCACTTGTCCGAACATTGGGGATCCTATCTATTGAAATGTGCTGTTTATCGGAAACCCGCATGCAAGGACCGAATTATGCTCACACTTTAGCATCATCATGTCAGACTGGCGGCACTTTCTCACTTTGTTCCCGGAGATACTGCAGCTTTGATTTCCGGTCAAATGCAAAGTTTTTCTCCAAGACTAGCAGGGACTGCCACCTGCGCTGACCCTTGGTGGTGATCAGTTAGAAGTCGTCTAGAGATCCAAGTATCTGTATGTATGTATATAATCTCAACAGTCTAGAAACTAGACATAGATCCAATAAAGCCATGTAGATTAGCAGATAAGGGGAAGTCACTGCGTCATAATCATCATGGCGTAGTAGTTGAAGGTGAGCAACACACTTCAGATACTATGCCGCAGGAAAAAACGAACATGTTGAAAAAAGTAAAACAAAACAATTTTAGTTTGTTTTTCACACCGATTTTTCTCTTTTTTGTCATTTTCAATGTTTGAAGTATGAAACATGTGAATCAGTACAATACTGTACGCAATTCTTCCACTGATTTCGGTTGCAGGCCATGTCTTCAAGAGTGTTAAACCATTGGCAATCCTCATCTTTAGGTCCCCATCTTGAAAAACTTACGGGTCCAACAGTGCTAGACATGACGTCAGCGATTTCATGTGCAGTCGCCAAGTGGAAGGCTGACCACCACGCCGTCGCCTCCAGCCAGGTCCTTGGCGAGCGAATAGAGAGCGACGCGGTAGGTGCTCAGCTGCCATGCGTTTAATGTGACCGAGCCATCTCAACTAGCGCAGCAAAACCAGTTTGTTGAAGGGAATATTCGCATTCCCCAGGCTGCGACTTCGAACGCCATTACTGTTAACTCGATGTTGCCACGAAACACGAGCAATTTTCCAGAAGAAAGCATTGTCAAAGGCAGAAAAATGACGCATGTCTTCCACTGCAATCGACCAGGACTCGCTCCCATACAGCAACACTGAACGAACAGATGCGCTGTAAACGCGGTCCTTTAGCGAGAGTGTGACGTCGCGACCCCGTCGCAAGTGCCTCAGATTTGCAACTGCTGATTTGGCTTTATCGATGCGAAGAGGAACTTCTTTGCTGATAGTGCCGTCAGCAGAAACATAGCTCCCAAGGTAGACGAAACTATCTACCTGTTCAACTTGTGCACCTCCGAGAGTGAGCACGGGAGCAGGTGTAAGCCAATCCTAGAGCAGTACCTTACGCTTCGAAGGGGCGAAGCTCATGCCATATTTAGATGCTTCAACCGCTAATCGAACCAGAATGAGTTGCATACCCTGAGGATCGTCACCAAGTAAGACGGTAGCATCAACATAATCTAAGTCGGTCGAGCTCTCACTCGGTAGAAACTCTAGGCCAAAATGTTGGAAGCCTTCCAGAGCATTCGACAGGACGTCTTCGATTGCGAAGTTGAAGAGGAATGGGGACATACGGCAGCCTTGCCGCACATCGCTATTGACAGCGAGTGGCTAGGAGAGCTTGTCATAGACCCTCACTCTGCCGGATTTATGAAGGTAAAGTGCTCGCCAGATGGCAGTATATTTCTCTGGCACCCCGTTCTTGAGCAAGCAACGCCATAGAGCAGGTCGATCAACGGTATCGAAATCGGCACGTATTTCTAGCAATGCAACGATAGTGGGCCTGTGATAAATGTGGCAATGTTCGAGGAGTTGACGGAGCGGGAAGATTTGGTCCGCGACCGGAATGGAAGCCAGCTTGTTCTTCACGCATTGGGGATAGTCTACGCAGCAGAATGGATGCCAATAGCTTGGATGCAACCGAAATAAGACTAATCCCACGATGATTTACAGATGAAGTGCGAGCGCCTTTCTTGAAAATCGGGACAATAACTGATACGCCCCAGGAGGAAGGCACTTTATCTTCGTGCCAGGCTTTTGCGAACTGCGAGGTCAGCTGGTTAATGATCGCCACACCGCCGTATTTGAACAGCTCTGGCAGAAGTCCGTCTGAGGCGGCAGCCTTGCACCGCTTCAATCGTTGAATCTCGAGGTAGATTTCCGCTTCGTTGGGTGGATTAAGTGGGACGAGCCAGGGTGGACAATAAGTTGTACTGATGGACGGTGGAGGCCAGTTGAACTGCGAGTGAAAGTGCTCTGCCCAGCGGTCCATACGCCTTTGTTGGTTAGTGATCGGAGACTCATCCACCTCGCACATCATCTCACTGACACCAGGCTTCCTAGGCCGGTGGACCGAATGAGTTGGAAAAGTCATAAGAACAAGAGACCGTAGTTGAACAATTGTTTCGATGATTCTCTTCAGACCATTACAATTATATTTACGGGTAAAATAATGAACTAAAATGGCCATTAGCAGCGCCATTTGAGCCCGTATTGTCGACGCGGGGAACCAAGTCGATCTAAATCGTGCCTTCAGGATAATTTACAGGGTCCCCCAGCGTCAATCAAGAGGTTTGCGCCTCCGTGCGCTCGCGACAGCTGAATTGATTTGCATTCGGTTGTTTCAACCTTAATTGTGCTCGCAAAAGAAGTTGATCCATGCTTTACAGCTTCCCTGGCCAGCTAGAACGAACGATATTGAGGTCGATTGCCACAGATCAAGCTCGATAACATGCAATCGACCTGTCAGATCAATGGTCAACTTTTAGCCTCCCTCACTGATCCGTTAATTAACTATGTAACTTAACCCAATGAGTCGATTTCAGTTCATTATTTTACTCTTAAATATGATTGTAATGGTCTGAAGAGAATCATCGAAAACAATTGTTCACCTATGGTCTCTTGTTCTTATGACTCTAAATGGGAATTTTTGAGTTGGAAAAGCTTGCGAGTGTTTCCAGAGAGTGCAGCGGTCTCCATCTCTAAAACACGCTCAGACCACCATGCATCGCGATCCTTGCATAGGCTTTGCTTGAGTAGCCGGTTGGCAGAACGGCGCCGCTCGTTGCAATCTGATTCTGACGGGATATCTTTGCGGCGTTCGAACAACTCCAGGGGACGTCGAGTTAGACCGCAGCTTGACTGTTCGGAATTGGTCATCGCTTTCTGTATACAAGTCCAGTGTTGCACTATGTCTTGCAGTGGATTGCAACTGAGTGATATGTCAGTGAAGACTGTTAGCTTGCCTGGACAGAGGAATCAGTTAATGTTTACATCAATCTTGCGGTACTTCGTGTTTCGCCCCCCCCCCCCCAAACAAAACACATACAGATTTTCGCGCCGACCGGTGCATGATGTGAGTCAACGAAGGTGGACCAAAAGGACCTGTAGTCCAGTACGCTGCCGCGGCACCTGAAGCTAATTACAATGTGATCAATTTGAGACCACAGATGTATTGGCGAAGGGGGACGCCACGTTATGGAACGCTTCTTCATACGCCTGAAGTTATATATACATATATACGATTTGGCGGCATTCGGATTTGCCTGTGTGACCTCCATGGGACAGTCACAAGACGCCTGCACCTAAAGAGGGCCATGGGTGGCTTACGCTGCACCACCCACAGTTCCACCCACATACCCCATATCCGGTGTAAACCCGAAGGAATAAGACCGGGAGGAATGTGGATGGGAGCCACGTTTCATAAACGGAGCCGGCCCACACTCCTACAACAAGGAGAACAGAAGCATTCCGGCCTACTTGGGAAATCATGCTCACCAGACGTACACATGGCGTTGGCTGGACCGTAGCTCGTTCCACACAGGATGGAATCACTCTTTAAGCTTAGCACCGTCACGAGGACGGGGCACCCTGTCCCCACCACCAACGACCAGCTGTCTCCTGGAGCCAGTATGGAAAAGATAGTAGGTAATAGACAGGTAGGCACCTGGTCAACATTCACATCAGGCGCATGCACACCGAGGAGCTCATGCAACATCTACTTCTGAAATGTAAGATTACTCAATACGCAGGCAAACGTACCACACACGCCACCTTATTGGCCTGGGTTAGTAAATTTAATGGGAAGTTACTCATGGTGCCTCTATTCCGCACAATGGTGCCTTCTCCGGCACCTGAGACACTGCTCTTTTAAGCAGTCCACGAAATTCGCATCGATCAAGTTTGCCTTGAATTCGCAACACCTGAAATCAACATGAGTTTGTTATAAAGTCACCTTCTTCATGTTCTGGTAATGTTATTTTCGGTTTGCTCGAATGTCATTTTACTGTAGTAAGTTAGCCGTACAAAAACGGTATAAATATCCTCCTCGAATTCATTCGGTACACACATATACATAGATTGGCGTCATCCTTGTCCAATGGCAGTTCGAATACAACATATGCACGTGTGTTCACAGACTTCATTATGAACTGTCACAAACTGGATAGACACATTAGTCCTCATGAACTATAGTACTAGAGTAGATTTTAATTTCTCCCAGACATTTATCACCACCAATTAGACTTTCTTGATTGTCCGTGTTTTCAGCAGTCCATGTTACATCAATCCCGATTGACATTAGAGACACAACCAGTCGAACTTTGTTTGGTTTTGGTTCACTATATTTTCATTCGTGCAGTCTATTTATCTGAGATAATAATCATCCCCAACACCATTTCTATACCAACCTTGACTTTTCAGCGTCTTCGTTGCTCAATTCGCAGAGTACACGATACCAATGATCGACCATCTTTCCGACCAGCTGCTTGGCCATTGGGATGGCAGTATGCGATTGCTTGCCGCTCGAGCCTTGAACGCGCTTTATCCGTTCGCCGACGATTATATGAGGCAAACAGGTGAGCTGCAGTTCAGCTTTATTTTTGCGCATTAGACTGATAGTAAAACCAATGTTCTGGTTGAGCTCACTACTTAAACTTTTGAGTGGACAACGGGATATTTTGCCTCTTTCGTCCATTACACGCACTATCTTCAACTGATTAGATGGTTTGAATTTGAACTGATGTGCGAATTGAATCAAAACACACAGACTGCAGACATTATGCAGATCTGGCGACATCACTTTGACTGTTTCTGGAACAACCGTTCAGTGATCGACTGGACTGTGTTGCACTGGCTGCAACAACAAGAGATTAAGGCATGTCTTACCGACACACGTATGCTGCATAAGACTTAGAGAGCACTTGCTCAGCTGCGAAACGGCAAGCGTGCCAGTACCAACGGCATCCCGCATGAAATATTGAAACACGTCGGACCCGCCTTGGTGACTGTGCTGCCTTACTTGATGCCACGCGTATGGATTGAGGAGGATGTGCCTCCTGAGCTGAAGGATGCCCTTGTGCTACCATTGTACATGGGCAAAGGTAGCATGCAATGTGCCACGAATTATCGTGGCATCAACTTGCTGAGTTGTGTGGGCAAGGCGATTGCCCGAATCCTGCTCAACCGCCTCGTCAGTCAGTTTGTGGAACCTAACGTGGTGGAAGAGCAATGTGGATTCCGCTCGGGTCGCAGTACTATAGATATGGTGTTTGCGGCTCGTCAATTGCAGGAGAAGTGCAGTGAACGACACCAGACATTGTACTCGCTTTCTGTTAATTTCACCAAGGTGCTTGATACGGTGAACCTCGAGGCATTGTGGCTGGTGTTGCTTAAGTTTGGTTGTCCGCGTAAGTTTGTAAGTTTATGTTATGACGCTTCTTCTTTCCCTCTGCTCTCTGCCACTGACAACTGTTGTACTGCTGCTAGCTGCCCTATGAGACTGCGACTTGTCTGACTTCTCAGTCACGTGCCTAGCCAACCGAAGGAATACAAAAGGCCAGAACTCGGTATGCAGAGAGAATATCTACAGGATAGGCTAACTGTTTATTGGTAATGTAGTCATGTTAATTTAGGAGGTCAAGGTCGCTTACCATTCTACGTCTGGTTTTCAGCTAGTGTGAGTGAGTTCCACTCCACGCGTTAATCATATTGACGGAATAGTTCGATTCCTTTGACGCGGGCTGGTATTTGCTGGCCAATCAATTCTCACTCGATTCCCAAATTCAGCTCCGCTTGCGTCTCTATTACCTCCCTTTTCGAATTGAGTCAGCTTGCAGACCCTTCGAACTTGATTGTGTTCGTAGCTTTTCGCCCGGGGATCGATTTGCAGCCATTGTGGTCTTCTCCGCTTCCGAGCTGGCCTGCATTGTGCATCTGTTGTTTGCAGTATTTGTTTTGCCTCGGCGCGTTTCTGACCCTCAACTTCCAGCCCGAACGTGTCTAGTAGAATGTCCCAATGCAAGGCTGGTGGTTCGTGTTGACCTTGGGTTTTGCCATGGTTCGGTCTCAACTGATTAATGTGCCTAATCCGCCGCTCACGTCCAATCATCACCTCGTAGATAACTCTGCCTTTCCTGCCGATAACAGTTCCGCTCGAGCACCCCTTCGGCCTTCGAAAATCCCGGGCGTAAACCATGTCACCAACATTGAAGTTACGGAGCCTGACTTTGCGATCTTTCTCTAGGTGACTACTGTCGGGCTTTTCTATTCTCCTTGGTAAAGATTATAGAACGACGTCCGGATCTTTCTTCTAAATAATACTTCTGTGGGGTAGTTCCCATCAGGGGAGTTTGGGTTCGGAGCGTTCCGATACATGCATAGGAAAAAGTGGATTGCCTCCCTTGACACCCTTCTTTGCCCTGCTTTACAGAGTGCACATTTGAACATATACACGAACCTTTCCGCTTGTTTGTTTGATTGCAGATCATATGGCGGTGAGAATATTTGCTGAATTTCCTTTTCCTTGCACCACTCGTGGAAAGAAGTTTAGGTGAATTGTGTTCCATTGTCCGTCACTAACATCTGGCAGGCCGAAATATCGGAACAGCTTCTCCAGCTCGTTGACAGTGTGCTGTGCAGTCGGATTGTTTACCGGAATCACACCAGACTACTTGGTGAATGAGTCGACCAAAACGAGATAGTATTGGCTATTGATTGGTCCTGTATAGTCTAAGTGTATTGGTTGCCACGTTTTCTCTGCTTTAGGCCAAGGCTGCCACTGATACTTGGGAGGAGCCTTCGCTGCAAATTGACAAGATTCACACTGTTGGCAAAATTTTCCAATTTCCGAATCCATTTCTGGCCAGTAAGCAAAACTGCGTACCCAGGCTTTCATGCGGCTGGTACCAGGGTGCCCCGTATGGGACTGCTGCAATATTTGCCTCTGTAATTTCTTTGGCACCACCACTCGATCTCTAAACATCAGACAATTGTCCACGACTGACAGGGATCCAAGTCGATTGTATAACGGCCGCAACTCCATAGGTATGCCTCCATTTGGCCTACATATTCGTACGAACTGCATCGCTTTCTCCAGGATTCTGTCCCGTGATGTCTCCATACGAATGGTATCGGCTGTTACTGGTAGTCTACTCACATCATCAGCCAGGATTCTTTGGACTTCTAATTCGAAACTGATAGCTGCAATTACACAATCATCGTTCTCCTTGAATGTCTGCACAGTGGTATGCGGGCGAGGGTGCAGCTGAGTGGAGAGACCTCAGATGACTTTGCAGTTGTCTCGGGTGTAGAGCAAGGCTGTGTTTTAGCTCCTGCTCCGTTTACTATTTATCTTCGTGTAATAATATCTTGTGCTTTTGATGCCGCTTGTGCTTACGGTGTTCGGCTGGAGCACCGTATTGATGGTGGGTTGCTGAACATCCGTCGTTTCGGTGCGAGGTCCGTATTCTGTGAGACAGCTATCCGTATGTTGCTGTTTGTTGACGACTGTGCGTTGTTTGCACACAGCACGGATGCGTTGAAACACATGACTAGTGCTCTGGCATCGACAACGGTCAAATTCGCGCTTACCATTGATCCAAGCAAAACGGTCTCTTTCATCATTCACTGGAGGGACAATCTGCAATACTGCCGCGAATCACCATTGGTGACGAAGTATTGGACACAACCTACCGCTTCTGCTACCTTGGGAATGTGATTTCGACTGACCATCAGATACACAGTGAGCTGCGTATCCGTGTGTCGAAGGCAGCAGTGGCATTCGGGAATTTTAAGCTTCACATTGTTGTCAGGTTCTCTGAGACGTTCATTATCTCATCCTGTTGATCTGGTTTACCCAACGTCACCAGTCTTTAACTGATGCGATAGGTCATTGCATGCTTTGCTTAGGAGACGACTGGGACAACATTGTTTACAGAGCTTGTACCCAACAGAAGGTTATGTAAAGTGTTACTTGCGTGGAGCTTGCGTCCTCAAGCAGGATGACACTGTACTCAGAAACACTGAAGGTCAATCGAGTCTTTGGCTGTACTTATTTTTGACTTACAGTGTTCATCGTGTTGCTGGGAAGATGCGTCTCCAATAGACCAACGTTAACCGTAATCTTCTCGCTGTCCCAGCTTTGTGTTCGATGTCGCGACGATCGTTTTTTGGGTGACCACGCTGTCACTGTCACATATGTCACCTTTAAACGTGATCAAGTGATAGGACTGCACTCTCAACAACACCCCTGTTATTTATTCTCATTCAGATAACCAGCAATATGTGTAACGGTCACCACTTTTGTACCGGAACTAAATACTTTGAATGGAACCGAACTGATGCTCCAAGATTAATTGATCTAAATTATGGTATAATTTCGTGTACAGTGTCAATGTTAGTCGGCCAACATTTTTGTGTCTGCCACCCTGCGCACTCCTACAATGCAGCCGTCCGTTCAACCCATCTGTACGTTTGCGAACCCCGGCCCATCAAGTCGACAGTCATAGAGTGGCTTGTTACATTCGTCTATCGCTGCTTTCGCAGCTTAGCTCATGCCTAGTGGGAACAACGCGTGGGTAATGAGCATGTTCGGCGTCGCGTATTTGATGCAGAAAGAGCGACTGAACCGTTCTGCATCGTTATATCCCGCACCAGGCTCCGATGGCTGAACTACGTGTTGCGCATGCAAGCACATAGACTCCGGCATCTCGCGTTGTTTGCCCGCCGGAGGTGAGGACGGAAGAAGAGGAGGGGCGACCACGCGATAATTTGATCAAAAGGGATGATGAAGTCCCTCATTTCATAAGTGGCGTCGGTTGGTGTTTCTCGACTACCGGGCCAGGGACTGAATGACAATGAACACATTTGGCTGGATACACTAACTGACATGGCGAGGAGCTGGCCTCATTGGCGTTTGTGTTCTGAGGATCTTTGTCCACCTCCTCCGCCTTTAGCTTCCCCTCCAACATCGATCTCCAACACATTGCATAATGTGATTTTAGCATTATGTTACTTTTCTACTTTGTAGTCTGTAGCGTTTAATCTCCTATCTTTTTTGTGTAGGGGCACATTAGCTGAGGTGTTTCTAAGGTGTATTGGTGATGATGAAAACCCTACTAACTCAAACTGCCCTGCTAAGCTGACGGCACTATCAGTGGTTGTCCTATTTGTCACTCGTCCTATTTCCTCGTCATACGAATGAAATAAAAAGCGACATACGTCATCTATGTCCATTCCACTTCCTGACCTTATCTATCTTTTGCGTTGCCATGGGATGATTATTAATAACTTAACTGGTTGTATTGTGGTCCCTGTTGTAAAGAACTCGTCTCTTGTGGTTCAGCGGTTTTTCCAATCTTTGATGCTTGCCACTGCAATGGTATTTCCAGTCTTGTTGTAAAGAAACGCCCAACAACGCTCAGCAACAGTCACACTACCTTACCCCATACTTTTTAACACTTTCGAATAGACGGAGCTGAGCAAGCCCCTACTAAGCGTTCTGATTGACGCAGTTGTGTACTCAGGATCGTCGTATCTCCATTAGCAGCACCACGGTGCGTCTTTCCTGACTTTCTGTGAAATTAACTTATATTGTGATTAGCATCAAAATGTTTCCCTTGACGATTAACAACGAAATTCTAACCGGACTACCTAATCACTTTGGTGATTTCGCTCAGTAGGCTTGGAGCGCTTCGTACTGCTCATTTGTTGAGTGATACGCCGAGTTTGGCGATTTCATTGCAATGCGTTTCCTTACTGCTCAGAGTGACATCGCGAGTGTAGAAGAGCTGGCGAGTTGGTTATGCTAGTAGCATACAAACTACTGTCTTTATAAAGGCTTCTGGCGTTAGCAGCTTTAGCGTTTTGATTGACTATTCCGTTGACTTCAAAAATATCTTTGCGACGCGGGTGGGACTCTCGAACTTCTGTTGATGCGGTAGGTGTAAAATTGTGTGGTGTAATTTACTTCGACTGTCCCGTCGGTCCTCGAAGCACTGGGTTGCTACTTCGGACAAAATGGCTCGCAACGCATCTGGCGAAGTGCCGAATCTGGTTGGAGAAATCACCTGCAAAACCGCTTTTAACCCGGTGGAAAAGACTGAAATATGCTAACTGACTTACCGACCAAAAGCAAACCTTCTCGGAATCGACTGGATCGGGAGCTTACAATTCTTTGATGTCCTCTTAACTATATGTGTAAACAACGTACGCCAAAACCTCAAACACCGAAAGAAGTGTCCCCTTCAGAAGCGATGATGAGCAAGAAGCTCCGTGCACCATCCGATACCCTTCGACCAACTCCTGAGTTTTCATTCAGCGAAAAGAACCGAAAAATGTAGCAACAGTGCAATCGGCGGCATAAAGTTAGGCGGAACTCATTCAACCTCTAAGATCAAGTGCCCGTACGGGACTACCGGAAGGCCCCCCAGTTTGGACCCCAGGTGAGATCAAATTTCGACATGGAGTTGTCATTTACCACGTGAGGTTGCCCACACTTACGCGGACTTGAATCGGTGGCCTCCGGATTACAACTCAGGCGCTTTATTCTTCCGAAACCGGCTGCGATAGGTGCCGATGTGTAGTGTTCTTCACAGGTCATTCTATCCTTTACCCTTATCAACAATTTACCTCCCTCCCTGTTTGTCCTGCATTGTATCTTCCACAATTTGTGAAACTACTTTCCTGTGCGACAAATCGCCTGCCCCTCTATTTCTCCTTTTCTTTTTGCATCTGAGTGTTTTCCTCAGAGTAACTTTTGGCTCGTGGGTTGTCATGGCGGAATGTTTGCACAATCCGACTGCCACTTTAAATAAGATATTTTCTTCATATATGGAGGAACGCCCCGTCTCCTTGTTATCGGTGTGACTTCACTGTTTTGACTTATACCGACTTGAGACCTCGTTCATGATCCACATTATAATTGCGTGACTATTCTGCTAGAGAGAAAGGCTTTGATGCTCACACTGGAGCTATTTAATCTACTGGTCTCTCGCTGTAATCGTGATTGCTCAATCTCTGTCTTACGGAGGCAACGACGCATGCACATGTTTCCTTCGACTCTTGACGCCGTCAAACATACCTATCTGCGGTTTATGGTGGGCCACACAGAAGGGGAGTAACAATTCGAATAGCAATGGACAGGACATGAACTTCTTACTGTGTAGACTTCGTCCTGCATCCGTATATCCCATGGTCTGCATCTCCAACCGTGCGGCCTCTTTCGATTCCCATTTCATGGCGCAAGTAGCCAACTGTTTTTTTCCCGACAGAGAAGCTTCGGTGGTAGTTGGTGCGGACCTACGGTGCATACTGATATGGTTGTCTTCAACTACTCCTCTCAGCAACTATCCTTTCCGCTGGAGATTCTCCAACCTCGTGTTTGTCAGCGATAAAAGGGGCAGTTGAATCAGAATGCAAATTGAAACAACGTCTACATAAATCCCCCGTAGACCAGATTAGCACCGCTTCTCACAAAGTCTGGGTGCTGCAGGCGGAGTTAGTAGACAACATAGGTCCTGGGGCGCAATTAACTACAGTGGGCTACTCCTGTTGCTCTTGCAAGGCTAGTCGCAAAAGCATTGTCATTATTGTTATTATTATTATTATTATTACTTACCGAGCCTTGAGCCCGGTGAAGCATTGCCTTCAAAGGGGTTGGAATCCACTACATCGGCTACGACCAAGTTACGCGTGGAATACGATCCAAATTCTTCGGTGCTGTTTACAACGCGTTAATTAGACACATACACAAATCTGTTATTCTTGTTCTGAAATCGACAACAACTAACCTTGTGGCAGTGCTTTAGTGGATATATTACGAGAAATCGTCACGCCTATAGCCGACAGGAACGCATGTAGCAAAACGTGTACACTGCGGCCTGAAGCTAGTTGATCAAATGATAGACACTCATTCCTGATTGGGAGTAGAACACCCCAGTGCACCGTTCATGGATTGATCCCATGGTTGAACAGGAAGCACGATGTATGGAGGTTCGGAACATACTGGTGAAAGTCACTCGGTGACTACCAAGCCCGTAGCAGTAGGATCAAGGGATGAGACCGACAGACGCAACTACATACACACAGAGAGAGAACATGCTTTATTGCAGAAGCCTCGGGTAACCACAAAGTGGGAACGGCTATTGTTAATCAGGGGACTTTTACACAAAGAGCGAGCACATATCGACCGTCCAGGTAGCCGCAGCGTAAAGGGCGATAGTGGGTCGGAAGAATTTCAAACGTATATCCATTTTCCCAACGAACAGCGTTACCGGTGTGGAATTAAAAAGGTCAAGTAGCTTCGTAAATGCCATTTCCGCAACAAATTCAACGAGTCTAAGGCTTGTATATTTCTCAAATTCGGCAAATTTAATAAAAGCAGTGGCCCTGTTGTTTTGCTTCTAATAGTGCCTATTGTCACCTCGCACAGCGCGCACCGCATGCTGCAAAGACCCATTGTCAATGAACTAAGTAGAAGCGGCTAGGAAAGACATAATGCGTACGATGGAACATGAGGTACTTTCCAACAAAATGAAAAGCCTTAATGAATCTATCGTGCATACTGATCGTGTTTACCAATGTGTTGAAGAGAAGCTCGCTTCGTCGCTTGTGCCCAGGGTAGTGCGTGAAACGTGCATTTGATCAATCGCAGTCATTCTTGGTATCCCGACTGGCTCATTCGCATACGTTTAGTTAGACATGCAACAGCGATGGCTCTGAGCGGCTATATTCTCGTAACGTCTGAGTATATCCGTCTTTTGTTTGAGGATCTTGTCGAAGTATGGCGTTATTACGATATTCTATTGTTTGTATACTAGCAACGTAGTTCAGCATTAACTGTGACTTTTTGTTTCTCCGGTGCTCACTCACAAGCTCCGGTTCTAGTCGCTCACTGATTCTCTGTCGGAGGCCGTGGATCGGTGCCCTACGAGTTGTCCAACTGCACTAGGCGCTTTTGACGTTTACAGTGTTAAGGTATTATTTGCGTTGGAGAGCGTTTGAATAACAGCGATTACGAGGAAGGTGTGAAGCAACTCGCCATTATACCCAGCAGCCACCCGGTTGTCGACGCGCTGACACAACATTACCAGGTTTCAGAGGGACACTTTGGAATACATCACTTGCTATACGACCTCTGCACCAAGTACTGGATAGTGCATGGCGTCAAGGCAGCGAAGCGAGTCATCGGAAGCTGGACGTTTTGTCGCAGGCAAGTGGAGATCGGTTGATTTCCCTACAAGGACTACTGCGGCCACATTTCTATGAAGCAAGGAAGAAATGCGATTTGTCTGCATATTCACTTGTTTATAAACCATAGCAATTCATCTGGAAGCAGCTTACGATCTCTCGACCGATGCGTTCATTACAGTTCTCATTCGTTTTGTCGGTATGCGTGGCTGTCCGGACTTCTGCAGCGATACTTGAACGAATTTCACCGGGGTAGTTAGGGAGCTATGGGGGTAAGTTAGAAAATAGGATCAGAGGAAAATCGAACGAGAGTTGCTTTGCTCGTGGTGTTCAGTGACACTTTAACCTCCCAGTTGCAAGTCACAAGGGCGGCGTATAGGAGTGAATGATCCGCTCAGTAAGGAAAATACTGAACAACAGATGCAGAGAGCAATGTCAAACGGAGGACTCCCTCGTCATTGAGTTCGCCGAGGTAGAACGAATTCTGAACAATCCTGATGACCTGCGACAACCAAAACGCGCAACGACTGGTGCCCAATAGTCTGCATTTTATACGAGATGACGCTTTGGAGCTGCCAAACATCGACATTGGAAAAGGTATACTAGACGCTGGAAGTAACTGATGTAGCTATGGTGTTTTGGAAGAGATGGCTGAAAGAACATATAACAACTTTATGGTGGTGTCAGAAGTGGCAGCAGCTGAGCAAAGCACTAGAAGTTGATGAACTAGAATTGCCGGCATCCGGAGATGTTTACCACTGAGTCAAGTGGTTAGCTGTGAAACAAGCGAATATGGTTTAGTAAGAACAGTTTCTGTAAGGACATGCTCAGGCGTTGGCTATAGAATTGAAGATTGGCAGCTCAGGTTGTTAAGATGGCGGTTGAACTTTTCGCTGGGCTTGGCAATTTTGTTGCAAACGTTTCGTCACCAATCGAGGTGACACTATCAGTGCGTAGTTGAATGGCGTGCAGTAGCGTAGAGGAGCCTCGGTGAGAGTGCGCTGAGCGTGGTGTGCGTGCGTTTTTATACCGCCGTGGAGCCGAGCAATCCTATTGGTTAGGACTTCGATTTGCGTTCAACTTGGTTGATGGGCAGATGACCTTTCCCTTCCCCTCCTTGTGTTTCATGGCCTATGTCTGCTTGCTCTTGCGAGCGAGTCTGCCGTCAGTTCTGGTTGTCTAGTCACACGTTCCAGCGGATTCAATCAATCGAGTTGCCGGTCGTTCATCAGTAGTGTGGCGTATACTGCGTCCATTTCGATGTGTCGAATGATTGACTGCGTCGTAGAGTACCAGGCTTCCAAGAACTCCCTCGCGTGTTTTGTGCTTCCATATGCTAGCATCTTTACATTCACCAGGTCGAAATGTTGGCCTTCTTTATTTTCATGCGCACAAACCAATGAGTGTGGATCATGCCTTCTGACGGCCGCCTTATGTTAGGCGATTCGTGTACAGAGATTTCTTCCAGTTTGTCTGACGTACTTTTTATCGCAGTCGCCGCATTTTTTCTGGTAGATGACGTTGCATTGGTCGGCTTGATTGACTTTTCCTTTGGGTCTTGAGAGCAATTTCCTTAGAGTGACACGGCTTGTGAGCCACAGAGATTCCATGTGACAGCAGCCATCTTCCTGTTAGTTAGAAGACGTTCTTTATGTAGGGAAGCACTATTCGTTTGTTTGCTGGATCAGGTGACTGCTGCTGCTGTTGCTGAGGCATTAGATTTTTGACCTTCTGATGAAATTACTCGGACAACCGTTGTTTTTAAACACTTGATATAGGTGATTTTCTTCTTGTTTCCGCGATTCGGCTGTGCTGCAGTGCGTTTCCGCTCATTTGAACAGGGTTTGAATGCAGCTCTTCTTGTGATTTATCGGGTGGCTGCTGTGATAGGCTAATATCTGGTCCGTCTGGGTTTTCTTTTGATATACGCACGTTTCCATAGATCCGTCTGTATTCCTAGTGACCTGTACATGCAGCAGCTAGTTATGCTCCTCTAAATCGTAAATTTGATATCCTCTAATGTGCCATTGAGCAAATCGTGCGTAGCCTGTACTCTGTTCCGTTTTACGATGACAAACGTGTCGTCGACTTATCGTATCCAGAGTTTTGGGCTGATAGATGGCAGTGTAATGCGCTCCAATTTCTACATTACAGCTTCTGCAATGAGTCCCGAAATTGGTGATTCCATGGATGTTCCTCTCAGTTGCTGGTACACTTGTCCATCAAAGCGGAAATAAGTGGTCATGCAGAGGTTCAGGAGTTCCCAAAATCTTTCAGGCCGTATGGTTGTCGTTGGACTTAGTTGATTCTCAAGTAGTTCCATCATGGTTACCTTGGCCAATTAGTGACCGAGTGAAGTGACATCGAATGAAAGCATTATTTCGTCGTCTTTCATTCTGACACTCCGCAGTTTGTTGAGGAATTGTTCAGCATTGTTGATGCTGTGTTCGGATCCGGCAACCAAATGTTTCAACCTCCTCCACAAATCCTTCGTTAGTTTATTTGATAGGGTTCCGGGGAGTGAGACGATTGTTCCTAGAGGGATTCCATCCTTGCGTACTTTTGTTAGTCCATAGAACGGTGTAATGTATGCATCATCAGCTTTCATTCTCCAACTCTCTGTGGTGGTGAGCTCGCTCTTTGTTTGTATTTTCTTCAGTGTTGCGTTGATCTGATTGACCAGTTTGACACTTGGATTTTGATCGATCTGGCGATATGCAGTTGTGTCGAATAGCAGTTCTTTGGCCTTGTTAATATACTCCGGTTTGCCTATTATCACTGTCACGCGCCCTTTATCCGCTGGTAGGATTACAATAATCTCGTCTTTCTGTAGACGTCTGAGTGCATCCTGTTGATCCTTGGCTAGGGGCTGGGTGACTTTATCCCGAGTAAGCACTGGGACAACGATTTGCCGTATCTGTTGCTGAGACTCCTCCTACAGTCCATTTGATTTCAATGCGTGTTCTAAGCATGCCAAAAAGTATTTGGGGCAAGCATCTTTGACGTTGAACTTAATCCCCTTAATCAAAACATCCTCTTCAGTTGCAGTGAGGTGAATAGGATGTAAAGAGAATGGAAGAGAATAGAATGATGCTAGCATATGGAAGCACAAAACACGCGAGGGAGTTCTTGGAAGCCTGGTACTCTACGACGCAGTCAATCATTCGACACATCGAAATGGACGCAGTATACGCCACACTACTGATGAACGACCGGCAACTCGATTGATTGAATCCGCTGGAACGTGTGACTAGACAACCAGAACTGACGGCAGACTCGCTCGCAAGAGCAAGCAGACATAGGCCATGAAACACAAGGAGGGGAAGGGAAAGGTCATCTACCCATCAACCAAGTTGAACGCAAATCGAAGTCCTAACCAATAGGATTGCTCGGCTCCACGGCGGTATAAAAACGCACGCACACCACGCTCAGCGCACTCTCACCGAGGCTCCTCTACGCTACTGCACGCCATTCAACTACGCACTGATAGTGTCACCTCGATTGGTGACGAAACGTTTGCAACAAAATTGCCAAGCCCAGCGAAAAGTTCAACCTCCATCTTAACAACCTGAGCTGCCAATCTTCAATTCTATAGCCAACGCCTGAGCATGTCCTTACAGAAACTGTTCTTACTAAACCATATTCGCTTGTTTCACAGCTAACCACTTGACTCAGTGGTAAACATCTCCGGATGCCGGCAATTCTAGTTCATCAACTTCTAGTGCTTTGCTCAGCTGCTGCCACTTCTGACACCACCATAAAGTTGTTATATGTTCTTTCAGCCATCTCTTCCAAAACACCATAGCTACATCAGTTACTTCCAGCGTCTAGTATACCTTTTCCAATGTCGATGTTTGGCAGCTCCAAAGCGTCATCTCGTATAAAATGCAGACTATTGGGCACCAGTCGTTGCGCGTTTTGGTTGTCGCAGGTCATCAGGATTGTTCAGAATTCGTTCTACCTCAGCGAACTCAATGACGAGGGAGTCCTCCGTTTGACATTGCTCTCTGCATCTGTTGTTCAGTATTTTCCTTACTGAGCGGATCATTCACTCCTATACGCCGCCCTTGTGACTTGCAACTGGGAGGTTAAAGTGTCACTGAACACCACGAGCAAAGCAACTCTCGTTCGATTTTCCTCTGATCCTATTTTCTAACTTACCCCCATAGCTCCCTAACTACCCCGGTGAAATTCGTTCAAGTATCGCTGCAGAAGCCCGGACAGCCACGCATACCGACAAAACGAATGAGATCTGTAATGAACGCATCGGTCGAGAGATCGTAAGCTGCTTCCAGATGAATTGCTATGGTTTATAAACAAGTGAATATGCAGACAAATCGCATTTCTTCCTTGCTTCATAGAAATGTGGCCGCAGTAGTCCTTGTAGGGAAATCAACCAATCTCCACTTGCCTGCGACAAAACGTCCAGCTTCCGATGACTCGCTTCGCTGCCTTGACGCCATGCACTATCCAGTACTTGGTGCAGAGGTCGTATAGCAAGTGATGTATTCCAAAGTGTCCCTCTGAAACCTGGTAATGTTGTGTCAGCGCGTCGACAACCGGGTGGCTGCTGGGTATAATGGCGAGTTGCTTCACACCTTCCTCGTAATCGCTGTTATTCAAACGCTCTCCAACGCAAATAATACCTTAACACTGTAAACGTCAAAAGCGCCTAGTGCAGTTGGACAACTCGTAGGGCACCGATCCACGGCCTCCGACAGAGAATCAGTGAGCGACTAGAACCGGAGCTTGTGAGTGAGCACCGGAGAAACAAAAAGTCACAGTTAATGCTGAACTACGTTGCTAGTATACAAACAATAGAATATCGTAATAACGCCATACTTCGACAAGATCCTCAAACAAAAGACGGATATACTCAGACGTTACGAGAATATAGCCGCTCAGAGCCATCGCTGTTGCATGTCTAACTAAACGTATGCGAATGAGCCAGTCGGGATACCAAGAATGACTGCGATTGATCAAATGCACGTTCCACGCACTACCCTGGGCACAAGCGACGAAGCGAGCTTCTCTTCAACACATTGGTAAACACGATCAGTATGCACGATAGATTCATTAAGGCTTTTCATTTTGTTGGAAAGTACCTCATGTTCCATCGTACGCATTGTGTCTTTCCTAGCCGCTTCTACTTAGTTCATTGACAATGGGTCTTTGCAGCATGCGGTGCGCGCTGTGCGAGGTGACAATAGGCACTATTAGAAGCAAAACAACAGGGCCACTGCTTTTATTAAATTTGCCGAATTTGAGAAATATACAAGCCTTAGACTCGTTGAATTTGTTGCGGAAATGGCATTTACGAAGCTACTTGACCTTTTTAATTCCACACCGGTAACGCTGTTCGTTGGGATGCCTTTGACTGTCGACGAACGTTCATGATGCAGAAGTGTGTCTGGTCATTGCAATTTCGTCCTTTATGCATATAACTTCGGTGTCCCAGTTGATGCCAAGTCAGCTGCGTTGTTGACTTACTGCCAGAACTAAGGCTCCGCTCCAAGCGGGTATGGAACTTACAATACAATGAACCTTTCTAGCAATTTCTTGATGCTGTGCCCGTTGCAGAGGATAATCAACGGCACCCTATCTACTGCATCGAGCTGGGTGGATAGGGTTTTGGATGTTACTGCTCAGGCCTTCTCGTCTTATCTCCTTTCTGCGCTTTTTCATCCTTATCGTCCCCCTCCAACTTTACTCTTATCCCCAACATTTTCAATTCCCCAATTCTTGGCCGTCGCCCACCTTGCTTCAACAGTCGTTTGTCTTCTAGTTTCAAATCACACACAGTCGCAGAGCGTCGCTCCAATCCAGTCGACAAGTCCATGTTCAACCAAGCGGAAAACGTCAGTTCATCCGTTTCCCTTTGGAGTCCTCGCGTCTCTGTAAGACTGGCAGGCCTCAACGTTCTCACTTTGCTACAGATTGATCAACAGGCAGCACTTGCCTGCACACTCGAGACCCTATCGATCGATATTAGCTGTTTATCACAAACCCGCCTGCAAAATTCGAGCTCCTTCCTTACCCTGCGATTCCCCACATGCGACACTGACGGCACATTCTCATTGCGCCTGTCTGGCGATGATACAGCTTCAAATTCCGATCAAGCTGTCGTGGACATTGTTTTAAATCCCTGGGCCGAGGCTGCCATGATTGATTGGACTCCAGTCAACAGACGGTAATGCGCCGCTATATTAGCTAGTTCGTTCCGTGCTACGAAGTCGCGCGGGAACAAACAGTGCTTGTTTCTCATTGCGACCTACGCTCCTACAAACTTTCGCACTGATTCGATGAAAGAATATTCCTATCACCAACTTAACGGTCTCCTATTTTTAGGAAAAGCACCGATACTCTGATGTTAGCTGACGATCTAAACGCCGAAGTCGGAAAATTGTATTCGAGCTTCCTCAGCGCGACCAACCTGGTGTCGGCTCCCGTAATGATAACGGTGAACAATTGTTACAACTGTGTGAAGATGCTTGTCTCTTTTTCGCTAGCACAAATTTTCGACACAGCACATGCAGAAGCGTAACTTGGCGCCCACCACCCTCGCACCACCCGTTGACGAAAATCGATCATCTCGCGATCATTTACCGCAGGAAAGGCTGTGTCCGGAACTGTCGCTCGATTTGGAGCACGAGCGTGGACTCTGTCCACGCAGTTGTTTGCGCCAACCTCCGGGCGCGTTTCGGCGGACATCCGCAACGTCGATGTGGACGGATTGACACCAGTCAGCTGGCGAAACCAGATGCTCTGCGCACGTATCAAACTACGCTGGCATCTGGGCTGAGTAAGCGCCCACTGAACTCCGTCGAAGATCACTGGATGCATATTCGCCAAACGTTACTATCAGCAGACATGTGTTCATGTGGCAAATCAAATTGCCAACCTCAACAGTGGGTCTATAAAAGATCTCTGGCCCGTATGGATGCTCGCCGACGTATTCCGGCTGAAGCAAATACAATGAGGCTCGCAAAAACCTCAGGGCAAAACTGCGCGCTAGCCTGAAGAGAGACCGCGAAGCCTGGTGGCCTCATCTTGCCTCGGAGATGGAAACAGTCGCTACCGTTGGTAATCATCGTAAGTTATTCTGTCAGATACGGGAAACAGATAGCAGGGAACCTCATCATCATAAACAGCAATTCATCAGCCATTTAAACTGATGCTTCGCTGCAATACAACCATGAGGACCTATGAAATAAAGAATTAGAAGAGGGAGAGAAGGGGAACTTACCTGAAAACCTTAATGTCCTAAGCAAACATTCAGGGTCAAAGCGCCTACACCTTGTGTAGACAACATACCGTCACAAACAGCTGGCTATCGTGCAAAGATAAGGCGGCAACGGCGAGATAGCTTCCTTGCGGCTTTCACTGTCCCGCGTCATTAGCAGCCATTACCTCGCAGATAAATGAACACCAAACACACTTTAAACAGGCAATCCGATTAGGAGGCGGCAGCAGACGCGCCACTTGTGTCGGTTGTGAGCCATGTCCTGTAAAATCTCGACCCAAGCACAAGGTGAGTCACGTGAACTTCAGCCCGGAAGGTGAGACGAACCAACAGCACCCAGTTTGGTCTTCAGTGACTTCATTTCCCGCTGCCAAGTCAACTCCTGTCCACCTCGAGCCTTGCGCCACCCTATACCTGGCAGACTAAACAAAGCTTTTCTAGGAAAACGATGACCAGGCCTACGTGGCATGTACCCGAGCCAGCGCAACTTATTCAGGGCCATCTGTTGTTCTAGGGAGCTAGCATGATCATCACCACCTAGTACTCGCCTACGCACATCATCGTTGCGGACATGCTGGTGTCATCCGACTCCAGCAATGATTCGCAGACAACGATGATCAAAGACTTGAAGGCGCTTCAGATCTTCAGACCGAAGGGGCAAAGTCTCACTACCATAGAGCAGAACGGCCGTCAATGGGGCCTGACATACACGGCCTTTCAGACAGAGAGAAATTCCCTTCTGTCGCCAAAGATGTCGCAGGTTCAAGAAGGTAGCTCTGGCCTTTGCAATGCATGAGCTGACGTCAGCTTCTATGCGCCCATCATTGCTGATGCAGCTGCCAAGATAAGTGAATTGATCAACCACATCGAGTTCCTCGTTAGCAAGCGTCAAGGGGTCATCAAGTGGCTGGTGAGCCTGCAGCAACACTTTGCACTTTGAAGGTGCGAAGTGCATCCCAAATAATGGGACCACTCTGGACAGGCTATTCAGGGTTGATTGTACCGCCGTAACATCGTCGAAAAGCAAGATGATATCGTCCGCATAATCTAGATCAACTAACCTTTCACCAGGCAGCACTTCAACGCCTACATCGAGAGATTCCGCAAGGAACACTCCATGATAGAATCCACGGCGAAAGTGAATAAAAATTGGGAAATTGGGCAATCCTGAGGAACGCGACTTGTGGTCGGAAATCTATCCGATAGGGCACCGTAGACCCTGTTCGAGTATAGAGCACGAAGGATGTTCACATATTTCGTGGGAACCTTTCCGCGCAAGTATTTCGAACAGAATCGATCGATCGACTGAATCGAACGCACTCTTGCAATCGAGGAACACAGCTATTGTCGGTCTGCGGTATGTGTGTCGCTGCTCTAGCACTTGCCGCAGAGTGAATATATGGTCTACACAACCACGTCCTGGGCGGAAACCTGCTTGATCTTCCCTAATCCGTGATTCCCGTTCCGCAGTGAGGCGACGAACGAGAATCGAGGCCAATAATTTTTTCACAACTGGCGTTAGGCTAATACATCGGCCCTTAGCCTGCAGCTAACGAGTTTGCCTCGCAATCTTGTGGCGCGGGTTCGAATCCGCGTAGGGGTGGTCGTCCTCCCGCTATACTCAGCCCGCATGCCACTGGTGGTAGTCGCACGCGGCGAACTGCCGTTACGACGTACGGCTGACAGCTGAATAGGCTAATGCCTCTGTGGTTAGGACTGTGCTACTGCCCTTCTTATATATTGCCACCATAATCGATTCGCTCCAATTGGCCGGGACACTTCCTTCCAGATAGGTTCGAATAGGGAGGTCAGTACTTTGCAGAGGTCCTCATCTTCATCCCTTAATAGTGCGAGTGGGACGGAATCCGGGATACCGGCGCGAAAACGGTTGATGGCTGTTATCGCGTTTCGGACCTCGGCCTCCGACGGCGGCTCTAAACTAACCGTCCATGCCTCGTCCTGCATCATCTGAGTTGGAAAGGGTCCGGGAGCAGAGAGCCTGCTGAACTCATCTTGAAAGTGTTCCGCCCAACGAGCCGCCCGGCGCTCCTTATTGTGTATCAGTGCACCCGCGTTGTCTCTGATTATTTCACTGATGCATGGTTTCCTGGGACCACTGGTGTGAATCACCTGGAAGAGCTTGCGGTAATTCCCTACTGCTCCTGCCTCCTCCATTTCTTGAGTGGTGGTCCACCAGGCTTCATTGTCAGGACGTAGGCTCCGCTTTAGTTCGCGCCTAATAACCCCTCTGGTCACATTATGCTCAGAGACAGCCGGGTTTCTTCTGGATTCCAACAAGTTCACCGACCTTTCGGATATTCAGTGACTGGTGCGGTGACAACTGACAGTACCCCAAGCAGATGCTCCTGCGTCCTTCATGGCGGCTGAGATCCTATTCCACTGAAGCTCAGTGTCATTAGAATAAGACGGCAAGGTCCGGTACGCGGTGCGTCTTGATAGCCTTGCCTGACCGACGGCTGAGACAATTTCTCCGTTGCCAGTCGGAGGAGAGGTTTGCTGCGCCTCCGGGTAAAGTTCATCTAGAAAAGACAGCATACTAAATCATGGTCAGAATCGACGCCGGTATTCCAGTACGAGAAACAGTTTAAGATGGAACCACGCCACTTGGGCAATATAGTCAATTTGGGTCCATCGCTGGCCAGCTACAGGAGGACGCCAAATAGCAGTTCGGCGCCCACTGTGTCTAAACGGTGCTACTAAAAAACAACTGGTGCTCCACACACAGTTTCAGCAGACGTCCGCTATTGTCAGACCCTTCGGTGTTAATCTCATAATTTTCCCCCCAGCTGAGCTTCTGAAGAGCTCAGATGCCCTACTTGTGCGTTCATATTTCCTGCAAGTACTATAATATCCGAACTAGTGGCACTGCGTAGTAGGGCGTTCAGTTCGTGATAGATTATGTCCTTGACAGCATTAGAACTGCAGTCGATGGGAGCATACGCGGAAATCACATACAAACAGTGTTTTGTACTACTTCGTGAATCAACCTTAGCTGATGCCGTCAAACGGCTGTTCGTCGGAATCCAATCAACCAACGGTGGCTCAGCCCTGGAGATTAGAATGACACCTACACCAGCTTGACCCGTGAGTGCTACATCGGCGTCTCCGGATGCGCGCAACCAATAACGAGAGGATAAGCCGGGTTCAGTTAATTTAACAGCCCCACTAGGGTCATTGATCGTCGTTTCACACACAGAACACACATCAATATCCAGTGTGTCCAAGGTGCATGCGAGTGCAGCCTGTTGACCTATTTGCCTTAGAGTGCGAATGTTGAACGCCGTCATGGAAACTGGACAGCGTGGACTTATAAGGGACTTTTGCCAATAGGCGTCCGATGGGTGTCGCGTGAAGGTAACTGCATATGGTTCTACTCCAGTGGCACTTCGAATGCTGTCAATTAAGCTGGGTATTATAGAAGGCAGATTAGTAATGGGGGGTCGGGATGAGAGTAAGAGTAATAGGTGGAAAAGAAAGAAGGGAGGAGCCAGCAGTAGCATGTTTTCGCGTATCCGCGCTGCTGTATGCAGAAGTTAAAGCGACCCTTGATAATCTGCGCGACGGCCGATGCAGGATGAAGTTTATGTTTGAAGAAAATGCCATGGTTGTATGTGGGCTGGGATACTGCCAGGGCGCCCAGACCTAGACAGGAGGACGATTAGGGTCCTCATCCAAAGCCTTTGGCTCAAAAGCCTGTCCGCAAGGCAGCGCGGAAGTGGCAGTGATTTAGCTTTACAGAAATGGACGTCATCCCATTTTAAACCCCCTACCCGTACTCTAGTGGTAACGAGCTTGTCTCTTTTCATGCGGCGCGGGTTCGAATCCGCGTAGGGGTGGGTGCCCTCGCAATATACTCAGTCCACGTACGACTGGTGGTTGTCGAACGGCAGCGAAGCGCCGTTACGCTGTGTAGCTGACACATTATTATATTTTTATTACCTGATGTACCAGAAAACCGAGTTTGTCTGACCGACCTGTTAGGTGTAGCTCTCAAGCTGCCCGGTGGCACCACCCAGTATAGCTCGATGGATCAAGAAGCTGCGCATACCGTCGCAACACGTCTCGTTGCGACGGATCTGGTGTTTGCGAGACCATACGCGACGAGAGTTGACAGCCGATCCACAGCCTGTGAAAACGCTTGCAAGGTTGTGCCGAACACTTTGGAGGGCAATTTACCCAACCTGAGTTATCGCTTTCTTTTCCGGGCATAGAGCGCACTTCTTTCTGGGCCGTCTCCTGAGATCCGCCCTCACGCGCAGAAGTCGAACGTGAGATCAGGCTGTGGAAATTGCTTAAGGCCCCATCACTTCAAATTCGGCGGTCATTCTCTAGTAGATGATTTACACCAGTTGCAAGTAAAACTTTGGTAACAGGAGGCTGTCCCTACAGACTGGAGCGGCTCCGTCATAGTCCCAATTTCCAAGGAAGGCTCACGATCTGAATACGGCAATCATAGAGGAATCATTCTGATTTCAATTGCCTCTAAATTGCTTGCGTCTGCTATTCTCCACAGACTGACTGGCACCCGTGAAGGCCAGATCCGTGATGAGCACTCCGGGTTTCGTCGAGGTCAGGTCTGCATCGACCACATCTTCACTTTGCGTCGATTGATGGAGTACCGCCATGTTTATTGGCGCCCCACCGTAGTCGTATTTCTCAACCTCAGAGGTCTCTTCGATTCGGTGGATGGATGTGCCCTTTGGGACTGTCTGCTGTGGAAAGGTGTGCCTGATATATACGTGTGAGACAAGGTTGCCTGCTGTCACCTTTACTATTCAGCTTCACTATTGATGGAGTCATCGAAACGGCGTTCGCTGGACACGACTTGGAAGGTGTGGAACTACTTCCTGGTGAACGACTTCTTGACTTGGAGTATGCCGATGATATTGCCCTTATCTGTGACAGCTCCCAAACATGCCAAGCAGCATTGGACAGATTAGCACTGGCTGTTCATCATTTTGGGCTAGTTTTTGCTCCATCGAAGTTGAAAGTCCTTCTCCAAGATTGGTAGGGATCCACTTCTGCGCTAACGCACGAGTACATTCCTCAAGTCAGTAGTGACATGAGTGCTTTGGTCATTCAAGGAAAGTCCGTGAAATTTCGCCACACCGCTTTCTTGGGACTAATCACTGCATGATGCAACAGGTAGCTGCATAATTGCAGAGACCCCAACTGCTTACCCCTTGCTCAGTTTGGAGTGTATGTTCTTCGTATCCTTGGGGAAAATTCCGAATCACCTAGGAGACGCCGTCTAAAGTGGGACAGTATGTTTTTCTATCATATGTATATTGCTGTATACTAGCGCGTTTCGGTCTCGGCAACAGAGAGGAACACCGTAATATCCGTGCGCCAAGTGGGTCTTACCTTCAACCGCGACCACTACTGAAGCGTTCTCCAGCGAAAGAGGATATTCAAAAGTTTCCAGTCTAAAAACCGTTGTACAGTCTACACATCTGACTAGCAAGGGAGCTCTTCGCTGAAACGATACAGTTGACAGAGGCAACTTCATGCACAGCACATCTTAGTGAACTAAGCTCGCATATCCAAGCAGAAGTTTGATAGCCTATGGTTTCTTCCTGCTGCTCAGCTGTTAATCTAAAGCACAATGGGCTTGAAGCACACGACTAACAATTAATAACGAGATACGCTTATCCCATATTTCATCCATGCTAAGTTCAGGTAGATGAGGCCACCTACGCGTTTCTGCTTGCATTCACTGGCCGGAGGTGTGAATCGGTTAGCCAGATTCATCGAACGCGCTCTCCACCACCATTTCCTCTAGCCCGTTTAGGGAACGAATACTACCAAAGGTGCGATTGCTGTTAATCGTACTGAGCGTCATTGCAATTGGCTCGGGCGTATGCGGTCGACGAGATCCTGGCTGATCAGGGTTTTGTCCCATCCGTTATCGGGAAGAGCGAATGTATCCATTGCTCTGAATGGAAGGATGGATTAATCACGGATAAAAGAAGCAACTGCTTAGTCATCATCATTATACACGTTAGCTGGAGGTTGGAAACACCTCAGCTACTGTGCCGCAATACATAAAAGAATAATTGGGGAAATGCAACAGGTGCAAGCCAGCTGAGCTACCAGTAACGGATGGGCATCGTTCCGGTAAGCTAACAGCCGGCTACTATGCAACGAAAAAATATTTACTATGCATAATTATATCGGGCTAAGTAGTGAGATCGTGCTCTCTCTTCAAGCTAGCACAGAGTTTTGCCCGGAGCTCTTTGCGAGTTTCATTGTGTTCGCTTCCAGCCGGAATATGCCGGCGAGCATCGATAACTTCCAGTGACCGCGAAGAGACCCAATGTCCATGTTGGCGATTAGACTTACTACATGTGGATTTTCCTGCTGCTAGTAAGGTCTGGTGAATATGAGACCAGTGAGCTTCAATTGCATTCAGTTACCGTTTATCTAACTCGCATTACAGCGTACTTTGATAGGCATTCAGAACAGCTGGCTTCGCTAGTTGGCTGGTGTCAATGCGGTCACAACGTCGTCGTGGGCGTCCGCCAAAGCGCAACCGCAGGTCAGCACATACAAGTGCATGGTCGGTGTCTACACATGTGCTGCAAATCGAGCGACAGTTCTGGATGTAGTCTCTCCAGTGGTAACTTATCGCAATGTGATCGATTTGCGTTCATAGCTGGTTCGAGGCTAGTAGGCGCCAAGTCACCCTCCGGCGGGTGCTGTGTCGGAAATTAGTACTCGCAAGAAATAACTGAGCATCCTCACACAAATGAAGTAACCGCTCGCCATTATCATTACGGGAGCCTAGACCATGTTGGCCGCTCAGATGCAGCTCATCTGTGGATAATTTTCGAACTTCAGCGTTCAGATCCCCAGTCAGCACAACAATGTCCGAGCTTCTTCTGCGGCTAAGGAGCTCGTTCAGTTGACGATAGAAGTCGTATTTTACCGAGTCATCGCTACAGTTTGTCGGTGTATAGGCAGCGATAACGAATAGACATCTGTTGGTCGCGTGCGGCTTCGAAGCTTTGAACGAGCCAGCCACTCGAACCGCACACAACCGGTTGCTGATTGGAATCCAATCAATCAGAGCAGCTTCAGCCCGGAGACTCAGAGCATTACCAACACCGAATTGGTAGGTGCTTGAAGCTGCATCTTCACCGGAGGGGCGCAATGTGAAAGTGCTGCTAATGTCACCTGAAGGGGATCGCAGAGTGAGCACAGAGCTCGAGTCTTGCAGGCGGGTTTCCGATAAGCAGCAGATATCGATCGAGAGGGTCTCTAATGTTCTGGCAAGTGCTGCCTGTTGACCGATCTGTAGCAATGTGCGAACATTGAGGCATGTCAATCTGAAGGAGGATCGAGGGCGCCAAATGCAAGCCGATGAACTGGAATGGGCCGCTTGCTTGGACCTGGCCCTGTTGACAGGACAGGAATGACGCTCCGCGTTCACATGTGAGTTGAAACTAAAAGACAAGCGACTATTGAAGCAAGGTGGGGGAGGGCCGAGAATTGGGGGGTTGAAAACAGGGGGGATAAAAGTGAGGCTGCAACGGGACGATAAGGGTGAAAAAGCGTAAGAAGGGGAATAAAAAGACGGGAGGCTTGAGCAGTAGCATCCAAACCCCTATCCACCCTGCTCGATGCAGCAGATAGGGCACCGTTGATTATCCTCTGCGGTGGCCAGAGCATCAGAAATTTGTTTGAAGAGAAATTCATTGTTTTGCCTGGGCAGAATACCGGCAGGTTGCCCAGCGCTAGACAGGAGAACGATTAGGGTTCTCAACCAAAGCCTTTGGTTCCAAAACCTTAGCGCAGCGGGTTTGGCGTTCGGATACAAGGAGTTCGTTTTAAGGAATAAGGAGCCACCGTCATTCCAACCCCCAACCTGGAGGACCAGGAGGCTTAGTTTGTCTGACCTCTAACCATTGACCAATCTGGTATGAGTGGCTCTGAGGGTGCAAAAAAGCACCACCCATCATAGCTCAATGGATCTGTGAAGCACGCAAACCATCGCACCACGGCAATGTCCAGCCTCATTGCGATGGAGATGCTTAGTAGTTCCATAGATAAAGAGCGAGGTCCTGCACTGTGGTCCGGCTACTGAAGCAGGGGAGCCGCCATTGCGAAGCAGGCGGGGATGACGAGAGTTGAAATTGGCGATCCTACAGGTCTTTTAAATATTGATGTTGAACGTTTGACTAGGAGTACAATTGGCAGAGTGCCACAACACAGATAAATACGATACGACTATAGTGAAAAGAGAGAATATGATGTATAACAATAGTTGCGGTAGTAGAGTCTTACAACCCGTTCGTCATTGTGCATGGTTCTTTGCCGTGTCCGAGAGGGCTTCCAGTCATGTGTGCTCTTGTTCCTTTCCCCGCATCCAGTGAACCGAGAGTATCCAACCGCGGCTAAATGTGAGGTCTGCGCCTTCATACTTTTGTCTCAAGTCATTTGTTGGCTTCCTGTTGTTTACTTCTAGCCGATTTCTGCACGCGTGAAGAATGCACGGCGAGGTAAACGCTCAGTGAGCATGCGAAGCACCTACCCAAGCCATTGGAACTTTTGCAGAGAAATTATGCGGCTCGTCGGCCAGCATTCTGTCTGATCTGTTGATTCTTCGATGAACATCCTCATTACTAATGTGATATTGCCATCGTACACCAGCAGTGCTTTGAAGGCAGGGTTTTTGAAAAAAACAGACATCCTCTGAACGTCTTTTGCACGAACAGGTTATGTCTAGCAACCATAGATGAGGACCGCCCTTACCGCGGGATTGTAGACTCAGGTGGCGTTGATGATGATGATGGCGTAGATTGGGAAAAAGAACCCGGACCTTAGTGACGCACAAAGAGGCTTCATCCGTTAGACCGTTAGCGCTAATGCAGTTTTTGAGGTCTACTACTTCCGTAGAATGATCTGAAAGAGTAAGAGTAGGAGCAACTTCCAGTCAGTCTTGCAGGAATACTTTTCACTTTTATGGAGTGACGGTCATTCCAGACTGGGAGACACACTATCAATCTACGCAGCGCATTTTGGGTGGCCTGTGAGGAGTCACAAATTGCGGCGACGTCTGCATGCTTCAGTTCGCGAAATCGGTCCTCTGGAAGCAGTTCAACGCCGCTGGGTTCACGGTTCTCCAGTGCGCTCCCCAGCATGTAGTCTGTAGTGAAATGGAACAGGAAGGGTGATGCTGGGCAGTTGTGTCACACGCCACTGATGATACTAAGGAGGGGCGAAAATCCGCCGTTCACCCGCACTGGGCCTGAGGTTCTAGAACACATCACCCGAAGAATGTTGACATGCTTCTCTGGCACTCCTCTTCTAAACAGACAACTCCAGGGAGCAGTTGGACTTTTGAATGCTGCAGTGTTTGGCTAGGTGCCCGGGCTTTTACAGCAGAAGCATATTCTTTTTGCTTTCTGTATTTCCCATCGCTGAGGCAGGCTTAGCGCTCTGAAGTTATCGCAGTCCCTGACCCGGTGGCTACCTGAATAGATTGGGCTCAAGTGTGTCCTGAATGTCATGGAAGGGTTTCCTTGCACAGCGAAAAGTGTGCCGGCGGCTGGTTATTGCGTTCTGGGGATTCTTCGGAGGTGTGGGTTGCTTTATCAGGTACTTGACTAAATTAATTGCGGTCTATGCGAGCAAGAGATGACACAATGTATGTAGGATTCAGAAAGTCAGCTCGTGATCATTCATGGACAGCTGGTGCATAAGGTCGGCCCACTCATGCTGATTAGGTTTCAATAGGACACGCACTATCGCCTCTATCATACTCAACGAGTTCACGTCCACCTCGTAATTTATTTGCTTCAGAGCAATGTGACAATTTTTATGCTAATGATTAATTCCGATACGGTATTGATATTATCTGAAGTAGCTCTCGCGCCGTATAGCAAGCCTTCTATTTATGCCTTGTGATGGAGCAGGCTTATCAGAATAAGCTGGCCTTTTCTGTGCTCTGTCATGATGGTATCATTGCCCAATCGCCAATAGCCACTTTGGTTCGCCCCCTACAGTAATGTATTAGGTACCGTAGACATCTGCTCTCATCTGCCACTTTGCTGTCTACATAAGACCCTAATTAATCCACGAATCTCCAATAGTCC
The DNA here is from genome assembly GCA_944474145.2 of Dicrocoelium dendriticum. Classification (NCBI taxonomy): domain Eukaryota; kingdom Metazoa; phylum Platyhelminthes; class Trematoda; order Plagiorchiida; family Dicrocoeliidae; genus Dicrocoelium; species Dicrocoelium dendriticum. The sequence continues at coordinate 59,612,769 of OX104063.1, forward strand.
ACCAGTTATCCGTCAGACAAGTTTAGCTAGGCAGTTCGGTTTCTGCAATCAGCAGCACTACCCACTTCAATTGTACGAAAGACTGACCCCAAATCAAAATTACACTTTTTGCATAGGTGCTTCGTGAAAGTCGTTACGCAGTTGGTGATGAACTCACAGATACTTTTCGTCGTGTCAGCAGGACGTGTAGGCAGTTCCACATCACCATGCTCATCTTCCGGCGCGGCATTGCATCTGGCGAATTCCAATTCCTGTCTGAACTTCGCTGCCAGTTAAGTTCGAATTTCTTTGCTTCGAGCTCTAATTCATTCGTAAGTTGCTTTTCTCTATTCAGCATGTGGAATTTGTGAGCCCGCACTATTAGCTGAAAATTTAAAGCTAACAGGAGATGAACAGGTGGAAACGGTATCGAAAGGGACTTGCTTCGAATTGTCCGACTCCTTGGTGAATGGTAGATCCCCTCTTGACTTCCATTCCGATAAAGACAGCAACTGCAACTCAGCACTGTTACGATTAAACGCTGTCGTCGAGCTACTCGTAGGAAACGATCCCAAATCGAAGAAATCAAAGGTTGGATCCAAATTCTACTGTGCTCTTTATGGTTGGCGGCATCCGGTTTCGGATTTGTCTGTCACTGTCGCCAGCCACAGGACGCCTGCGCCTACAGAGGGACCATGGGTGGCTTGCGCTGCACCACCCACAACTCCAAGCACACACCCCATATCCAGTGTAAACCCGAAGGAATAAGACCGGGAGGCATGTGGATGGGAGCCACGTTTCATCAACGGAGCCGGCCCACACTCCGTCACAGGCAAACACAAGCACGCTGTATTTCGGAATCAAGCACACACCAGTCGGTGGCTGGACCGTAGTCCGCTCCACACTGAGTGCATGGAATCACACTTCGAGCCTATCACGGCCACAACGATCGTGCATCCCGTCCCCTCCGGCAACAACCAACTGCCTCCTGGAGCCAGTATGGACGAGGTAGTAGATAATAGACAGGTAGGCCTCTTATCGACACGCCCATCAAGCGCGGCCACACCGGAGATATCAAGCAACAGCCAATCGCTTGAGAGAACTGTAACAAAGAAAATATATCGAGTAATACATAAGGAAACGGTGACATGAATCTTAACTTAATGAGCACATGAAATAAGTTGTATCCAAACGAATTCGAGATGAGTTCACGAGGTCAGAAAGTATATTTTACGGAAATACCACAAACAGGAAAATGTTATCGTAATTAACTACAGTTGGCTTAAGCGACGTGTGCAAGTTTATAGAAGAGAGTATAGGTAGGCATTTCTATGAGAAAGAAAAGCATTAGGACAAAATTGAAAACCCACCACTTGAAATAAATAGACTTAGCATGCAAGCACGCGGTTAGTAAATCGAATGCAGCGTGCTTACAAACGCTGCGCCGGTTCTGCCTACGTTCTCTGCAGGACCCATCATCGCTTCGATAGTGCGTCCGAGTGGCCTCGCTCATGGCTCACTAGGCCTGCCTGACTCATGCACTCGCGACCGCATGTGCTACAGCGCCATGCGCTCGATGTCGATGGAGTACAACCTATCGGTGCTTGCCGCTTCTTCTCTGCATGTATGAGGTCTTTCTCCCGCACTTCGGCAACTGCCTTCGTGATCAAATCGCGCCATGCACGCCGATCAACCGCCTTCGATTCCCATGACCTGCAATCAAGAGTAGAACGTGAAAGGCTCACTTTGATCATGTCCTAGTAACGTAACTTTGGTTTCCATACATGCCGCTTCCCAATACTCAGCTGACCGTATAAAAGTTGTTTCGGTATCCGCGTCGAATCCATACGGCTCACATGATCGAGCCACCTCAGGTGTCTCAGCAATAGTATGCAGTCCACTGCATACATTCCACTTCGGCGCAACACTTCCGTGTCCGCAACTCTGTCGCCCCAACCGATGCGCAAAATCCGTCGCAAACACTGCAGATGGAGTCCGCTCGAGATATCGCACATCCCGCCGGTACATCGTCCATGTTTCACTGCCGTATAGAAGAACGATCAGCACCATGAATTTGTACACCATCAGCTTCGTGCCGATGGTAAGCTGATGGTTGTTCCACACTCGGTACTCAAGCTTCCCGAATGCCGCCGCTGCCTTAGAGATGCGGATACGCAGCTCACTGTGAAGCTGCTGATCAGTCGACATCACATTCCCAAGGTAGCAGAAGCGGGAGGTGGTTTCCAATACTTCAGCACCAATGCTGATTCGCAGCAATATTGCAGATTGCACCTCCGGTGAAGGCTGTAAGCGACAGACAGTTTTGGTGGTAAATCCGACTTTGGCTGCTGTCAAAGCCAGAGCACTAGTCATGTGCTACAACTCATCCGCGCTATGTGCAAACAATGCACAGTCGTCAGTAAACAGCAACATACGGATAGTTGTCTCACAGGCTAAAGTTTTCGCACCGAAACGACGGATGTTCAGCAACCCACCATCAATACGGTGCTCCACACGAACACCGTAAGCACGTGCGGCATCAAAAGCACAAGATATCATTGCATGAAGATAAATAGTAACCAGGACAGGAGCTAAGACACAGCCTTGCTTCACACCAATGACAACTGCAAAGTCATCCGAGGTCTCTCCACCTAACTGCCCTCTCGCTCACATACCACTGTGCAGACATTCAATTAAGCTTACAAACTTACGCAGACAACCAAACTTCCCCAACACCAGCCACAATGCCTCGAGGTTCACCGAATCAAATGCCTTGGTGAAATCAACAAAAAGCGAGTGCAATGTCTGGTGTTGTTCTCTGCACTTCTCCTGCAACTGACGAGCCGCAAGCACCATATCTATACTGCTGCGACCCGAACGGAATCCATACTGCTTCTCCTCCACGTTAGGTTCCACAACCTGACTGACGAGGCGGTTGAGCAGGATTCGGGCAATCACCTTGCCCACACAACTCAGCAAGTTGATGCCACGATAATTCGTGGCACATTGCTTGCTCCCTTTGCCCTTGTACAGTGGTAGCACAAGGGCATCCTTCAGCTCAGGAGGCACCTCCTCCACAATCCATACGCGTGGCACCAAGTGGAGCAGCACAGTCACCAAGGCGGGTCTGACGTGTTTCAATATTTCAGGCGGGATGCCGTTGGCAGTGGCACGCTTGCCGTTTCGCAGCTGAGCAAGTGCTCTCTGCGTCTCATCCAGTGTCGGCGTGTCCGCCAGACTTGTCTTCACATCGTGCTGCTTGAGGCCGTTTAATCTACGCCAGTCCATCTGAACGGTTGTTCAACAGACAATCAAAGTACTTTGGCCAAATCTGCAGTCTGTGTGCAGGTAGCGCTTGAGCTACCATCGATCAGCGTCCTCAGCAGCTCCAATCTCGGTCCATACACCGCGTTCACGGAGTCGAAGAATTCCTTGTGTTGGCGGCGTTCTGCGTAGCATTCCATCTGCTTCGCCTTCTCTGTCCACCATGCATTTATAAAGCGACTGGCTCTCGGGTCAGTCGCCGTCGAAGTTCGCGTAACTGACTCTTCTTCCCCAAGTCACTGAGGTCTGCGACATGTGCAGCAAATGCTGCATTCTTCCCCGACATCAATGTGCCAATCGTCGTATTGTTCTCACCAAACCAATCAGGCCGATTACAGTTTGCGCACCCGATGGTCTCCTCGGTAGCAGCTGTCACCTGGCCGCGAATGTGGTGCCACAGCTCGCGCACTGTGGCCATGCAGTCCACATCACACAGGCGTGCAGCTACCGCTTTCTCCAGCTCAGTACGTTTCGCCCCAATTCCGGGGAAGAGAATGTTAACTTTACGCCGATTTACGGTGGGAGTGCAATACATTGATTTACGGAAATATATGTACAGTTTGGTCCGCACCAATTTGTGATCAGTGCCATACTCAGCTCCACGCAGTACACGTGTCATGCGCACTTCACCCATATCACGCTGACGTACGATGACATAGTCGAGCAGATGGGCGTGACCACTCCGTGGGTGCGTGCAAGTCGCTATATCACTCGCACTCAGCGCAAACCGAGTGTTCGTGATCGTCAGGCCGTGAGTGGCACACAGTGAAAGCAGCCTGTCACTGTTCACATTCGCTGAACCAATGCCATGCGGACCGTGAACATCTGTCCACACCGAAGCATCACACTCAACGCGCGCGTTGAAATCACCCAGCAGAAATAGTCGGTCGCTCCTCGGCACAGACCGTATCGCGGAGGATAGCTGATTGCAGACTTGATCACGCTTGTCATCAGGATAACACGTGCTTACAAAGGTGGCAAACTTACCTTTTCCGAGTCTTAGGCGAACAGTCATCAGTCGCGCGCTGATGCCTGTTGGGTCACCCACCAGCTGGCCATGGAGGCGATGGGATATTGCAAATCCGACCCCATGTTCAAGTGGTGCTGAGACGGAGTTCCCCACCCATAGAGTGTGTTGTGAGCACCTGCTTCATGCGACTTACCTTGCTCAAGGGCCGGGTTTCACTGAGCGCCGCAATATGGATGTGGTTGCGCGCCAGCTCCATCGCGACCATTGCAGTGCGTCGGTCGGGGCGCTCACTGGAGTTCCGGTCCAGTAGTGTGCGCACGTTCCAGCACCCGATGCTGAGTGCTTTGCGCGCAGGCATACGATTGCATTGGTGGGCAATCGCACGCGAGGTGGTCGTTGTGCTTCGGAGGTTTTCTTGAGGGACTCCGCCCGGAGCCTTTGGCTCAAAAGCCACGAGGCAGTGGGTTGTTTGGAGGTTTGCTTGAGGGACTCCGCTGTTTCTAACACCCCAATTAGATATATAAACAAACCTCAGATATTCGGGTTCTGAAGTCGACAACAAATAGCGCTGTGGTAACGGTGAAGCAGGTAAGTTATGAGATGTTGCCACGCCTTTACCTCACAAAAAGACAATTATGAACTCTTGTACAGTACAGACTGGGGCCGATGGATCGATCGACAGAGAAACACTCATTCCTGACGGGGATAGATCACATCAATGCATATTGCAAGCATTCCCCCCCCTGGGGCGCAATGCGTGCCTGTGCTCTTGGGCGGGTTCGGATTGGTCCGGAACAAAATGGTCATGGTCACTCCGTGAAAAAGGGGTCTGAAACACCAGGACAAAGGATCGGGATAGATTAACACACGTACATGCACACACACACACACACACACACACACACACACACAGAGAGAGAGAGAGAACATGCTTTATTGCCGAAGGCCGGAGTAACTACAGGGTGGAATGGGTTATTGTGGGCCAGGCCAACGTGTATCTACACTATTTCGAATCCATGTTTGGCCATGCAGGTAACAACTTGAGCTAACCAGATATCAGCTTCCTCTGTCATGCTAACAGGTTGCCCCTTCCGATATTCATCGGAAGTTGAGCCAGGCGACTGTGACATGCGCACACCGCCGTGCTCCGGTTCCTTGACCAAGCGCTGTCAGCCAATAGCATGTCGAATGCATAGTAGACATAGCAACGTGTACGCATGTGTAGGGTACGGGGGTGTAGGGGAATCACCACAGCCCGGAGTTTGCTCGTGTGCGACTTGTCACATGGGCGGTGACGGATTAAATGACGGGGGATGGGGGTAGTAACTGGTTAATATCCGAGGTCACCAACGGCAGGCTAAGAGGAAACGGGTCGGTGTATGATAAAGAATTTGAGCGCGATTCACAGCGCCACTATCGAATAGGGCCACTGGCTACTCACATTCCGTGTTACTAAGCTGAACCCCAGGCGCTTGTCCGTACGATCTATCGCGTGCTGTAGAGCGTGCACGGGGCAATAGGCACAATACGAGTGGCGCATTGAAACGCGGAGGCCACAGGTTACTTTGGTCACACTGCTAAATCGCATGTGCACCGATGGGAACCTTCACTGGTGCCATGACAGCAGCGCAGAAATCTTCCTGGCGTCCTGCGATTACGATGGGCGAAGTATCAACGTGGACAATAAGATTGTAATGCAGCTGATGTATGAGTTATCTTAGTGCTTGTTCCACGGCTAGTCCGCAATGCGCCACTTACCCCTTTATCCCACGATCGCAAGCGAAGTCCAAAGACGAGCCAGAAAGAGACTTGAATATATGAAATCACATTTGCTTATATAATTTTGAAGGCAAAATGAAGGGAAGCTACTAAATTACACTTGAGCCAACCAACAGAAGGAGAACGTCAAATGCAACGGCGAATAAGCAATCGTGTGCTCAAGAGCGAATCGCATATGTCCTTAAAAATAGCATCATGGAACCACAAGCGTAAAGCGAACATCCGTTTACAGTGACGGGCACTGGCCAATCAGAAAACGAAATGTAGCGTTTAAACAAATGTCACGAAACAAACGAGAATAAGAAATGTAGACCCAAAAAGTTAAACTAGTACAGTAATCGTGTGACAACTAAACATTCCTTTAACATAACCAAGTGGAAAAGTGATGCGGAGAAAAACCAATGGAGTGTGTTTTTGCAAATGGCACTGCTGAAGAGGACACAGAGATGAGCGTCCATTAACAATAACGTGTGTGTACCAATCGGGCTAACACAGTGGAGCGTTTAAACAATAGTCAAGAAGTAGAAAATAGGAAGAGTAAAGAATATCTATTAAGCTCGTTCACAAAAGATGAATGTCTAATAGCTGTTCTCCTAATGCGCCTCAAACCAACGTGCAAAAGTTACACAGTGTACTGTATAGTAGGGGCAATGAAGTGAATGCTCAACGAGTCGCGTAGGTTGGTAGGGTGTGGACCGGAAAATCCAAAGATGAAAGTGATACCACAATTAGGTGTATACTAATGCTGCGGTGATACCATGATGTGCTATGGATAGAGAAGTAGTGATGCAAGACGAGGCTGAGAATGAGATGTCTACACAGGGAGTGGCTTACGGGCTGGTTGTACGCCGTCGCGTGCTCCGACAGGAATGCCTTCCTTCTGAGGGCAAGTGTGAATGAGTCTCGCTTGTTCCGCAGACAATCAGCGCAGCATATCAGAGTGTGGGAAGTTCGACGCTGTCCATCTGGTTATGTATTACATACCACAAAGCCAATGTTTTCGGATATAGAGTGAGTGACCAACCACTTTTTAACCGGAATGAAGTATCTAACGGAGGGTGGATGAACAACCTAGATTACTACTCGCTTCTGTGTGGACTACCATCGACCATTAAGAAGATGTTTGAGCCACCTGGCTGTCGACTGTGTTCGCAATCAGCAACGAGTCGGATGCTTCAGGAAACGGTTCATGGTCCCTTTACTGCTATACTCGTACTGTTCCGGTGCCATAGGTAGTTTGTTGACACTCAAAACTCTTGTTATCGGTTCTCGACGGTTCGTGACATGCTAATCGCCTCATGGCTTAGCTGGTAACGGCTTTAAGAACTAAGGCGTTGGCTCGGGTTACAGAATACTTAATCGCTTCTCCTACCTGGGTAACTGAAAAGCTCAACGTGCGCACAACGCAGTTGGACATGGATTGACGTAATCCTCGGATCGTTTGTAGAACAACATGCACACCAAACTTATCGGGAGACAAAAGTGAAGAAGCCGTTGACCAAGCTGGTGTACGAATTGTGTTTACTGCGCGCGCAGAAGCAGCGCTACTTGTTTGGATTCTAAGTAACAAGTAATCTTGTGCAATTCAACTCGAAGTCCCCATACGATTGTGCAGCCGCGAGGCGAACACCGTTTGTTTGGCGCAATAGTGCATTTTCCCACGGGTTGCAGCCCGGACCCAGCTAAAGATGAGTTCTACCGTCAACTCTCCGACCTACTCCATAAGAATCATCGCAAATACATCGTGGTTCTCATCGGGGATCTGCGCGCACCGGTTGGTAGGCTGGAAACAAGATGTCGGTAGTCTGGATTGCTAAGGTATTCGCAGACGAATTAAAAGGCGATTCGCATGACGAATTAAGAAACAAAAAGAAAGGCATCAACACTACGCCGGTACGCAGTACCGACACCATGCTGCCATGCAACCACCACCGGTCGCACGTGGGCTAAGGATGCTACGAGAGTCGCCCGGTCCCTACGCAGGCTCGAACCTGCGTCGTCAGATTACGAGACAAGCACGTTACCTTTCGGTTACGGGATTGAGAATGTCGACCGCCACAGATCTGTGCTGCTCACGGTCGTGGACACAGCCCGACCACATTGCTATCGATTACCGTTGACGAGGCTGTTTATGGGATAGCAGATCAAGTTGAAGTACTTAACTCACTTCTGATCACGCGCTTTTATGTACTAGAATCGTCCTGCATCTTTCGGCACCTAGCAGCATCGTCGGACACAGCTAGAAGTGGGTGAACTTGTTGTTTAAAATAAGTTGATTGCCTTTCGGAGTTCGTCACCTATTCTGAACAGCTCTCTACTCTCAGATGTTGACGCGCATTGCATAAATATCCGGAATGTCGTGCACAGATCTGCCAATGCCATCTGTATGTTCACTATTCACATCATCAACGGACAGATTTCCGCTCGATGTTCAAGTTATGAAAGATCACCGTATAATTACAGTAACTCTAGGCTAAGCTTTGAACACCGAGCTCAAACAGGTCACCATGGAAGATCGCGGAGCCTGATGGCAGTGACCGTGTATTTTGTAACGCACCGCATGTGTTCCTTGAGGCATCCAGAGCTACTGATTTCATTCCAGCCTTCGCGCGGAAGCATCCGAGGTACCGGTTACTGGACTATTGTTTCTACCGCTCTGCATTTATCGCCGAGCCGGTATCATCGTGACCGATTTACAGGTTCCGGCCCTCCTCCCACTCAGAGGGAGTGTAAACAGGTCAGTTGCAGGTGAATGGTCCGCTGTGCGGTCACATTTTAATCTGACTACAGAATCCACGTTTATTGATGAAATTATTAGTGTTATACGCTTCACTTGCACAAGTAGAAATGAGTTACAGCCGAACCGCGACTTCTTAACGTGCTTTCGGTTACTGGTAAAACGACGGAAAGACCGGCTTGCTAGTTATCAAATGAGCAGATGCGACTGAAGAGTAAAGCGCGTCGCCTAACCGCATTCATCATACTTGCCACACTGGATTCACCTAGCCTCATTATCCTATGGTGTGTTCCGATGCTGCTGGAAATCTTAACCGAAATCTGGACACTCTGCAGTGTCCTCTCAAACATTAGCTTTGTGTGGTGGGTTCGTTATCAATCGCATTCGATCTGGAGGTTGTGTTACATCGTCCGCTTCCATCTACTTTACAGGTTTGGTTAACACCACTGATGGAACCGAGATTACGTGTCTAACCGGTGTGCTGCAGGAGGGAACGAAATACCATCAGTTGGATTCCTGCGTTACTTGTCGCTGGAGGCCAGGGGGATATACCCCTCTCACGGAGTAACACTTGGCTCCAAAGCCTATGCGGTTCGTACACTTCACAGACCGTAGCCATTAAGTATCACAAGTCACCGTAGGGGGACAGCTATGTTTCGTGACCACAAGGAGAAATCACCTGCACACCGGGGTCTTGCAGCGATGACGAATAGACAACGCCGACAGGCAGATGGCTGACCGCCAACAGCTGACCAGCTTTGGATCAATGAGACAGCCAGTTTCGCGAGATGGGATAGAGGCAAACGGTTAACCCCAATACACAGTCTATTTGGGGGGGGGGGGGTTGGAACACGGGACGTAGAGAAATAAATTGTCAGTATTACTGTGAACGTGCAGTGTAGCGAAAAGCGATGGCACGAAGAGGACCGTATGCTCACCATTCCATGGAAGTGAATCACAGAATAATGAAAACGTATGAGGAGGGAGCGGATTGGACGCATGTTGCTGGTGTGCTTAATGTGAATGTTAAAACCTGCCGCAGCTGGATTCGTATGTGGGAGTCTACCGAACCTAGGGACAGCATGGAGGGGTTCGTCGCAGTGCGTTGGCAGATGGTCATGTGGACGCTCTGGTTGAGTGGGTGTCTGCGGAGCCAACAGTAACCCTTGAAGCTCTTCGATTACGGTTGAAAGAGGGGTGTGAAGTTGAGCTATGCACCAGCACGGTCGCCAGGTACTTAGACGGCCGATTAGTAAGTATGAAGAAGTTGCAAGCTATTCTAGAGTCTGAACACGTTAGAGAACACAAGGCGACGGAAACCATTCGTGTTGAAACTGATGAATTTGGAGGCAGAAGAAAGACAAGCAGTATGGATAGATGAAACCAATTTTAACCTTCTCTGCAGGCGCACCAGGGGTCGCTCACTTCGTGGTACGCGGGAGCAATGTACCGTGGTGAACAGTAGAGGTCAGAATGTACACCTAGTCGGCGCCATGACGAAGAATTGTTTGATAGCTTCCTCCGTAGTAAGAGACAGTTACAATAAGAGTAGGTGCCCTCAGTGGCTGCGTTAACTGCTTGCTACTAACGATTCTGCATTTATCGCAAGCTGTCTTTTGATTTGCGACGATGCTCCATGCCACACGGACCTGAAGCAAGTTTTTTGGAGTAACCTTACCGAATGCGACTGGCCTGATACTCTCCATCACTTAACCCCATCGAGGACATCCGGAGTATTATTAAATCCTATGTGAAGCAAGAAATGAGAGCGCGTTATGCTGAAATGCTCGGAGGTGACCCTGCAATTGTTCTAAGTAAAGGCGAGTGGCGGACACGTTTTCTGGAGAAGGTGGTGTCTGGAGCACGAGCATGAGTGACAAAGCATCAATGCGGGCATATGGTTCAACACATGTTCAACACGTGTTATTCATCTAGCAGATATGTAAATCATTTTTGTCAGTAAACTACTTATTTGTAAATGGTGTTGTTACTTCGTCGTCGTGGGTGGTCATACTGCACTATAGACTCTGGTTGAAATATGCAGTACTCGTGACAATTGCTCGGAAGTAGTGTGCAATATCGTGTAGCATAGATGTTTGCGTTTCTGTTCAGTTAAACAACCCTGTGAGAGCTTGAGAACTCGCGACGCATGGGAATACGGTTGTAGAGTTAGTAATGATCAGAAATCATTTAGCCGTTGTTTGGGTTTGAAGAGCAGACGGCTAATAGATTTGGATACGGGTAGATCAGCGAAGAAAAGGAAAACGTGCGAACGTGACTGAGGTGAATAGCGTGTGTTGTCCAGTTGCTTAGCGAATCATAGCAGTACGGGCGACTGGACGCTAAGGAAAATGAAGACAATAAGGACAGAAAAAATTAAGATGTCTATGATCGCGAGGGAATAGGTCCCACGTAATGTGGGCAAACACATCGCACCCACTAGCGATGGATCACCCTCCTATAGAGCGCGGCCTGAGTGCTTTCACGCAGTTACACTCGAATACGTGAACAGAGCGCACCCAATCTAGGCTGAGATTCGCCCAGGTCGAGGCAGTATTTATCACATGTCCATAATATGCCAGAATCTAGAGGACTTTCGAGCGCTGGATAAGATCGACGGAAAGGAAGCTAACACACAGCCTACGTTGGAGCTAAAAAGGTACCGACATCACAGTTGGTCATAGTGTAGGGTTCCCCAATCCGAGTTGAGGTCTCAAAGACCAGAAACACACCTGGTTGGAAAGGTTATGGGGATTGGCCCATGAGCATGGCTACACTCCGCCCCTCTAAAAGTACATCTTTGCCACTTATGTTTCACCTGTGTGTTGGGGCACTATAACAATAGCACCTCAGCCAAGTGATATATATATATATATATATACACTTATTGTCCACGTTGATACGTCGCCCGTCGCAATCGCAGGACGCCAGGAAGATTTCTGCGCTGCTGTCATGGCACCAGTGAAGGTGCCCATCGGTGCACATGCGATTTAGCGGTGTGAGCAAAGTAACCTGTGGCCTCCGCGCTTCAATGCGCCACTCGTATTGTGTCTATTGCCCCGTGTCTACAGCACGCGATAGATCGTACGGACAAGCGGCTAGGGTTCAGCTTAGTAACACGGAATGTGAGTAGCCAGTGGCCCTATTCGATAACAGTCTCTGTTATAGTGGCGCTGTGAATCGCGCTCAAATTCTATCATACACCGACCCGTTTCCTCTTAGCCTGGCGTTGGTGACCTCGGATATTAACCAGTTACTACCCCCATCCCCCGTCATTTAATCCGTCACCGCCCATGTGACAAGTCGCACACGAGCAAACTCCGGGCTGTGGTGATTCCCCTACACCCCCGTACCCTACACATGCGTACACGTTGCTATGTCTACTATGCATTCGACATGCTATTGGCTGACAGCGCTTGGTCAAGGAACCGGAGCACGGCGGTGTGCGCATGTCACAGTCGCCTGGCTCAACTTCCGATGAATATCGGAAGGGGTAACCTGTTAGCATAACAGAAGAAGTTGTTATCTGATTAGCTCAAGTTGTTACCTGTATGGCCAAACATTGATCGCAAATGGTATACTGAATACTGTATTATGGAGCAAGTAGAAATGAATTCTGTGCAACTCTTCCGAAATATGGTGAAAAACGATATAAAACTTGTTAACCGTGAATATAGTTGTCGTTCTCATGTAACATTTAGAATATCTGACTCACGATATTTCAGGACGCACAAATGTGATGTCATCGTAAGTGTGCAATCGTTCTCTGAATCGAATAGTGGTAAAATATAAATCTAACAACGTTTTGAACTGCTGCACAGATGTTGCCTCCATCACATGTTCAGGTAAACTGTCCGTTCGAAGCACAATGAGTGAGGAACACATTTCACATCCGGCACGACAAGTTTGTATCTGTGTCCGCGTGTGCTGCATGTCCCTCGTAAGTGCAGCATTGGCCTTAGCATTGGGAAGTCACCGAGATTTAGAATACGGTAGGTCATAATGAGGTCGACTCGCACCCGATGGTAGGACAAGGTGTAGAGTCCTAGTTTCTCGCACCGGTCTTCTACCCCCCAAGCCACGTAAGCTCGGGATGAGCCTGGTAACAACTTGTTGGACCTGTTCGATCTATTGTGCCTCGCCTCGGGTAATCGGAAAGTAGGCGGGCGAACCGTACTCTAGCATTGGTCTAATGATAGAAGAGACAGCGAGTGGCAACCATTCCAGACCATGTGCCGAAGCTACGTTTGAGCGCCCAAAGCATGCGCAGTCCGTTACGATATAGCCTGTTTGTGTTGTCCACGGACTTCAAATCGTAGCGTTAGAGTACACCTAGGTCCTTCACGGAGGGTGTGGGATTTAGCGGTTGGTCGTCAAGGGTGTAGGTTTGGCCGTCAGCACCCTTCCCCAGGCTCATAAAGACAAACTTGGTATAGAATCCACTACAGCGTCATTTTCAAGAAAGGGAGCGAAGTCTACATGATGATGGTGCTCGCCGCCTCTCCTCATTTTCTTCTAATCAGTCTACCGATCATTGTACGTTCTGACAGAGGGAATGGACTAACACAACCGAAGAAAATTCGTTAGTTCACTCACGCATTTTCACAAGAACCGCGCACTACCTTCGGTTTGAGGCGAACGATCATATTTGCCTTTGATAGCATTATCTAGCTGGGGCAGTGCTCACACAGCCCTTATAACAGCTCATTATGGGCCCTTACGTGAGGTCTATACCTTAACGAGGCTGTAGCCGCAATGGTTGGTGAAAGGGTCTAAAATATTGGTCTGGCTGGATAGGGTTATTCTTTGATGGACTGTGACCCAACATTCCCATAACTTTGAATTGGCAGGATGTTGATCAGCGCACATAGTGTTGATCGCGTGAGTGTCAATTGGCTTATCTATCCTCCCGCAAGCTGTGAGTATTCACTAGCTGCCTTCATTTACATACGGCACCTCAATCACATTTAAGGATATCCCTAGATCTTACAGGTCGTGTCTACCGTACCGCAGTATGGTCTTCACTCAGTTTCGAATACCTCAAATGCGCTCGTGTTTCTGATCGTTGTTAGTTACCTACAGAACGTCGCGTGTGTCTGTCGGTACAGCATGTATACAACTGTTCAGTGTGCAGTTGCATATTCCATTCAGATGGCTAAGTTCGTTTCGTCATGGGCAAGCGGAGGGCTGATTACTTACCGTTGATCTGAACAGGTACTACATATGATCGTTTTCTGCAGCGGGTCTTGTTCTATCTGCTGGCCACGGGATAGTGTTGTGTGCGAAGAAAGCAGCCAGTTGTCTGGCGGCAAGAAATAGAGTTGCTGACGGAGTACTATTTGTTCATCTTCCATTTAAAGCTTGGGTTCGCGCACCATTACTTGTGCATTAGGCTCGGCACATTACAGATATTGCTGCTTTCGGTATTAGTAACGTGTTTACCGTCACCTCTAATTGGAGCTACCCACTTTCCTACTGAACAAATGTTATATTTATGGACGGCGCGAGACGCGATCTAGCGGACCCATCCCTATTGTTTTGTACAACTTTTACTATGCATCGTCAAGGTAAACGACTTGTTTTCTTCTGGCGACACGATTTGCTACAATACCTCAACCACTCGTTTTATCCGAAAACACACTAAACATCGACCATTGTCATTTCAACGAAACTCCTTGGCATGTCACATCCCCGAAATCCATAAAGCAAATGGTGATAAGTAATTAGTTACTACGTTTGACTTTGGATAACCAGCAGAATAAGGATAATTTTGGGGATAGTGAATAACAAAATGCCCAACTGTTAGCCTCTTCCGTTGGCAAGAGGTATGTGCCCCAGTCCGAAGGATTTTTGGGTATCTAGGTTTCACATTTGCTACTGTACTCTTTTCTTTCTTTCTCACTGGTTACTTGACTGTGAACTTTCAGTACAGCCATTCATGTTTCGCTATTTATGGTTCTGGTTCCGCATGGAGATCCGATTGCCGCCTATTAGACTGTCTTTTGAAACTTAAATTAGTCTACATGTTCTCCTATCGTGCCTGATAAAGAGTCTGCGAGTGCTCTCACTGTTGGTTGGTTTTGGTCATTTTGCATTTCTCTTACTTGGGATACGCGGCTTCCAGCTATTGGACACTAGTTGTGCTTTGCCCCTGCAAGGTACACAGGCATGCCGCTCCTCTTTTACTCCAATCTGGCCCTGCCTTTGACTAGCTATCTATCGTCACTTAGCCTTAACGGTTCTCAGTAACTGACCTTTCTGGAATGAGGGATTCTTGGGTCTCAGTCATTTACCACACCGCAGCTCAGTGATCACTGCGCTGTGCACACCTTCCACGTTGAGGTCCAGTTTTACCATCTTGATTGGGCCTGATGACAGACAACTACTTGAATCTATTTTTAGAGATCTGCAAACTTTTACCTCTTCCCAACCCATATCGTACCCTATAACCCCGAGCACTCACAGTTTGTGCTTCCCTTCTCGCCGTAACTTTTGATTCCTGTTTAGCAGTCTCACCATTACACTTCCCTTACTACGATCTATGTGGGTTTGCATTTGCATTCTTTTCTCTCCCAGTTTTACCAAAGCTTATTCACAATTCCACCGAGGCCACATTGTACAAGAAGCACGGGAATATCCTTGGAACTGCTGAACTGATATCCGCTATGAAAGGGTGAGTGCTTCATTGCACATTTCCAACCTTGTTTGGTCTTCTTACTGCGATTGTTTCATTTTCAAAGGTAGTGGCGCATCCCGTTTCGCTTCGGTGGGGTATCGTTTCTCTTTTACCTCGTTTACTGTGCACAGCAACTGTTTCCTGACATATGCTGGACTGCGCACTATCTGCTCCGCAAGGAAGCTATCTCGGTGATGCCGCCTTATCTTCGCATGATAGCCAGCTGTTTGTGACCGTGTTTTTGATAAGGAATGAACTCCTTAACCTCACCTGTTTGTTTTGAACATTTAAATTCTATCCTAGACCACCGTACTTTCTTTCCTGTTATTCTTCGTCCCCTAAGTCATGTGGTTGTACGGCGGTGAAGCACCAGTTCAAGTGACTGATGTACGTGTTGTTGTTGTTGTTGTTGTTCCGCCACTTAAGCGGTTTCCTTTACGATTCACTACAGCAAGCAGCACTCACATCGCGCATTTCACCGGTTTTTCCATTTCGTCTAGGGTTTACTTTGTTTCAAGAACTCATGATCCGGCTTTCTTGCTCAGCTTGAGTTTCCTAACTTAGAGACTTAATACGGAACTTTTTGTGAATGAAGACATTTGTTCTATGCCGGTTTTTGTTGTGCGCGAACTTTTTCACTTATCAAGTGATTCCCCGTGTTGGAAAAGAGCTATACTTCTTTTCGTCACAGTTTGCACTGTCCTCATCTGAGGCTTACCATCAGCTTCTCGGCGATATATTCGCCTACCACTGCACGGCTTTTTCATTTCTGAATCGTATCGATTAGTGTGTGTCGCTGGTGAATGTACTGGACCACGGTTTGTATTGGCATTTTGGACTTCGCGGCACTCTCCTCAATTGTTTAACTCTCCTGTACGGCAATCACGAATCTGTCCAGTTCTAATTGCTGCGTCGCGTTGTTTCAATACTCCCAATCACCTAACTGACGTCCAAATGTTCAAACAGTACTTTCTCGGTTCACATGCATTGAGCCTACCCATTGCCGAAAGTACAAGGCCTTGCCACCTGGAGGTCGCGGGTTCAAGCCTGCGTGAGGGATTGGCCGACTCACTCGGGACTGGTGGGGATTTCGTAGCTGCGAAGCGTCCGTACGGCTTACTGATCATGGTTTTACACATACATAGATATACAAAAGGAGGGTTTGTTATCCGCTGAAATTGCTTCTTATCTTACAGTTCAATGAAAGAGCGTATTGCCAGTATATTTCGTATACAAAGCGGGGTGCGTGTCACCATTTTTGGTCACCGGGTGTCCTTCGTTCCATCTAGGGACCCTTTGGATCTCATGTCCTTGCCCAACCCCAATCACCGATTACTTTGCATCGTCTATCATCATCAACAATACATCACTAAATTGTAATGATAACTCGCTGCCGTGCAGTCACTGCAACCGTCGGAACGATGAATAATAAGAGGGAGAAGAGTCCCTAGCGTAAAACTTTAATACCCTAGGCTAACATTCAGGGTCAAGGCGTCTACACCTTGTCAACAACTTACCGTTACAAACAACTGGCTATCGTGCAAAGATATGGCGGTATCGAGGAGACAGCTATCTTGCGACTTTCGTTGCTCGGCGTCTTAATCACAAGCAGCCTGCCATCAAACACACTTTGAATATGCACTAGGAGACAGCAGCAAATGTGCCAATGGTACCTGTTGCGAATCATTCTCTATAATGTCTCTAACCAAACACATGGTGGTTCATGTGGACTCTAACCCGTAAGGCGAAGCTGACCAACAACACTGAGTTGGCTGCCAGATCGTGGCCGAATGGATAAAGCGTCTACCTTGCAATCCGGAGTTCGCGGGTTCGAGCCTGGTCGGTGACTGGGTGACTCTCACAGTATCATCAGCCCACGGGCGACTGTATGCATATATTCCTATTCCTTCGGGTTTAGACTGGATTTGGAGTGTGTGCTTGGAACTGTGGGTAGTGCAGCGGAAGCCACCCATGGTCCCTCTGTACGCGCAGACGTCCTGCGGCTGGCCACAATGACTTCCGAAACCGGAAGCCGCCAACCATGTATGTATGTGTGCCCCATGCTGAGGCTGATGTTGCATTCATGATGCCTCTTCACCTCGGTTTGGCTTAACAAACTTACACTTAATCTAGCTCTTTTGGAGCTGAATAAAATTCATTCCACTTTATTTGCTGTGTTCTACTTACCTGAATAACCTTCCATTAACTTATACACGTTGCTTACGCTAACTGTGGTTATCTTCGTTATCTCTCTTGCGTTTAACATTTTTGCATAACTTGAGGACAATTTGTACTTATCGCGTATTTGTTGCTGACCAACTTACTTCATATGCTACTTTAGCGAACAGTTAAGTCGGCCTAGCCGTATGCTTTAACATATATGTTTTATTCGTTAAAATTGCTTGGTTGTTGTGACATCTCCGGTGTGGCTGTGTGGGCTATGCCAGCTTACACTTAAACTAGGTCTTTTTAAGCTGGATGAATTTCATTTCACTGTATTTTTTTGTTCTGCGTACCTGAACAATCTTTTCTTAACTTGCACACATTGCTTACGCTATTTGCGCTTATCTTCGATAACCTTGTTGGGTTTGTAGCATTGTTAAGTAACCTGCTGACATTTTGTAGTTATCGCGGATTCGTCGCTAACGCAGTCACTTCATGTGCTTATTTAGCGAAGAGTTATGCCACTGTATCTGTATGCATTATTCGATTTACTTTATTCGGGATCGTGGTTTCAAGTGATTAGCTGTTGTTTGGTATCTCCGGTGTGGCTGCGCTTGATGTGCATGTTGACAAGGTGCCTACCTGTCTCTTACCCACTACCTTGTCCATACTGGCTCCAGGAGACAGTTAGTTTTTGCTGGATGGGGCTTGCGTGTTATCCTCCGGGATACATGGAGACTGCGCCGCGACTACGAGGTCGTTTATTAAGATTACGCTCGAATATTTGTAGAGTATATACACTATTTACAACTGTCCGTTTCGATGGCTCATTCCCGTTATTTGCATTGTGTCGCTGGCTCCTTTTCCATTGATTTATACTTGATCGCCACGTTCAGTCTGTCTAAAATCACCTTGACTTTCTTGGTGGATGTACGATTGGTGGGATTGGGCCCGCGCGCTTCTTCCCTCAGTCCAGTGCCACAAGCCTTGGCTCAAAGGTGCACTAGTATGCGCTCCTTCGCGTGTTAACGCCTGGTTGGTCGCTTGCACGTTCAGTGAATGGTTGCAGGCTGGACGCGATCACGGGTCAACAATTTCCTGACTGGCTGACCAATCTGCTTCCTGCAACATGCTCACTCCCTATCGGTCTGGTCTGTGAGGTTCGATCGTCATTATAGCATTTTCAGCCCCCATCACATCCTTTCCTTTTTCGTTTTTTTAGGATGGCGTTTTTTCCCCGTATTGCCTACCACTTCTTGGGCGTTTAATCTTCTGTGCTTGTATAGCAGTATTCCTCTCCGGTTGTTGTTGCTGACCCTCTCTCTGCGGTGTCCACTTCTGTCGCCCTCTTTTCTGTTGCACCCGATTCCGTCGAATGCGATTGCCCCTAACCTTGACTTCATAGCTCCTCTCTCCCTTCCAGCCTTCGATCACTCCTATCCGCCAGCATCCACCGGATCCTGGTAATGGCTGTACCCATACTTCTCCTGTACCTAGTGGTGGGAGGCTTTTCGATCCGCGATTATAGTACTTTTTGCGTTAGCATTCTGTTCCGTAATCGGTCGTGTTGAACATCGGACAGCGGCATCTCGGGCTGCAGTAGGGTTGTAACAGTTGGTATTAGCGTCCTTGTTCGGCGACTGAATAGACGCTGTGCTAGACTCGCTCCGATGTCAGTAGGTGGTGTATTCCTTCGATCCAGAAGCATTATATACGGACCTTGCTGGCTCTCCTTGGCTTTTGTAAGCCCTTTCTTCGCCTCCTTCACTGCGGACTCAGCTTTACCGTTTGATCGGCTATTTTATGGGCTGGTTAGCCGGTGACGAGAATCCCACTTCTTGCTCAATGCACGAACCTCTGCACTATTAAATTGCCGCCCGTAGTCTAAAATCACCACCTCGGATATTCCATGCCGAGCGAATTGGCACCGAACTTGTTCACCACGGATTGCGTACTAGTCATCGTAAGTGCATCGATCTCGAAGTAGTTACTAAACTAATCTATCACAATCAAATAGTTCCTTCCATATTGAGAAAAAATGTTTAGTGCAACCATCTGCAGGGGTTTGTCAGTAACGTCACGTAGCATCATCGGTTCTTTGGCTGGCGTACGTCGTGTGCTCTGCATGCTACACAATTGAAGGCGTAGTCACGTATTTGGCTGGTCATCCTGGGCCAGAACAACAGCACTCTAGCTCTTGCCACGCAGTTGTTGGTTCCTAAATGTGCACAATGTATCAGGTCTAGCATCGAACGCTGCAGTGCCTTTGGAACCACTGTCCTGTTGCCTTTGAATATTAATCTCTCCTAAGTAATGAGTTCGCCACGAACATGGAAGAATAAGTCAGCTCCTTTGGTAACTTTTTCTTGTCTTCCGGCCTACACAATTCGTCCTCCTCGGTGTATCATTGGAGATGATGCAAGCGTTCCTCATTGACGACGATCAGCTGTGTTGCATGGACAAAATCTGGGTCTTTTTCCTTTCCTGGCGGGTCTGACAGGTGCGCTCTTGACAGCGCGTCCGCAATGTGCATCTGGGATCCTGGCCGGTAGACAATCTCTAGATCATACTTCCGCAGACAAATAAGCATCTTTTGCATTCGGCATGGGACAACATGAAGCGGCTTGCTGGCGATCAACACTATGGGCCTGTTGTCGGTAATGGCGTTGGATTTGCGGCCATACGTATAGTCATTGAAACGTTCCACGGCATAAATCAATGCAAGCATTTCTTTCTCTATTTGCGCGTAATGACGCTTGGTCTCTGTCAGCGTCCGGCTACAGTAGTCGATAGGCTTAACCTTCTGCATGAGTACGGCTCCGATACCATACTGACTGCTGTCACACTGGGTCTCGACGGGAAATGCTTGGTTATAGTAAGCGAGAACGGGGGCGCTTGTGATCAATTCCTTTATTTTCTGATATGCTCTCTCCTGCTCCGCGTCCCAATGCCACTTCTTACTCTTATGCGTCAGTTTTCATATTGGTACCATTACATCGGCTAATCTGGGCAAAAAGCGACTTAGGTACTTCATCCCATTCATCCTGCCAACGGCTTTCACTTCAGTAGGAGGAGGCATCTTTTTGATGACCCTGACTTTCTCTGGGTCTGGTTTCAGTCCTTCGGAGCTTAGCACGTGTCCATGAAACACCACTTCCGTCCTACGCAACTTGATCTTCTCCCGTTTCAGTTTGATGTTCCTTTCAAAACAGCTCCGCAAAAATCTATCGATGTTCTGGTCGTGCTTTACTCGCGTTGCGTCAAAAACCAAAACCTGGTCTGCTACACAGAACCTTCCTGATAAATCATCTAAAGCCTGCATCAGTCGTTACTGGAATATCTCTCTAGATACCTTCACTCCAAACGGTAAACGAAGCCAGCGGAAACGCCCGAAAGGTGTCCCAAACATGGTCAGGTAGCTTGAGTCTTCGTCAAGTAATACATGCCAAAACGCAGAAGCAAGATCTACTTTAGTGAATATTCTAGCTCTGGATAGCACCGGAAGTACGTCGTCTAGCGTCGGTAGCGTATAATGCTCCCTCATGAGTGCGACGTTTGAGTGGTTTTGGATCAATGCCACGCGTAGTTCTCCAGATTTCTTAGTAACGATCGCCACCTGGCTAACCCAATCTGTCGGCTCCTCAACTTTGGCTATTAAACCTAAACTAGTAAGACGCTACAACTCGTCTAAAACTTTCTCACGTGAGGCAATGGGCACCTTTCTGGTCGGCAACGCTACCGGCTTATCGGATTCGATTAAAGATACATGAGCACACCCTTCGAGTCTCCTTACGACCCCGTCAAACAGGCTTGGGTAGCTGTCAATAATCTCTATGTTATCTTCACACGAATGGACGAAACTTTCATGGTTAAAAGAAACCAAACCGTGACTTTGAATAGAATCAATACCCAACATGGACATAAGATCTCCTGTGACTATCAGGAAATCGTGTTGGCGTTCTGTGCCGTTTTTCGGATTAATGGCCTTCAACGTGGCGGTACCTTTCGGCGGCAGCTTTGAACCCTTCAATATTCTGAGGCAATTCTGCATCCTGTCACATGTCATCCCCACACTGTGCTTGTCAGGTAGGATGTTAACAGTAGCCCCCTGAGTCCAGTTGGAAGCGCACTGGTCGTCCTCGAATCAAAAGCGTCGCGAAAACACGCTTGTGTTCTCCACAATTTTCCAAGTTGGTTATCGAAAATTCTTGTAACTGTTTGTTGATGCTCTCGACTACTAGGCTGGCCTTAGCGGATCTGCAACAGCGAACAAAATGGTTCTTCTTGGGACATTTTGTGCACGTTCGACCCCAAGATAGGCAGCTTTCCTTTCTTCTTGGATGTACACGACCGCAAAACTGACAACTCGGCCCCTTTCCTTCGGGTGTCTGTGGCGGACTATTGTTGGTTCGGGATACCGCGCACAGATCCGTGTTTGTTTCGGCTCTCACATGCTCGAACTGCTGCGCCGTCCTTGCTTCACTCAAGCAGACCTCCACACATTGTTCCAAGGACAGGTTCCTGTCTCAGAAGGCGCCGAGTGCGCTCATCATTCTTTATGCCAATGACAATATGATCACGTATCAAGGAGTCTCGCATGTAATTGCAAAGTTGCAGTTACGCGCCAACAGCTTCAGTTCTGTTATGTAAGTATCGAACGATTCGCTTGGGGATCGATTGCAAGCCAAAACTAAATACCTTTGATACCTTTCATTTACCTGTCCTTCGCAAAACGCCCCGAATCTTCTCAGCACTTCCGAAATTTCGACTTCCTTACCTGCCTCACTGAGCTCCAATATTTCGAGTACCCTCCTGGCTTCATCACCCACAGCGTGTCTAAACACCGCCAACTGGTACGCCATTGGTTGAATATCCAACTGGGTCAGGGTGACGAAATCCCTCCACTTCGCCTTCCACATTCTCCATTTCCCTGGCAGCATGCTTTCAGTCATCTGCAGAGCGGTCGGCAGTGTGATGATGGCTGTTATTTGCATTGTGTCGCTGGCTCCTTTTCCATTGATTTATACTTGATCGCCACGTTCAGTCTGTCTAAAATCACCTTGACTTTCTTGGTGGATGTACGATTGGTGGGATTGGGCCCGCGCGCTTCATCCCTCAGTCTAGTGCCACAAGCCTTGGCTCAAAGGTGCACTAGTATGCGCTCCTTCGCGTGTTAACGCCTGGTTGGTCGCTTGCACGTTCAGTGAATGGTTGCAGGCTGGACGCGATCACGGGTCAACAATTTCCTGACTGGCTGACCAATCTGCTTCCTGCAACATGCTCACTCCCTATCGGTCTGGTCTGTGAGGTTCGATCGTCATTATAGCATTTCCAGCCCCCATCACAGGGATGGGGTGCACACGCCTTGTGGTCGTGCTACGCTTGAAGAGTGGTTTCATGCACTCAGTGTGGAGCGGACTACGGTCCATCCACCGCCGTGTGTGCGCTTGATTCCCCAAATACAACGTGCTTGTGTTTGCCTGTGAAGGAGTGTGGGCCGGCTCCGTTGATGTAACCTGGCTCCCATTCGCTTGTCTCCCGGTCTTATTCCTTCGGGATTACGCTGGATATGGGGTGCGTGGATGGAACTGTGGGTGGTGCAGCGCAAGCCACATACATACATGCATACAAATTTACACGGGCAACCAAACTTACCCAACACCAGCCACAATGCCTCGAGGTTCACCGAATCGAATGCCTTGGTGAAATCAACAAAAGCGTGTACAGCGGCTGGTGTCGTTCTCTGCATTTTTTTTGCAACTGACGAGCCGGAAACACCATATCTATAGTGCTGCGACCCGAGCGGAATCCACACTGCTCTTCCGCCACGTTAGGTTCCACAACTTGACTGACGAGGCGGTTTAGCAGGATTCGGACAATCACCTTGGTCACACAACTCAGCAAGTTGATGCCACGATAATTCGTGGCACATTGCTTGCTTCCTTTGCCCTTGTATAATGGTAGCACAAGGGCATCCTTCAGTTCAGGAGGCACCTCCTCCACAATGCATACGCGTGGCACCAAGTGGGGCGGCGCAGTCACCAACTCGGGTCCGACATGTTTCAACATATCAGGCGGGATCCCGTCGGCCCCGGCACACTTGTCGTTTCGCAGCTGAGCAAGTGCTCTCTGCGTGTCATCCAGTGTCGGTGTGTCCGCCAGACTTGTAATCACATCGTGCTGCTTGAGGCCGTTTAATCTACGCCAGTCCATCTCTGAACGGTTGTTCAAGAGACATTCAAAGTGTTTCCTCCAGATCTGCATTATGTCTGCAGTCTGTGTTCAGGTAGCGCTTGAGCTACCATCGATCAGCGTCCTCAGCAGCTCCAATCTCGGTCCATACACCGCGTTCACGGAGTCGAAGAATTCCTTGTGTTGGCGGCGTTCTGCGTAGCATTCCATCTGCTTCGCTTTCTCTGTCCACCATGCATTTATAATGCGACGGGGCTCTCGGGTCAGTCGCCGTCGAAGTTCGCGAAGCTGACTCTTCTTCCCCAAGTCACTGGGGTCTGCGACATGTGCAGCAAATGCAGCATTCTTCTCTGACACCAATGTGCCAATCGTCGTATTGTTCTCATCAAATCAATCAGGCCCCTTACAGTTTGCGCACCCGATGGTCCTCCGGGTAGCAGCTGTCACCTGGTCGCGAATGTGGTGCCCCAGGTCGCCCACTGTGGCTATGCAGTCCACATCACACAGGCGTGCAACTACCGCTTTCTCCAGCTTAGTACGTTTCGCCCCAATTCCGGGGAAGAGAATGTTAACTTTACGCCGATTTACGGTGGGAGTGCAATACATTCATTTACGGAAATATATGTACAGTTTGGTCCGCACCAATTTGTGGTCAGTGCCATACTCAGCTCCACGCAGTACACGTGTCCTGCGCAGTTCACGTATATCACGCTGACGTACGATGACATAGTCGAGCAGGTGGGCATGACCACTCCGTGGGTGCGTCCAAGTTGCTATATCACTCGCACTCAGTGCAAACCGAGTGTTCATGAGTGGCCGTGAGTGACACACAGTGAAAGCAGCCTGTCACCGTTCGCATTCGCTGAACTAATGCCATGCGAACCGATAACATCTGTCCACACCGATGCATCACGCCCAACGCGCGCGTTGAAATCACCCGGCAGAAATAGTCGGTCGCTCCTCGGCACAGACCGTATCACGGATATCTGATTGCAGACTTGATCATGCACGTCATCAGGATGATACATATTTGGACCGTAGGTGCTTATAAAGGTGGCAAACTTACCTTTTCCGAGTCTTAGGCGAACAGTCATCAATCGCGCGATGGCCATGGAGGCGATCGGATATTGCAAATCCGACCCCATGTTCAAGTGGTGCTGATGCGGCGTTTCCCACCCAGTAGAATGTGTAGCCAGCAGCTGCTTCATGCAGCTTATCTTGCTCAAGGGCCGGGTTTCACTGAGCGCCGCAATATCCATATGGTTGCGCGCTCGTTCCATCGCGGCCGTTACAGTTCGTCGGTCGGGGCGCTCACTGGAGTTTCGATCCAGTAGTGTGCGCAGGTTCCAGCACCCGATGCTGAGTGGTTTGCGCGCAGGCATGCGATTGCATTGGTGGGCAGTCGCGCGCGAGGTGCCGGATGTGCTTCGGATGTTTGCTTGAGGGACTCTGCCCGGAGCCTTTGGCTCAATAGCCTTACCCACCAGGCAGTGGGGAGCTGATCCAAAGCGAGAATGTGATTGTAGATGCAGATTGGTATCTGCTTGACGGCCGTCACATGCAGCCTTTGTGATACTGGAACCATGCATACAGGTTTTGCGACAGTAGTAGGATACGCACCTGTGACCACGTAATACGCAGGTGCGTTTTGGCGGGTTTCCCTTAATTTGACCAGGGGCTGCTTGGCTTGAGGCAGGCAATAGCAAATCATTGACCACCCGGAGGTGCGCTCCCACCTTCACAGACAATACGTGGCGCTCCTGCTCTACTGCAAACGCACTGTGAGCTTGTAACTCGTAGACTTGTTGTCTCCCATGGCTAGCTTTTACGGGAAGAGGGCCGTCGACCACTTCCTAACCTCCGGAGAGGAAGGACTAGGATACTGGCAGGGCGCCCACACCTGACAGGAGAACGACTCGGGTCCTCAGCCAATGCCTTCGATTAAACGTACACTCGAAAGGCAGCCGGTCTAGCACATTGTCAGTTCACCGACTCATGCGGATTGGTATCCTGTATCTTGGCAGGGAGAAGGACGTAATCCATCTCCGACCCAGCGGTCGCTACGAGGAGGCGTCCAAGACATGAGCCAGTGGCGCAACAGTAGCAGCAGTGGGCATACGATCTGTCAGGATATACCCACCAGCAGCCTCAGCGCACCATAGGCTCTACCTCGAGACGATATGTACGAATTCGCTTACACACATGCTTGCTCCACACTGAATGCATTGTCATAGCTTGTGCGTTCTGTAGCATCTACACTGGATGAAAATAGCGGGGCAGTTCGCTTCTTGTTTCTCGACCATGCACATACTTTCGGCAAAGTTGACAGATCAATCCTGCGCCACCCGCTTTCCACAGATATGTTCCTAACAAGTGTTTGATCCGTAGTTAAATACTACTTCACAGACTACACTGAATTTACCCAGGTTGATGGAGCTAAATCTTATGCGTTGCTCTCTAGTCGAGGTATTTTACATTAAGCCATCCTCACACCCGCTCTATTTTCTTTATACATTGAAAAGCTCCCCATACCATCTACCTTTATTAGATCTATGTATGCTGCCCATGCCATTTTGGGATGCCTCACTTCAACTGTTTGGACATCTAATTTTCAAAATGTTCTGGTGCGTGTGGCGCTGCTCTAGCACTCTGCTACAGAGTGAATATGTGGTCTCTGCAATTCTATCCTGTGCAGAAACCTGCTTGATCTTTCCTACTTGGGATTCCCTTTCCGCAATGAGGCGACGAACGAGAATTGAGACCAGTACTTTTGTCGCAACTGGTGTTGGACTAATACCCCTGTGGTTAAAACAGTCGGTGCAGCAACCCTTCTTGTGTGTGGTTACAATAATCCAGTTAGCCGGGATGATCCTTCCGGACATGTTCGAACAAGGTTGTCAGTGCTTTGCGGAGGACCTCACCTCCATCTCTAACTATTGCAGATGGAAGGGAATCCGGGCCAGCGGCACGAAAACGATTGAGAGCTGTGATCGCGTTTCGGACCTCGGCCTCCGACGGCGGCTCTGAACTAATCGTCCATGGCTCGTCCTGCATCACCTGAGTAGGAGGAGGTCCGGGAGCATGGGGCCAACTGAACTGAAAGTGCTCCGCCCAGGGAGCCATATGGCGCTCTTTATTGTGAATCAGAGCACCCACGCTGTCTCTGATAGTTTCACTGACGCATGGTTTCCTGGGACCAGTGGTGCGGATCAGCTGGAAGAGCTTGTGATTGTTGCCTACTGCTCCTGCCTCCTCCATTTCTTGGGCCTGGCTGGTCCCCCAGGCTTCCTCGTCAACACGCAGGCTCCGCTTTAGTTCGCGCCTAATAGCCCGTCTGGTCACATTGTGCTCAGAGACAGCCGGGAGGTTTTTCTTAATGCCAACAGGTTCGCCGAGCACTCGGCAATTCATTTACTGGTACGG
The DNA here is from genome assembly GCA_944474145.2 of Dicrocoelium dendriticum. NCBI lineage: Eukaryota > Metazoa > Platyhelminthes > Trematoda > Plagiorchiida > Dicrocoeliidae > Dicrocoelium > Dicrocoelium dendriticum. The sequence continues at coordinate 59,640,012 of OX104063.1, forward strand.
TGACGGTTGGTAGTGCCGCAAGCAGATGCTCCTGAGTCGAGCATGTCCGCTGAGATCCTATTTCACTGAAGCTCAGTTGCTTGGTACGCCTCCCAGTAAAGTTCATGGGAAATGATAGCGTACCATGGCATGATCAGAGTGGACACAAGTACTCCAGTAAGACTGACAATCCAGGATGAAACCACGCTACCTGTAACTTATGCCAACGTGTTCTATTTGGGTCCATCGCTGGCAAGCTACTGAAGGACGCCAAGTGGCACTTCGGTGCCCACTGTATCTACAAGCGGTGGAACTGAGAAACAGCTGCTGCTTTGCACACAGTTGCAACTGACACTCGCCGTTGTCCGTCCATTTAAAGTTAAACGCATAATCACTACCTAGCTGAACTTCCCAAGAACCCTGCAGACTTACTGGTGCATTCCTATCCCCTGCAAAAGCTTCGATATCTGATCTGGTAGCACTGCATGGTAGCGTGTTCAGTTCTTGGTAGAATGTATCTGTGGCAGGATCAGAACTGCAGTCGGTGGGAACATAAGCAAAAACCACCAACAAACAGCGTATTGTACTACTTCGTGGATCAACCTTGGTTGATGTCGTCAAACGGACTTCACACAAGCGGCTGTTCACGGGAATCCAATCAACCAACGATGACTCGTCCTTGTAGTCTAGATCAATACTCACTCCAGCTTGACCAGTGGTTGCCACAGCAGCGTCTCCGATGCCAGCAACCGGTAGGGACAGGACAAGCCGGGCGCAGTTAATTCAGCAATCCCGTGAGCGTCATTGATCCTAGTTTCGGACACAAAACACACGTCAATACTTGAGGTATGCGACGTGCGTGCGATTACAGCCTGTTGACCTATTTGTCTCAGAGTGTGAACGTTGAACGCCGCCATGGTAACGGGACAGTGTGACCTTATGGCTGTTGCCGATAGGCGTCTTGTGGGTGGTGCGGGAACATAGCTACAGATGGTTCGACTCCAGTGGCATTACGGCTGTTGTCAATCAAGCTGAAAGGAGGGATAGTAGTGCAGTTGGGAGGCGAGTAACAGAAACGGTGGAAAAGAAAGTAGGGGGCGCCAGCAATAACATGTTTTCGCTTATCCGCCCTGCTGTGTGCAGCTATTAAGGCGACTGTTGATAATCTGCACGACGGCCAGTGTTTTGATATGGCTGAAGAAGTAGTCATGATTGTATGTAGGATGAGATACTGCCAGGGCGCCCAGACCTTGACAGGAGGACGATTAGGGTCCTTAATAAGTCTGGCTCAAAAGCCTGTCCGCAAGACAGCGGATATGGCAGTGATTCGGTTCTACAGAAATGGAGGCCATTCCATTTCAAACCCCCAATCAGGAGGACCGGAGACTAAGTTTGTCTGACCTCTAGCCAGTGATCAACCTGGTAGGAGTAGCTCTCAAGGTGCCCAGAGACACCACACAGTATAGCCCAATGGGTCGATAAGGTACGCAAATGTCGTACCACATTAAGATCCAGTCTCTTTGCAACGGAAAGGACTCGGCAAGCGGAGCAGAATCATATCCCGGTTTGTTCAGTGTTGGTGTGTGTTATGTGGATGCTGTAGGAGGGAACCTGCGCGCATATTCATGTCTTACAGTTTGTGTCTTCCGCGAATAGTGGAAGCACACAAATCCGAAGTGTCGAGTCGTGAAAGTCCCATGGATGTTCGAGTTCAAAATGTATCAATGCGGATTCAATATCTTCAAGGGAAGTCATCATTTCGACAAGAAGGCGATCATTCATCATTATACACCTTAGCTAAAGGTGTAAAACAGCTCAGCTACTCTGCCGCAATACATAAAAGAAAAAAAGGAAAGAAATGCAACAGTTGCATGCCAGCTGAAGCAATAGCAACGAATGGGCATCGTTCAGGAAAGCTTCCAACCGGCTACTAGGCAACAAAAAATTATCATGTAAAATTATGTTATGTTACGAACTGAGATCGTGGTTGGAGGGAAAGGCGAAAAGGGATGGGGACAGACAAAGAAACACAGCAGGAACGCCACTGAGGTCGGCTCCTAGCCATGTCAGCAAGTGTATCCGGCCAAACGTGTTCATCGTCGTTTGGACCCCAACCAGGGAGCCCTGACGCTCCAACCGAGGGCAGCTCCGAAGTGAAGGCCTTCATTCCTCTCGACCAAGTCATTGCTTGGCCACCTCTTATTCTCTCCACACACCCCAGCGAGCAAACAAAGCACGTTACGGGAGCCGATGGGCTGGCATGCGTAACACCTGGCCAAGCCATCGGAGTCTGCTGCGTGAAATGACGATACTAAGCGGTTCAGTTCCTTCTCCTTCGCCGTAAACAAGACGATATGGTCCAATAGTGTACAACCGAAGCGTCACATCGTTTCATGATCATTCACGTCCATCACGTTACGTGCGTACCTGGCTGGTAGAACGGAACGGCTTGTCGTGCCCCCTGAGGTAGGTTCTGAAACGTGAACATTCTATGGTGAACCTATAAATACCCTTTTCTTTTGCACTACTGATCATCATTTCGGTAGCTACATAAGACATTGGTTTTTGATTTTCACTAAGAATTATAGCTTACCGAGATCACAATCTGTTCAACCGGAATAGCATAGGAGAAGCAGTAATTGCATATTTCCGGTTCTGGTGCACTGGGAATAATCCTGCGGCGGTTAGCAGTCTCAACTATTTTCCCTATCGTTATGTCTTCTACCGCGCACATCGTCCTTGACTGCGCTTGACGGGAAGATATGTGAGATAGTTCCCTTCCGAACACTCGCTCCATCGCGACGGCACTGAACCTTAACGTGGGGTGATGGTTTGTGTGCCTCAGCGATCCATTGAACTACGCTGGATAGTACTTTTCGCACATTCAGAGCCACTCATACCAGATTGGTCAATAGTTAGGGGCCAGACAAACTCAATCTCCTGGCCCTCCAGGTTGGGGATTAGAATACAGGTGGCTTCTTACTCAATAAAACGGACGTCGTACCACATTGCAAAACCCCGCTTGCTTGCAGTAAGGTTTTTGAACTAACGGCTTTGGTTAAGCATCCTAATCATTCTCCCGTCTAGGCCTTGGCTACACGACAGTATCCTGCCAGCGTAAAACAACTATAAACTTCCCTCCACAACATTTCTTGATGCTCTGGCCGTCGCAGAGGATAACAAACGACGCCCTATGTGCTGCATCGGGCAGTGTTGACAGGCGTTTGGATGCTACTACTCAAGCCTTCTCGTCTATTTTCCCTTCTTACGCTTTTTCATCTTTAGCGTCCCGCTCCAACTTTACTTTTATCCCCCAGTTTTCAACCCCCAATTCTTGGCCCTTCCCTATCTTGCTTCAATAGTCGCGTGTCTTCTAGTTTCAACTCACACAATCGCAGAGCGTCGCTGCAATCCAGTCGACAAGCCCATGTTCAACCAAGTGGACAACGTCAGTTCATCCGTTTTCCTTTGGAGTCCTCGATCCTCGCTGAGACCGGCATGCACTTTGCTACAGATTGGCCAACAGGCGGCACTTGCCCGAACACTGGAGACCCTATCGATCGATATCTCCTGCTTATCGGAAACCTGTCTGCAAGATTCGAGCTCCGTGCTTTCCCTAAGATCCCCCACACGCAACACTGGCGGAACATTCTCTATACGCTAGTCTTGAGAAGACGCAGCTTCAATTGCCGGTCAAGCTGAAGTCGACATAGTTTTGAGTCCCCGGATTGAAGCTGACCTGCCAGATGTGCGCCTTTAGGTTGGCGGGGTCGTTCCAAGCTACAAAGTCGTTCGGGGATAAGCGGTGCATGTTTATCATTGCAGCTTATGCCCCCACAACCTGCAGCATTTATTCGTTACAGTAGAAGCACGGATACTGTGGTGCTTGCTAGTGATCTAAACGCCCAAGTCATAAAATGCTCCTCCGATGCGCTTCATCTGGGCGGTCAACATGGTATAGAGTCCCGTAATGATAACGATGAGCGGTTGCTACACCTGTGTGGAGGTGCTCGTCTCTTTTTCGCGAGCACTAACTTTCGACACAGTACCCGCAGAAGTACGACTAGGCACCCACCAGCTTCGCATCAGCCATGGGCGCAAATCAATCACACCGCTGAAGAGGTTATGTCCAAAACTCGCTCTATTTGGAGCAGTAGCGTTTACTCCGATCACGCTCTCGTGTGTGCCGACCTGTGGATGCGTTTTGGCGCACTTCTACAACCTCGCTCTGAGCGCATTGACACCATCCAGCTAGCAAAGTCAGGTGTTCTGAATGCGTATCAAATTACGCCGGCATCTTGGCAGATTAAGTGTCCACTGAACACCGTCGAAGATCACTGGTCGCATATTCGTCAAACGTTACTATCAGCAGGCATGTCTTCATGTGGCAAATCAAATTGCCAACCTAGACATTAGATGCTCGACGACGTATTTCGGCTGGAAGTGAATACAATGAGGCTCGCAAAACAGGGCAAAACTGCGTGCTAGCTGGAAGAGAAACAGCGAAGCCTGGCGATCTCATCGTGCATCGGAAAGGGAAACAGCAGCTGCGGTTAGATATTCCGTCAGATGGGAAACAAGCAGCAAAAGACTTGGTGTTAGTGGATCATGCGTGACGTAAGTTGACATCCAATCCACAACTTGTCTAACCGCTTAGAGCGTTGGGCCGAACACTTTGCGTGACACTGTACGATCTGAGTTATCGGTTACTTTTTCGCGCCTTGAGTGCTCTTCTCCCTGGACAGTCTTCTTAGATCCGGCCTCACGCGCAGAAGTCGAACATGAGGTCCGACTGTTGAAATCGCATAAGGCTGCGGGGGCAGATGGAATTCCCCTAGCGCTCTTCAAATTCGGGGGACCTGCTCTTGTGGATGATTTACACGACTCGCTGATGAAATGTTGGACGCAGGAAACTGTTCTGTCTAATAGGAGCCGCTCCGTCTTAGTCTCAATTTTTAAGGGAGGCTCCCGTTTGGAATGCGGCAATCATAGAATGATCAATCTGATCTCAATTCCCTCTAAATTGCTTGCGTCTGTCGTTCTCCACCGAATGACTGCCGCTCATGAAGGCCAGATCCGCGAAGAGCTAGCCGGGTTTCGTCGAAATCGAGGCTGCATCGACTACACCTTCAGTTTGCGTCAATTGTTGGAGCAACGCCATGTTTATTGACGCCCCACCGTAGTCGTGTTTCTCGACATCAAAGGTGCCTCCGATTCGGTGGATGGATGTGCCCTTTTGGACTGTCTGCTAAGAAAAGGTGTGCCCTGTAAATATGTAAACATTACCAATGCGCTGTACGCGCATAGTTTGGGCAGAATGAGGGTTTGTTGTAAACTGTCGCAGTCCTTCAATCCCTCCAGTGGTGTGAGACGAGGTTGCCTGCTGTCATCTTTTCTCTTTGACTTCGCTATTGATGAAGTCATAGAAACAACTTTTGCTGGCCACGACCTAGAAGGTGTGGTGCTACTTCCTGGTGAGTGACTTCTTGACTTGGAGTATGCCGATGATATTGCCCTTATCTGTGACAGCTCCCAAATGTGCCAAGCTGTACTGGACAGATTAGCACTGACTGTCCATTGTTTTTTGGATATGCTTTGCAAAGTCCTTCTCCAAGATTGGTGGCCACCCACCTCTGCACTGACTTTTGGTAGTGTATCGGTTGGACGTGGTTCAGTACTTCGAGTACCTGGGCAGCTATATTAGCGTCAGTGGGATCGAAGATGTGATTACGTAACGTGCAGCGAAGGTTCTAAGTGCTTTTGCTAATCTCCGCCACATGTGGCGCCGACGCGAGGTCACTCAAACTGTGAAAGGCAGTCTTCCTTTCAACCCTCTTAAACTGTTGTGAAACCTGGCCTATCAGGTCGACAGACATGAAGAGGCTAGCCACGTTCGATTTTCCCTGCCTTGGCAGCTTGACTCAAGTGTGATGGTAGCACCACGTGAGCATTATATGTATTTGGCGTCGCGTATTTGGTGCAGGAAGAGCGATTGTGCCGCTCAGCACCATTATATCACGCACCAGGGTCTGACGGCTGGGCCACGTGTTGCGCATGCTAGCACACCGATTCCCGCGGCGTGCATTGTTTGCGCGCCGGGCATGCGGTTTGAAGTGGAAGAGGGGAGGCCAAGCGATGAATTGGTTGAGAGAAATGAAAAGCCTCACTTCGAAGTTGGCGTCGGTTTGTGTTTCCTGACTGCCTGGCTGGGGTCCTTATGTTGATGAACACGTTTGGTTGGACGTACTTGCTGATATGGCTCGGAGCCGGACCCATTGGTGTTTCTACTGTGAGTTTCTTTATCCGACCCTCCCCTTTAGATCCACCTTTCAGCTGCGATATCTTGCTGGGTGCATATAATGCTATTTTGCGTTATATTACTTGCTTTTTGAATTCTTTGTAGTGTTTTTCGGTATTCTTTTTGTATTTTGGTACTTTAGCATAGGTGTGTTTCTATCCGTCAGCTAACCTATATTGTTGATAATGAATAAATGATGCTGTATGGGAACTTTACTACTAACTCCGCGTGTTTCGCCCGTAACTGAAATCCTCCTAGGAATAGGCGGATGGCGTTCCAATCGAGATTTCCAGAGAAGGAAGTCATGGTGGGCAGTAATGGTATATTGAGAACGACCACTTCAGTGACATCGTGAAAGCACACCGCCGGTGTATATTCTCGCAGTCGTAGCTGTTAGCGTACATAGGTACAAGATAACATTAATATTTCTTATGATGCATCAATGTGAACTTGACGATATAACAAAAGCTGGGATGAATTCCTAACCGTCGATATGGCTTTAGTTTATCTCTGATGTTCTTTTACAACTGGATGCGTCTTTATTCTAACGACTCGTGCGGCAGTTTTTCTTCAACATTGTGCTGTTAGCCGATATAAATGAACGGTTCCTCAGCTTCGAATGATGTGGTGAACGAGAGAGTTGAGAATTAAGGTGTGTTCACTCTAGCTGTTTTCTAAACGATCTACCATGTTAACTACCATATATCCCAACCGGCTAATCGATAAGCCATTGGGAAGCAAGTCTTCTTGTAGCGTAATGTGACCATCTGGCAGGACCACCATATTCCGGGCCATATGTGGGTCCAGCAGATGAAGTCCATTAAAAGGATACAGGCTTGTGAAAGGCCTCGTCCAAATTCATGATGAAGTGCGATGGGGAAAGTATGTGCGTTTATTGAGAGCGTGCTTCATGTGGGCAATGATGATCACTTTAACTGTGTGAGCAGCGCAGGCATAATGGGAGAAAGTTAACCCATTTGAAACGTCGGATCCCAACAGAGAAGACTGCTCGGATTAGTGTTGTCAACGACATTGAGGATATCAAATGAACATAGAGAACACGATGCAGGATTCACACAAGATTGGTCGCGACTTCAAATTACCATCCTTGTAGAAAATGCTGGAGCCCATCTGTCGAAGATACTACAGTGAGGTAGGTCACAGAAATGGACCGGAAGTGTTCGCGGTGTGAGGGCTTGAGAATCTTGGGAACACATAATCCACGTTACCTTCGTATGGAGTTGGTAGTGGGATGATGCAGGAAGGCAGTTCGAAACGGAAGTGACAAAAATAGGTTCAATCTAGGCTACATGTTTTGTAGTAATGCGATCGATACTGAGAGCAGAAGCATCTACTCAGTTGACATCGATCATACGAACTCAAGGATATGATATGGTTGTGAGTGAGGATCATAGTTGTCTGATACATGTTGAAACAGTACATCTGACCGGGAATCAGTAAATCCCGAAATCTACTTGCCCTCCAGCTTATAGGCAGTTTGCCGTTTTTGCAGAACAAAATCAGTGCTATGACATGGATGAGTGGTATATAAACGCTGAACATGACCTAAGCGCAATCGACGACACTAGCAGTTATTCATTGCTACTTTATAAGCAGAAGGCCTTTAAGTATTCGGCAAAGGGATGTACAAGTAGAATCTAGTAGGTTACTAAATATTTTTCTCAACATCCTTTCTGAAAGTGCTCCTACCTATCTAGCGTAGGCGAGGTACCTGCTTCTAGCTGAGTTGCAGATGTACATATGGGATGTGTAAGTAAGCGCCTAATAATTATGGAATCCTTATTTGTAACTGCTTCATGAGTAACATCGGTCGGCAGCGTAGTCTCACATATAGCGCTTCCAGGAGGGTCGTCATAGTTCCGATTTTGAGGCGTATTAAATAGCTGAAAAGAAATCTCTGAAACTTGGTCCCGGAACATTGACAAAGGCTCAAGCTGTTCGTGAGCGTTATCAGTGTGAGTTGAGCTAAAAAGAGTTGGAGCAAGTGAGGCGTCGGCCCACTCATCCAGATGTGTAAGGCTGGATGACGTGAAGTGATGGTGTCGGTGAAGGAGCTACCCGCGAACTCCAATAGCGGTGTATAGAAGTAAGCTTGGACTAAGTATGGAAGGTCAACCGTTGGATGATATTCCCCACCGACGGTTACAAAAGAATGTACTTGATAACGAAATACTGCTAGCCTGCATGTTTTAGATGTTCTCCCATACTTTCGATTCACTATGTGAGATGACATTGATGGGACTCACTCAGAAATAGTAGCAGGAAGTACGAGCCACCCTGCCCTGGACAATAATGAATCGCCTTCCAACGTGGACCCATGATATGAATAAAGATAAGGTCGAGGCGGACAGTCTGCGTTGTGTTGGACAGGACTAGCAAGGCGACGATACCAGCTGAGACTTTGCTTAGGAAATGTCTTCCGACGCGTCTGGCACTGATACTAGTTGTCGTTGAATTCGAGCGCTGTGGTTAGGAAAGCAGGATTATGACACTGAATTACCATGCGCTTTTCAGGCCCGAAGATATCTGAGACAAACGCGGCCATACTGTGCTGAAACGCAACAGATTTGGTAGAGACAAATACCATAAGTTGTGTTGGTGACATAGCATCTGTAGTCACTGTTGAAGAAGGTGGCCTGATCAAAATCTTATCCGAAAACGGCGTTTCTGAAGAGACCAGCAACAACGACAGACGAGGTTGATCGACGGATTAGTGAGGCATGCAATCTAAGAAGTTGAAGTGCTAGCGTAGAGTATGGTGTAATTCTGCGATTTCGTTGCCTAGGATGTGAGACGACATAGATCATTCCATTCAAAATGTTTTGTAGCAATACCAACAAATCCATTGTGTTAACAATGCAGGACGTCGACAATGGAAAACAGTTATGTGAGCACCGTTGATCAATAAAGCGTATGCTCCGACCCGCGGATGTGATAAGTAGGTAATCGGATATAGACGAGGACACCAATGGAGCGGACCCGGTGGAATCTGGCATCCTGTGTCTCGCGAGGCCCGGTGACAAGCATGAGTCCATACCATTATCAACGCTGCCGCCTTTTCCTTATAGCCGGCAGTGCACACGTCGCAACTGTTGTTGAAGCATATGCAATAAATCCTTAGGTAGTGGTACTGTGGGACCAAATTCTGTCCTCAATTGAGCAAAACATCGGTTTTTCCCCACCCACCATTAAATACTGGATGTTGCGGCTTTGGAGGCTATGAGAATCCTATACTCCTCAGGATTAGTACCTCGACCATATATCAGCACCCGTCCAATTCGAAAATGACGGTCGCAGACAGGTCTGGTTTTATTCAAAACGCCTCTTATAGCACAGTCCGCAAGGTGTCGAAAGTGAAATACAGCGTATTGTTTAAGGCCTGCTACAATTGCTTATCCGGCTGCGGGGTTGGACGAAGGCGAAGTAGATCAAGCCGCAGGATTGAATCCGGGGCGATCCAATATAAGTCAACAGTGGGTGAACAACAGCACTTCACGTTAATGATCTTAGACCATGGAAAAAGAATGAATAATGGTGGAGCACATGTAGGGTTATGGAAGTACTCAACAGGAATATAATGGATGAGTGGACATGAATAGTCCTAAAAATCACAAAACTAACCAATCTCGGTACAGAGAAGTTTGAATTCTACGACGATCCGTATATACTGGGGATTGAGAGGTCAAATACACGAAATGCAATGGGATAAATGGGATTCCAACTACTTGCAAGTGCACGGGAACTATGGAAAACCGGGGTGCAGCAGCTAACAAAAGTATCAGTGATGTGCTCTATTGCTGGACTACGCCACGATATAGAGTTCTTTAGTAGTGAATGCGAGAAATAGGGTGCCAACCAGAAGAGCGGAATATGGATTTGCTTGTTTATAGAATAGGCTGACAGGGATGGGTGGGAATCAAGGACGGGATTTTGAATCGAACCATGACATTACAGCTACCTGAGTAGGTGGGTCCCAGCGATTTAAGGGATCCTGGAACGTTTACAAGTATCGAAACGGTGCATTATACAAATACGTAATTTCGCATGTGCAACAGTTTGGCTGAATATTCAAAGAAGTGCAAAGCATGGAACGGAGGTTTGCACATCATTCGAATCGGCACAAAAGCCCATAAAACAGGACCACATGGGCCTACAAGATAACATTGAGAAAGCGATCGTTGAAGACAGTGGAAAAACTAACGGACTCGTGTACAAATAAGATGGCCATTTACAGGTGAAATATAGAACAAAATGATACCTATAACAGTTTCAAGCGCGCATTTTACAAGTTTCTGCTTAGAGTTCATCGAAACAAACTGCTTACTCCCTTTATTCCCCCTTCACAAGGTGTACGGTTACTTCCGTCTGTACTTCCACGCAGTTGGGAGAAAAATTGGAAACTTTTTTCGTCCGAGTGCACTCCTCGGGGTCTATCCACTGATGTGATAACATGTGTTCGACTTTGCAATGCTCTAAAGAAATCTCTTAAGCAAAGGAAGGCTGTCGTTAAACCGAATGACCCGAGGGTGCGGGACCCGCCGAACGCATGCCTATCGTTGTTAATGCGGCCAACAAGGTGGGCGGATTTTGTCAGCTAACTCCAGCCTCTCAACAAAAGTCAGCGGGTCATCACGTGGCTAGTTGTCCTGCAACTCCACTTGGAAGCTGCGAAGCGCATGTTATCTGATGGGGCAAGTATCGAGGTTTGATTGAGGACTCTTACCACTGTCAAACAGCATAACGATATCATCCATATTATCCGGGTCAACTAATTTTCCACAAAGCAGCATTTCAATGCCCGCATCCTGCGATTCCGCAACAGAAAACGATGTTTGAATCCGCGAAAAGACTGAGTAAAAGCGTGATGATTGGATAACCCTGAAAGGACACCAGACAAATCATTGTATACCTTAACACAGCCAGTAGCGTAGAATACAGGACGCATAGAATGTCCACACAAAAGGGTCCTCACATAAAGTGATTCTTTTGTGTCAAAAGTGAAACGTCACCAACGACAAATATATTAACCGGTTGCCTACAAAGCCTAATGAGACGAAAGTTTCGGCTTCGTTCCCTCTCCTAGCTTTTAGAAAGGATACTAGTTCAGCGCTGCTTATGAGCTCCGTGTTTTTTCAGTTCGCCTAATGGGGTGATTTCCACTTCGACCTACTCAAAAAGTCCACCCAATGGCAGATCTAGTTCCATACTGCAAACTTTTCACAGTGGGATTGCAAGCACACTCCGAAATAATGTGTCCCATATAACCTTCTTTGTCTTCTATTTTACGTCTCTGGTCAATGTATGCATTTCTATTCTTCACGAATCCACACTAGTGTTATTTTTCATTGTTGGATTCCTGCACACTAATGCTGCCTGTCTACAAGGGTTCGGGTGTGCTATCCTTTCATTTCAACTTTCTCATTTATATGCTCTAAGTATATACTCGCGCGCACTCTAATTTGGGTTGTTTGTCAGATGAATGGGAGGAATGCTCCCTGGATTCTTGTTGCTATTTTCAAATCGTGCTTTTCGCTTAATTTCACAGTTCGGTGATCGATGCACAGTGTTTATCTGGTGTCAAGAAGCTCGTGCCCACGGTTAGTTGCGTGCATTTTCACCTCATATAGTTCGCTTTGATGTCTTTCTCCCTTCGAACCCCCCGTGCACGATCCGATGAAATCGGGATTGTAGTTTGCCATGATAGAATGGTCACTGTGTTCTCTAACGACGATTATAGCCACTCGTACGATAACCTCCTCAGGATGGTTATATTGGGTCAGAAAGCATTGATATTTTTCATTATAACCGCCAGATCGAACTCCAGTCTCCTCTTTTTGTTGCCATCAACTTAAATGCATTTCCCACGATATTAGTTGCGAATAGTTCTACGAATACCATTAACCTTAAGCACAAAGTAATCAAAGAAACATTTTCGCGGACCTCCGAGTTGAGGATTAGGGATGGGATGGCATTCGTTTCTGCAAAACCGGATTTTTGTCAGCTGTTCCATCAGATATCGATAATAGCCATCGATATACCTGATGTTAGCTGAACTATATGCGACGAGGGGGCAACATATCCACAGCTTGGGGTATTCTACTGCACACTTTGAACAGCAATTCAATCGAATGAAACTGCTGTATTCCTTGCCGGTTAATGATCGCCATGCATCCTGGACCTGCTGTTGTACAGAAGCCGACTTTGAGATCGGAATATTGAGATTTAATAAGCTTACATAATCAATTGTACTTACTCCAACTTTCTTTAAATTCGGGGGATCTGCTTCTTTGTATAATCTACATAATTTGTTAGCGAAACTAGGAGCAGGAACTGTCACAACCGAATGGAGCTGCTCTGTCCCGATTTTCAAGGGGGCCCATGTTCAAATTGCGGGAATCATAGACGTATCAGTCTAATCTCATTTGCCTCTGTTACTTGCCTCTATCTTCATAAATTTCCCGACACCCATGAAATCCAGGTTTGCGGAGGGCAAGCTCTGTTCATGATTTACTGAAGCATCACTACTTATCTTGGCATCCCACCGTAGTCCTGTTCCTCGAGCTCAAATGGGCGTTCAGACAGAGTGAGGACCTACGACAGGCTGTCACTCCTCACCAATAGCTCCAGTGATATGAGACAAGGATTCCCACTGTCACTTTTTCACTTCAGCTTCACTGTTGAACAAATGGTGGATTCGCTTCTTAGGTGATCGACTTCTTGACTTGAAGTATACCAACGATATTGCCTTCATCCATGGTAGCTTGCACACATCAGGCAGTGCTCTACGGATTTACACTGGCTGTCAATTGTTTCTAGATGTACTTTACATCCTAAGAATATGGAATCTATCCCAGGGTTTGCAACTACTAATTCCTGAACTGATGCATGGTGGCATTCAGCTTGAATTTGTTCAAATGTTCAACTACATAGGCAACTTTATAAGTGTCTGTGAAATTGCAGCTGGTCACGAACATTTCTGATAAAAGCTGGAAGCGCTTTTGCTAATCTTTGTCACCTGTGATGCCGTCACGACATCACTCTCGCCCCGAAGTTTGGAATCTGCAATGTAGCCCAACTGTAGGGTTGTGAAATCTGGCTCATCAGGTGGACATATGTAAAGAGACTGGTTTTGTTCAACCAGCGGGGTTTTCGTAATGTGGCTCCCATCTGGTTGAAACACAGCGTTCGCAGTGAACGTGTCCGGTGTTTTTTTTTCTGACGCCGGAAGTGGAAATGAACCACTCTGCACCTTTATTTCACGCATCAGGCTCCGACGGCTGGGCCATGCATTACGCTTACCAGAGTACACTCCCACTATGTGAGTTGTTTGCTTGACCTGGGTAAGGGTTTCGAAGAGGATGAGAGACCAACGGATAATTTGGGGAAGAGAAAGGAAGGTGCTGTATTCCAATTTGGACTCATTTGAAACCTCCCGTTTCCCTTATTGGGGTCCGAGAGAGAACATGCACACGTTTGGTTGGAGACACTTGTTAACATGGCGATACGCCTACCTGAAGGCATTTGCGTTGTTCCCTCCATCCGGCGTCGCCTTCCTCTCCGACCACAATCACATTTGCAATGCCTAAGAAACAACAAAACACAATATTATGTTTGTTACTACTGTCTAACTGAGTTATATTACGGCACAATAGCTGAGGTGTTTTTCGCTTCTAACTAACGTGTAGAATCTTGACGACGACAACAGTCTGCGGTCAGCTGTGGAGAAGAAGTTTACACTTTCAAACCACAGCTATTGAACACCATCGCCAAATAGAGTATATTTCATTTAATGGCGCCTTGCATCTGTAAGGGCGAGGTAGAATACAGTTATTTCGCGTTATTCTGAACACCGCAATTTGATCATTACCCACTTTTTGTCTTCACAGTGCTCCCGCACACAGCTTGGTTTCTTTTAGCGAATGGAATTGCGTTGTTACATGTTTGTCGCCTATTCTCCTACTGAAAGACCAGGCTTGACTACGCTTAATGTGATCACGGACAAAATTCTTGCCAGTCGATGCCTCCATCCTGATTGTTGGGTTCAGGAAACCCATGGTCGTTGCTTTGAAAACAGGGTAGTCAATAATCCATGTGATAGTGTCACTCTGATGGTGTGCCTACATATTGAAGCGGACTACTCTTCTCCCAGTCATCACCCTACGTACTTTATGTGGTATGCTTGTTCTCACATTTTCCCACCGTGGTGCAAGTGTTGATGTAGTGTGGACCGGTTTCCAGTTTTCTACAGCTCCCAATCTCATGCCATCCAGTCTCTTTTTCACGGTTATAGGAGTGGTGTCTTGCTCAGTAGACTAAGAAGAGGAGAGTTGCAATAAGAGGGGAAATTGGGAAGTGTTAGCAATGAGCTTGACAGGGCAGATGCTACTCCACGGTTGCCCATTCCGAAAGAGGTTTTTACGAGGTTCTCTACCTTTAGCCTTTGGCTCAATAGCCCAACTTATAGGGCAGTGGGAAACAAGTCCAGCTCGGGATTGTGATTTTTTGACGTTTGTCACACGCAGCCTTTGAAGATAGAAAACCCTTCACGTGTTTTTAGACCGTAATCTGTTGCGCAACTCCGACCACGGCCAGCCGCAAATGAGAGTTGGCGGGTTTACACCAATTTGATGAGGGGTTGTCTAGCTTGAGGTGAGCGGTGGTAATCCATTGAGCACCGGTCAGTGCTCTCGTGCTCTACACCAATGTAACTGCGTGCTTATAACCCTTAAACCCGTTGTCTCCCATGTCTAGGTTTTTAAAAGAAGGCCATCACCCTCCTCTACCTCCGAAGAGGATTGTGAGACTAACAGTCTGACCCCTAGCCATTTATCTGTCTAGCACGAATGACTCTGGCGACGTATCACTTGGCGCGGGCAAATGAATCACGGAGGCACTCAAACCATCCAACCACGTTAAGATCCGATCTCGTCGCGTTAAGGCCGGCGCCACTGCCTGGATTAGAGATCCAGTCAGTGCGCACCAAAGACATCAGATGCTCGACCGTGTTTGGTAACCGGTACTTGCGGAATCTTGTTCACATCTGGTCGGAACAGTTGGTGATCAATGCTTGAGGTCCACCATTTGGTTTTTGACAAGAGACTATCAGGTGTGTGTTGAACCTCAACCGCTTACACTGGTTAGGCCATGTCCCCTGTATGTCCATCCACCGCTTTCCTCTGCATGCATTATACGCCGTGGCTAGACGAAATTGTCGTTATCGCGAGGTGTCGCTGCATGGAGGCATGATGTTCTAGAACTATGTTCTAGAACTAGGATGTGGACCCGTATTTGCGAAATAAAGCAACTGAACTCGATTACGTCCGCCTGTGATACACTACTTATGAGTAGCATGCGGGAAAACGAGCGGGTGTGGTAAAACCAGAAGTCTTGGATCGCTGCAAACGAAAGGTGCGTAGTGCACAAGACAACCAACACCGTAAGATTGCGGAGGAAGGCGTATAGCGGAACGGAAAGCCAGAACGGCACCACGCATGAAGTGTGCAAATAGACCTGACTGTTCTATATTTGATCTATTATGGCATCCAAATCTGCGCTCTGTAACACACAGTTCGTCTGTTCCGCGTTGCGTTTTGGACACATACACTAATGTTGATAACGAGGGCGTTACATGGACGGCGTGACAGCCTGGTGATTCATCTCTATATGAGGTGCCGCAGAAATACTTTTAGAGTGGGTGTCGGCATCCGCCACCTCCCCTTTAATAAAGGACTCGAATTTCTTTTGTTAATCACTACAGCCAAATATGCACTAACATGTTACTAGGCATTACAGTAGCACACCGATCTCGACGGAAAGGGAACTGCTGCTGACAAAACTGGTTTCGACATAAAAATTTGCACTAACCTGACTTCTTCACTTGGTTGATTTGGTCCATCGCGATGAGACTGGGTTTTACCGTGGTGCGATGATTTGTGTGCCTCACTGGTCCATTGAGCTATGCTGCGTGGTGCTTTTTGCACCTTCAGAGCCACTCATACCAGATTGGTCAATAGTTAGAGGCCAGACAAACTCAGTCTCCTGGCCCTCCAGGTTAGGGGTTGGAGTGAGGGTGGCTCCTTACTCCTTAAAACGGGCTCTCTGTTGTCCAGTGCCAAAACCCGCTGCCTTGCGGTAAGCTTTTTGAACCGAAGGCTTTGGTTGAGAACCAAATCGTTCTCCTGTCTAGGCCTGGGCAACGTGACAGTATCCAGCCCACGCAATACACCATGACCATTCCTTCTAACAATTTCTTGATGCTGAATGGTGTTCTGATGCCAGTTGGTTTCTTATGCTCAAGCATCAAGTGTATAAAAACAAAGCTTTCAACTGATTTCGACCTAATGTTCTCCCACTTTGGGGTAAAGTCGTTGTAGTATCAATCGGGTTAAGGAATGTTTACTATTTTAACCTCATGAAGTTGTCAGTGGAAGTAACTTGCCTCATAGCCTTCGCCTTCCCTGCATAATCGCGCATTCACCCGATTCCCAATCTGTGATTTGGTTCAGTACTTCTTCATAACTCGATATGCCACATTATTTCAGCATTTTCCGTCTCATTCTGCCCCTTTTAGTTATCCGATCGTAATCAGTTCCGTGGCGTCAGTGGGGGTCTTCTCCGGAGGGCTGTTTGCCACTTGATAGAAAAGTCCTCTTGGGCCAAAGTTCACATACATGAAGATCCAACAGTAGGTAAGCTAACTGCCGTCGCATCTTGCACTTTTCTTGTCATCTCGCTGATGCGCAACTCCTTATAAAACTATTCGTTTGGGTGATTATCCCTCGGTTTTGTGATTTCCTGCACTGGTTATTCCGTAAGCTTCCCTTTTCTCCACCCGGAACAACTTAGGAACCTCATGGCTGATCCTTTTTTCGGTTTAATAATCACCTTTTTGCATGTTCTATTCTACTTCTTTTCGTAGGCATCCCTTGACTATCATTGTGCACTCTGTTTCAGACAACCATCGTGCTCGTCTGCTGTGTGACTCTCGCTAGCTAATGTACAACTAGGCAAAAGGAATTGACCTAATCATTAGCTGAATTTTCCCACTGATCCGTGCGACCTGGTGTTATTATGTGGCACACTTCGATCTGCATTCTTTTCCGAAATCGGACTATTCCCTACCCCGTCCTAGGCTTGGTGAGCATCTTAATTAGTGGTAAATTGTTGGGGTTGTTGGGCCCTCACTTTTCCTTCTCTTACTTTAGCCTATATCGGTTTGTTACCCTGTATGATACTCATATTAGATACTCAAGAAGTTCTGTTTTCTTTTCCTGTTTATCGGAACGATAAAACCCGACGCCACCCTCTTGTTAAGGGGTCGCGTCTACAATGCCGCCGTTCATGCGGTGTTGCTATGTCACAGTGAGTCATGACCATTTCGCGTATATGACAAGCGCCGGCTCTCCGCCTTTAATAATGGGTGCGTGAGGAGAATCGTTCGTGTGTGCTGACAACAACGTACCTGTAACAGTGAAGCCAGACGTCGTATCTTATTGAATGCGAGTATTTCCCTCAACAAGCTGCTTTCGCTACGTAGGTCAGCTGAGCTTTGCCCCATCCCGCCCTGTTTACTCATGCAGTACTCGACTGGAAGAGACCACACGGTGGTCAACCATCCACCTGGCGACAACATTTGAAATCATTTGCTTTACGTCTTGTTGTCGTCTGCCTGATTGGGGGCCATAGAACGAAGAGTGTCGTTAGTTCGAAAAAAATCAGGATATGGCGCTTATTCGAAACCAGTTGAAGATCCGTGTACATGAAAGTTTAGATTCACAAGACTAACGCCTAACAATTAAAAAGATGTGAAGACAAAAACGTGTAAACAAATGAAAAAAATGTTCCTTCGAGTTTTGGGTTTTGGAGTACTCTCGCCTTGCGTCTGGATTGCAACACGCAATCTCAGTTGTGACCGCAATTGAGTTCGAAGTCAGACGCTGCCATTCCAATCATTGGGACCGTCACCGAAGTGGATGATTTCGGTCTAACTCTCATCACTGCACTGGAATGCAGGGATGGGAGAGAGCCGCATCGAGATTGGTCCGTTCTTCTTGCGGCATAGTAGCTTCAGTGTGTTGCTCACCCTCAACCTGTGTACCATAATGATAATCAGGCGCCAGCTTTACCTGTAATCCGCTGATTTCCATGGCTTTGTTTCGACCTTTGACACTACCCGACACCACCTATTCGGCTTCTTCTGGTCAGTCATGACTCCGCAGCGTATGGGCGCTGTACCGTAAACTGAACGTTAATGTCAGTTGAACTTATTACCACCTCATTTACATTTCATTGGATTTTTTCCGGGTACTCTTTTTGCCATGATATTCGTGCCTGGAGAATAACTGAATAGAAATGTTGCTTCCTTTGAATCCTGAATTTATTTACTCCTAAGTTATTGTCTTAGGTAGATTTTGGTTAGTAATAAACATAGAATGAGAGAAAATAATTTTTCCAGAGCATTTGTGTGTTTATTTTTAAGATGACACTTGTAATTACCAACTGGAACATAGGTCATCAACGTTGTCACGATGAAAGTACATTACTGGATATGATATTCCTGAAAACAGTTCTTTTTGTCATTGTGACACAAAAAACATTTGGAGTGCGGTCCAAATTGGATTTCTCCAACAAATGTAGGCCAATGAGCGTCAAGATTCGGTGTCCTGATGTCTTTAGGCACGGAATACTTGTTTTTCTTTACTCTCTTTATTTCGTTTCGTGATGACATCATATGAAGTGAAGGACGACCTCTTTTCACTGATCCGCTTTTCACAGCAACAAGTCACCTTGCCAAGTTTCCTCGAACTACCAGCATTGAGAGGTCGTGATGCGTGCCTTTACGCATATGCATTGACATGTACCATTCCCGTCATCGATGAAAACAGTCTGTGCGACCATTTTTTGACTTTCTGTCAAATATTGACCGCAGCACATCTGCTTTGTCCACTCCGCCCGTGGCTGAATTGTAATCTTGTACTATCTTAGTTGCTACTAGGTCGGTCATTGTTCCATTCCGCTCTCTACGCCACACAGTAACTGAATAACATCCATGGTTATTGGACAACATATGAACGCACTTGTTGTTCTTCCACTTGAAAAACAATTTTTTGATCTGTAGAACGATAATCAAAATCCCCTCTCTTCATCTCCTCGTCCTCTTGAAGTTTTGGAAGATGTTTCCTGTTAGGACGGACAAATTCACAGATTAAAATTTTTGCCTTCAGATGCTCAAATAGTTCACCAGATGTGAAATAATTATCCATTACTACAGTATAACCACTTCCTTTCGGAATTTGGGTGAGTCTGTGTACAACAATCACCCCTTCCAATCCAAATATGCTTTGAGAACTTGGAGGATCCTGTGATTTGCTTTGATACACTTCGTACTCATAAAGATAACCACTCATATCAGCCCGACACCAAATTTTATAACCACGTTTTACTGGCTTCATTTGGTCATACTGTTCTAGTGCTGAACGACTTTTGAAGAGAACCATGCTCTCATCTACACTCTGCACTTCGTGAGGTAATCGAGTTATTTGATAATTGTGATTGAGATCCCGAATGAGAGCAACATTATTGTCATTCAGGTGCAGATTTGCAAGGATTTCAAAATGCCTGTCTTTGCATAGTTCTTCTAACTACTGGTATTGCATTGTCCGCATCACTGGACCAGTATTGTTTTAGATATGACAAATGATGGTAACCAAACAAAATATAAAGCCCCAGTAATGCATACATTTTTTCGCTGCTAAGTGGCTTCGTTCTGCCTTGCTTTTGTTGGATATACAATTTTGTTTGAGGACTTAAATTTTCAATTGCACGTCATGGTAGTACGGTGAGCAAAATATTAGCTGCTGTGTTCCGTCTTGCAAAATGCTGGGCCCACTTCTCGTGTAAAATATAGCAGGCTAATTGACATTGGTGTCTTCTCCCACTTCCTTTCATATTCCATTAGCGACACATCGCTGTCACTGGAGTCAGTCTGGAAGTTGTAAATTATTTTTAAAGTTCTGAAAAACCCGCTACATCATTTTTCTCGAGTTCTTCATCTGAACTACTCTCACATGGTGTATCTTAGCTCTTCCAGCGCCACCTGTATCTCTTCCTCTGTCAAGTATCTCTTGCGAGCCACTACTACCTACAATTTCAATAAACATCTATCATAACATATGTAAGTGCAATACTAAAAATGAAGATACTAATAACTGTTACATAAATTAACTTCGGTTACAAAAATAAATTGTTAATATCTCTAAGTTTTGTGCCTCACCCTTCATCGTTATGCCCAGTATAGGCTCCAACTGTCAATTTGATGCTTGAGGCCTGGCGGTACTTTATCGTGACAACATATATTTCGGATCAGTATAATGCAAAATATGCTTAAAATTGTGAAACAAATATGCAGAATCATGGCATGTCCGCTGCAAAATGAATGAAAATTAATAGGATTAGCAAGCTACAACGAAACTAGCTAATTGTAACAACTAAACCAACTACTCACAGTTCTCTGGAACCAGTTTTCGACGACGTTCGACATGAACCAAAATTAACTCCACACACTGGAGAGTAAAGCTTCAGAGTTCTACTCTTGTACTAGTTGTTGTCAGAAGGCTATTTTACGTATCCTCGTGTGCACCGTCAGGAATAATGTTTGCAGTTAAACAATATTAAATTTTAGACAAGGAGTTACTCATCAGTACTGCCAGCATACAACGGGTTAATGTTGACAATACCTAGCTGCTCATCACCGAGGCATATCATTCTCAACAATCTTATTCCTCTTCACTGGTAGTGTGTGTTTGTTGTGCGGTGTTCAGTTACTTGCTCATGTAAAGCGCCTATGTGCACCGCGTCCTAAGGTGTTCAACTCTCGATGTACTGGAACCTCATTCTAGGCGCCCCGCTGCCAATTGTTGACCGACCGGAATGGCCACACAGCGCCTGCTAACTTCCATTCGTTTTCTTTTTAATTGTCATTCCGTGGCCTATTTTAATATTTTGACGTTATCTATTTGTGCTCGGCCCACATTATATAACGCTTCATTTTATTTATTTAGAATAAATCTCTTAATTCTCCTTTCATACTTGTAGATGGATCACCAGTGAATCCCTTGTGCCTCACTTTGCTGAATGCTGATTCTTGTTTAATCGAAATGGATTGTCCCCAACCTTCGTGCAAGCTCTTCCTTTCTAACTGGCTATCTGCGGCACTAGTTTTTCTCAGTTTTTGCACGTTGCATACATCCTCCTTGATTTACATGATCTTTTATTGGCTCCACTAGAGTGGTTAATTCCGTTTTTTACTTCTCCTTAGTTGCGAGCCAATAATTGTTATTGTTATATTGTTATTGTTATATCATTCGAACGCATTTTACCTCATATCGCATTCCACCGTCGGCCGTCTTCAGACGTGGCTACTTCAACTTCTCTGCCATTAAAATATGTAACGGCTTAAACTACTCACGGATGCTATCTGTGGTAGGGATATTGTTCTGTTACATGAGTTTGGATGACCTGTTGGTCGACACTGTAGAATTAAAGTACCACCTCGCTTGAACCTAGGCTACCCAGTTACTCACGATCGTATATGCTGACTGCCCTCCAATTTTTTCGCACCCTAAATGTGCTATCCCCCACCATCTAGAATGGTGTGATCGTTATCTTGGGGCGATTTCATCATAATTACTTCTTTCTGTCTGCACGTTTTCGCTTCTCTTCTCACAGATTCGTGGCGGGCTTTCTTGGATGACTGTATGGACCATAAGGAGCTGGAAGTACAGGTAACCTTACTTCTCCCTTCGTTCTGTTGTTTGTCAAGGGATGCATACTGACTCCTGCTTCATACTTCGTTGCGTAGTACGCGTTTTTCCCTTCACACAACTCTGTCGCTCCGCGCCGGTCGTATACCTGTGGGATGGCGACTAGCTTCTAAGCCATTATAACTTTGGCGATTGCTGGTGTAACCGACCTACACCGAGCAGCAGGTTTGACACAACGTGCTACTCGGAACTTCCCGTGTGTGTTACTCGCTGCAGCTATACCACTATTAGCGATTGGGATCCTGGGTACTTCTTCTCATTGTCATTGTTGCTCTTTCCTTCGAAGTATTCATGGCCCCCTTCAGGCTTGGACATCTGTTCATTTTGGGTCCACTGGATTTCTCGGTTTACACTCCTATTCTTTGTCACCCAGCAGTTTTGCTACATCCCCGTTTCTTTCTCTTCAAATGTCTCCAAACCAACTTGCCAACTTCTTATCCTCATCTTTCTTAATCACCGATTTCTACTTGCCTCCCGAAGCTCATATTCACTAGCGTTTCGCCGGATCATAGAACAGGATATTGCCATGAATTAGTTTTACCATTTATTTTGAAGAGTTTTTTTTAACTTGAAAACATGGAAACAGCTTGGACTACCGAACGTTTCTCGAGGAGTTCTTGTTCTCGCGCCGTCTTGTAAATGGTGCTCCACATGTCATCCTTACGGGCATTTAATTACTCGCTCACTTTGGGCTCGCAACTCATATTTATCCTTAAATCTTTCACTTATACGACTCCACGTGTGAACCAAGCGATGCACGGAGCGTATGCTTACTCATTTTAGAAACTGTTGTGGTTTTTCGTCTTTTCCGTTAGGTGACCTGTAGCCTCGCATTTAACACCAGTATCTTGATACGACTCTTTCCTGTTTGCGTCACGCGAATCTTAAGTAGTATTACGTCACCATCCACGCTTGGTTGGGTCACGAACATATGCTCCATTGGAACCTGTTTCTGTGCAATCACACTCGAAACCCGTCAAGTACGGGCACTGACGTGCAAGCACACTCGTCGTCACATACTATTTCTCTCTAAATTTCGATTTTATGGCTGAATTTCAGCCGTCGGTCTAACGACTTGAGCTGTTTTTGTTACTTGTGGCGCCAATACATCCACTCTAAGCCAAAGTCCACTGTTCCAACTGTTTCTCTTCTTTATAGGTCCATCTTTTATATTTTTCCTTTATTCCATTTTGTCTCGTGCACTTGCTTATTTATAACGATAAACTTTCCATTTGAAGGCGCTAAACAAAGCATCGCACTCTGGTTGTTCGCGCGGTTACAGTATTTCCAACTCTGACACTGTGGCTGATCTACTGCTGTCTACTACTCTCTTACACATGAGCCGTTGTAAGCTGAGCATTTCGGTGCTGCGGGCTGCAATGCAGCCTTGCATCGCGACTTTTCACTTCCTTTTTTACTACTTGTTTGGCTACTTGCTTCGCTACCACAAGTGAAAACTCCCCGATTACCGTTGTTCTCATGCTGTGCTTTTATGTTCCCATATTTTCTCCTAAACTTTACTCAACAATACAACACATTGTTCCGCTTAGCTCTCCCCTTCCCATTTGCACCTCTTCTCTTACATTTAGACTGCAGCAAGAGACGCATACCCAGCTCTGCTGGCTGCCTATCTATACACGGACCAAGGTGTATTGCGGGTCGAGTATCGTGGTGAGTTGTCTGTTCATCATATTTCGCATTTGTAACTTCCTAACATCACCACCACTGCAAATGAGTTGCACGGGTGTCTGGCCGACTAAGATCACCACAGACCCCTGAGTCTTGGTGTAGGTTAGCGATTTTCCGTTTTTATCGCCTCTCTGTCTGCGCGTCTGTCTTACATGATGACCCACTTTTGTCATTGCTCGTCTACATTCTCCACCTACAACACACCGGGCATTACATTTAGGCCGTTTCGGCTTCGCGGGGGAGGAGGCAAATTAGCAGTCATAATGACGCACACATCATTTTTTCGGAGGTCTTTGACGTCAGTGCCTCACAGCGAATGTAATCTGGTGCCTTCTAAAGCGGCTGCTTCTGTGTATGGTGATAGTCATCCCCTTATCTTACTTACTTTTTCCGTCGTGATTGCTCGGATGTACCAGCTGCCCAGCAACTGGCGTTGCACGTTTCCGCGTTACCTGTTGGTTAGGCACTTACGACCGGCGTGTGATGAATGCGTACTACCTTTGGACTAGAAGCCGATGTCACTTATGAATTCAGCATACCAACAATTGGTGTTGTTACCTTTCAATACTCAACACTAGATTTATAAACCAGGACTTCTTCCGAATGGGATCACTTAGCCAACCACTGTTTGGCCTATTCTTAGGTTGCCGACCCGAACTTCCACGTTGTTCTCGAAAGCGTTCCAGGATGGACTGACCTGTATTCATTAACTTCTTCACTGGTAACTTTAAGCGGGCGGAACCTCTCATATTACTCCGAAACAGGTAAGAGGGAGCATTCAGAGTGAGGAAAAAGCTGTTGTCTAGCAGCAAAAATATAGAATCTTTAGGAAGGGATATGCTAAGAACTGTGCTTGGTGCCAGTGAAGAAATTACTAGTTTTTCGAAACCATACCATGCGGGTGCAAAACTAATGCTTGGACAAACTTGTACGGTTTAGCGCTTTAGCAAATAAAGATTTAAGGTTTTCTCGCTGGGTTAGGGCGTTTTAACTTTGAAATACAACAGTTATTTGAGCTGGTGATTATTGGGTCTCTCAAATGCTTTAAATATTACCGCGCAGGGTCATTTCTCGTGTTAGAGGCGACACCATAACTAAGAGGTATTTATTAGAGCCGTTGGTGACTACTGCATCTAAAAACTATCTAGCTGTTGAGCACCATATGCGGCATAAAACGCAAAAGGAGTTACTTTCGTTGAGGTGAGCAGTGTATATGCCAGGTTCGATGGGTTCAGCTGCTGATGCAGAAAGGGCTAGTAAATTAAACTTTGAATTGCACGCGCATTGAAGGGTTAGTATGACTTCTGATCATCTTTTGCTTACTAATGAAAACCACCATTAATGAATGTATAATATTTACGAGAGGACCTTTGGCAGCGCCATCACATCCACAAATTTGCTGTTTAGCTCACTCACTTAGCTGTAGTTCCTTTAATGCTGACCAGGAAAAATAGTTGGAGAGCAGTTTAACTATTGGAGTAAATATATGCAAATGATAAATTCGGATATCACAATCCACTCAGCACTGAACACATTTTAGATCTGGGACTTCTGATGACATTTTCCACAGCCATTTATTGACCAAACTTCTTGTAATCAATCACAAGCAGAAGCGGGATGGTGTTTGAAATGACTGGCAGTGTATCAGCACAAAGAACGAAATCCACATTAGAGTCGTTGAATCGGTATGAGCACCATAGGGTCGGAGACGTCTCTTACTGATTGCTCCTTGGGACAACGTTGTCAGTATGTTTGCACCTAATTCATGGTCGGCCGGTGGCCGAGTGGTCTGCGCATCTAGTTTTGTAACCGTAAAGTCATCCGTTCGAATCCGCGTAGAGGCGAGCCTCCTCGCGGTATATTCAGCCCGTGAGCGACTGGTGGTGATCGCGCGGCAGCGAAGCGCCGTTACGGCGCCCAGTTGACACCTGAATCATGTATGAAATAGGATGACTATTGATGTACCTAGAAAGTGGAAAAGAGGTATTGTCCTTCGCAAAACATGACAGTCCTCACGAGGCAGGGAGCTTTTTCGGTTTAGCTGAGCCGCACACCAGCCTGTGCTTTTTCCATTTGACACCCTTTTCTGACAAAAGCTAGACTGATCTTGATCTTTTCCCTAGACCACCATGGACACTTTTTGTAGTCTAGTTACAGGAATTGTACACTCTTACACTTTCTGTGTAGTTCTGGTACAGTGGAATATGCCAGCTACTCTATAGCACTCACTGTCTATTATTGCAGCCTATTGATGTATCGCTATGCTTCATCAGCATGAGGACGTATGTAGTTCCTTGGAATTATGTTTGTCGAAGATTTACAACGGTAATCGAGTAAATGCTGCACATTGGGGCTTATGCAAACCTTTTTCAAACACAAATGATCCTCTGGCTGGTTTACAAATGCTGAGTATGGTACCACTCGTTTGGAACTTACGGAACTCTCTATCTGTTACTGGCGACTTTATGCAATCGGCACTCTTTCTTAAGGCTAAAATCTGCTACATCCGGGCTACCAGCCTTTCTTTGTTCTTTTGAGCTCACTGTAAATAACAGTGCACTCCATGAGGTTTAGAAAACTTGAGCTGATTTGAGCAAGGATCGCAGATGTGTTTGGCGATGAGGAGGCTGTTGCAATGGTGTTTCTGCGCGGGCTCCATCTAAAGGCTCCTAGACCGCAATGGTCGTAGTTCTCTCAAATAGTTCCGTTATGCAAAGTATTCTGCCTTACTTCAGCTCTTGTGGTAAAGCAGAGCCATCTGACTATATTTGCTGGCCTGTAGCCTTAAGGTAGCCTGTCTTGTAATCTGACGGCGCGGGTTCAATCCTGCGTATGGACAGCGCGACCTTCGCAGTATCCTTAGCCCACTTGCAACCGGTGGTGGTTGCCCGTCAGCGAAGCGTCAGTACTGCGCACCTGCGGCGTACTGCTGATGCCTTTGCCTATTTGTCACTTATTTTTATAATCGTTCTTTCACAGTTGTTTAGGTGACGGTGAGGAATTTTATCCATTCTTTGGTAATTCGCTTCAGGATGGCCACACAGGTCGAAGCGGAAATTAACGTAGATCCTGATATGCTCACATTGAAATTTCACTTGTACGTCCATGAGGACTGCATTATCAGCTCAGGAAATCATCAATTTGGTCTTTGCACTATTGTCTGCTCAGAACTTATATCGTTTAATGGTTTTGGGGGGTCCTTTTGGCTCACTGCAAAGGAAGTAACCGATATCCTGACCTGAGTTACTGAAGTGGCTTCTTTTCGTGTGGAAAACAACACAAATCTCTTTGTGATACGATCTGACTATTCTTCGAGTTTGACAGAGATAGCCACCAAATTGTTGAACTCACTTTCGCAGCTAATTTGAGCGGTTTTTCTTGGGACCACCAGCAATGTTGCAAGCGGAGTGTTTTCGTTTCGTCAGTTGTACCGCCAACAGCCTCGTTTCAACAACCCTTAACTCTGAAGTCGGTGTGTTCAGAGATATGCGCTGGTTTCCGATAGCGACGTATTGGGAACCATTCAAGCACTTCGGCTTGCATTCGATAATATATGGCAGTTTATCGAGTTAGTCTGTTCACCTGGACAGCTGGGCTGTTTTATGGCGCCAACCTTGGCTGATGCAGCTGATGACATCTCTATCGCGATCCAGGTCTCTTGGGCAGTTGCATCTAATGGGGACGATTGCTATCAAGTTAAATACTACTGTCTTCTACGTCGGGACGCAACCGGCTTTCTTGTATTATTCTAGCACCTACATTTATTTACTCTGATGCAGTCACGCATCATTGTGCACTCAACCCGGTTGGTGTCTTAACGTAAGGAGAGTGACCAATATTGTCCTGCCGACCATCACGGTGGTTCTCCTTTTCCGGCACCTTGCTACTGAGTATCTTGCTTTTTGGCTGTACTCAAGAAAGGGCATTTCTCACAGTTTATTTCGCGGTGGCTTCCAGTTATTGGCGCTATAGCGCAGCACAGCTATCTTAGGCGCACTAAGTAGCATTAAACCATATCCTAAGGGAAACCTCAGAGCCCAATTTCAATGCCTCTTTTGCAAATAAAGTTCAGAAATGTATCTGAGCATGTTTGTGTAGCAATTCGTGTTCCACACCCAATGTGCGATGACCGCGAAAGACGGTGTTTTTAACATACATCATGTTACGGACAGTGTCATAGTTGCACTTCTCAGCACTTACTGGTCATCTTGTTAGACGTGATGATCACTGGGCTACCGTGGCCTGTTTGGTTTTTGCAAGTCAGAGTCACATTATGAGAGAATGGAGACAATGTGCCGTTGACAAGTTGTTACATGGTTGATGTTTTCGCAGTTTCGCTCTTTTATCGATCGATGCGAATGTACCGGATGTGTTCTCATTTCTCGGAGCAGCATAAAACAGCTTGCCCAGTGTGTTACCATCACTCCCCGGGTCACACCCAATAACACAGGGCTGGCGTGAAACTAACACTGCTGCTTACATTCTTTGAGCGTGCTGAATTCTAATCTGATATTGGTTTTTCTCTAAACTATGCGTTTTTTGAAGATCGGCCATAAATATCTTTGCGAAAGACGAAAGTGTTCACAATGATGAACGTATCTTAACCATATAACTATGTAAAGATATACCCTCAACACTACATTTTAGTTGCTTATTCCTTTTCCGAGCTTGAAACTTTGTTTGTAGGCGTTTCACCACCATGCGAGGTGGCACTGTCAGTGCGCTGAGGTGCAGAGTGTAATCTTGCTGATTGAATCGTCGATCCGTGATCGACGTGCAGGTGACTTTTGAAACTGACAGCTTCGATCTGCGTCCCTTGATCTCCACCCATTTTCCCCGCGGCAGAGGTCGTCGCTCGAGTTGTTCCTATTCAATCAGCGTCTTGTAATTTGTCCAATTTCTTTCCGTCGGAGGGGCTGGTATGCTGGGTCGATGTCTTTCGTTGAGAACTAGCTTCCGAACTCCTTTTTCTTCCTGTTTCGCTTCGTGCCAGGACTTTTGTTTTGGCCCAATCGAAGCTGTGTTCCTTTTTTCCACGTGCGCTGAAACTAGCAATGGTGCATATTGCTTTTTGCACGCTCTTTTGTGCTCTTGTATTCGTGTTGCTAATTTTCTCCCTGTTTGGCCAACATGGTCCTTTTCGCAGTTTCTACAACTGAATCATCAACCCGAGCTACCAGTGTTCCGAAACATTTTAAACACAACATTTTGCGTGGACACGTCATAAGCACAAAAATGTATGCAGAAAAGGCATTAATCGGGCAAGAATTTGCTTTGAAAGTAGACTAATTTTTGTCAGGGTAGCCACGTTTCATGCTCCAACAATATAGTCAGCCACCATGTGTTTGTCCCATCATTCCTAATAACACGTTCTTTCATCGTTATCAAATCTTGACGGAAACGTTCCTCTTATCTATCACTTACGGCCGCAGTATTTGTGGTTAACTGACCAAGATGACTGTTCCGGGAAGCAGCTTCATGTTGATATTGCACACAAAAACGTGAAATTCCAGCAGCATTCTGTCCATCCGTCTCTCTTAAATATCTGATTTTTGTTCCCATGGTTTTGTGTGACCGTCTTGAATGACTGCCATGCATTCATTTCTTTGACATTCACCATTGGGACAAAATATTCATCACGCATCAGAGCTCAAATTCGATTGGCGTCAAAACACCGGCTTTATTCTTTAACAAAGATAAGAACGCAGAAGCAGAAACTATGTGCTAACAGCATTCACCACCAGTATTCAAATCTCTCCCAGACTGTTCCTTTAAGCCAAATTTCAAGTGTAGTAGAGGGAACATGATCTCTTTGCTGACCATTGGACTATTCACAATATTTGGTATGCCTGTTTCCATATTTTGCCGTCTTGGCTAGTCTCTCTGTGTCCGGTGTTTCTCATGACCTCGACGGATACTGTGGTGTTGGCTGGCGATCTAAACACCTAAGATGAGCTTCATCTAGGCGGCCAACGTGGCGTAGTGTCCCGTAATGATAACGGTGAACGATTGCTACAGCTGTGTGGAGATGCTCGTCTCTTTCTCTCGAGCACAAACTTTCGACACAACACCCGCAGAACCGTGACTTGGCGCCCACCAGCCTCGGGCCAGCTATGGACGCAAATCGATCATATCGCGATCAGTTACCACTGGAAAGGCGGTGTCCAAAACTGTCGATCGATTTGGAGCACGAGCGTGGACTCTGACCACGCACTTGTTTGCGCCGACCTCTGGGTGCGTTTCGATGGACGTCCGCAACGTCGATGTGAACGGATTGACATCAACCAGCTGGCGAAGTCAGGTGTTCTGAATGTGTATCAAACTGCGCTGACATCTGGACTGAGTAAGCTCCCACTAAACACCGTCGAATATCACTGGTCGCATATTCGTCCAACCTTACTATCCGCAGACATGTCTTCATGCGGCAAATCAAATTACCAACCTAGACTATGGGTCTCTACACAGTCTCTGGAACTTATAGATGCTCGTTGACGTATTCCGGCTGGAAGCGAATACAATGAGGCTCGCAAAAATCTCAGGGCAAAACTGCGCACTAGCCTGAAGAGAGACCGCGAAGCCTGGTGGTCTCATCGTGCCTCGGAAATGGAAACAGCCGCTACCGTTGGTAATCATCGCAAGTTATTCCATTTGATACAGGAGACAGGCAGCAGCAGACCTGGTGTTAGCGAGATTATACGCGACGAAATTGGGCAGCAGATCCGCAGTCTGTCAAAACGCTTGGAGCGTTAGGCCGAACACTTTGCAAGGCAATTTAACCAATCTGTTATCGCTTTCTTTTTCGGGCATTGAACGCTCTTCTCCCTTGGTCGTCTCATTGGTTCCGCCATCACGCCCAGAAATCGAATGTGAGACCAGGCTGTTGAAATTACATAAGGCCGCAGTGGCAGATGCAATTCCTCCAGCCCTCTTCGAATTCGGGGACCTGCTCTAGTAGATCATTTACACGAAATGCTGGTGAAACTTTGGGAGCAGGTGACTGTGCCGACAGATTAGGGCCGCTGCGTCATATTCCCACTTTTCAAAATGAGGCCCCCGTTCGGAATGCGGCAATCATAGAGTGATCAACTGATCTCAATTGCCTGTAGATTACTTACGCCTGTCATTCTCCACCGAATGACTGCCGCTCATGAAGGCCAGATCCTCGAAGATCTAGCCGGTTTTCGTCGAAATCGAGGCTGCATCGATCACACCTTCACTTTGCGTCCATTGTTGGAGCACCGCCATGTTTATTGGCTCCCCACCGTAGTTGTGTTTCTCGACATCAAAGATGCCTTCGATTCGGTGGATGGGTGTGCCCTTTTGGACTGTCTGCTAAGAAAAGGTGTGCCCTATAAATATGTAAACATTATCAAAGCGCTGTACGCGCATAGTTTGGGCAGAATGAGGGTTTGTTGTAAACTGTCGCAGTCCTTCAATCCCTCCAGTGGTGTGAGACAAGGTTGCCTGCTGTCATCTTTTCTCTCTGACTTCTCAATTGACGAAGTCATGGAAGCAGTATTCGCTGGCCACGACCTAGAAGGTATGGAGCTACTTCATGATGGGCGACTTCTTGACTTGGAGTACGCGGACGATGTTGCCGTAATCTGTGACAGCTTCCAAACATGCTAATCAGCACGACAGATTACCACTGGCTGTCTATCGCTTTGGCCTATGCTTTGCTCCATCGAAATGCAAGGTATTTCTCCAAGGTTGGTGGGGACCCACCCTTACACTAACGCTTTGTAGTGATCAGCTTGAAGTCGTTCTGGAATTCAAGTATCTAGGCAGCGATATTAGCGTCCGTGGCATCGAAGATGAGATTACGAACCGTATAGCAAAGCTCGAGGTGCTTTTGCCAATCTCTGCCACCTGTGGCGGAGACGCGACATTTCTGTCGCCCTGAAGGGGAAGAGTTTATAACGCAGCCGTCCGTTCAACTCACCTGTATGCTTGTGAAACCTGGCCTATCAGATCGACAGACCTAAAGAGGCTCGTCACATTCGATCATCGCTGCCTTCGCAGCCTAGCTCATGTCTGGTGGGAGCACCGCGTGAGCATTGAGCGTGTTGGGCTTCGCGTATTTGGTGTAGGAATAGCGGGTGATCCGCTCAGCACCATTATATCACGCACGAGACTCTGATGGATGTGCCATGTGTCAGCACCACGGCTCCCTCGACGTGCATTGTTATCGCACCGGGGGGTGCGGTTGGAAGAGAAAGAGCGGAGACCAAGCGGTGACTTGATGGAGATAAATGAAAACCATCACTTCAAAGATGGTGTCGGTTGGTGCGTCCCGACTGCCTGTCTGGGGTCCTAAGGACGATGAGGACCTTCGGTTGGACACACTTGCTGATATGGCTCGGAGCCGGTCTCAGTGGCGTTTGTGTTGTGAGTTCCTTTGTCTATCCCCCACCTGCTTAGCATCCCCCTCCAATCACGATCTCACTCGTGAGGCATATTATGACTTTTTGCGGCACGATATCCGGCTGTTAGCTCTTCGGAACAATGTCCATCCGTTACTGGGGACTCAGCCGGCGTGCCACTGTTTTTTTCTTCATCTTGTCTTTTGCATTGCGGCACAAGGCTAATTGTTTTCCACCTGCAGCTAACCTGCATGATGATGATGATGAGGATGATGATGGTGATGATGACCTCGACTGTCTCGCACACAGGGGTAATATGCCAACTTTGTATGGCCTGTCTGGTGACCAAGAATAAACTCACCATCTTTTGATCAGAAAAATGATCCAGCCGTGTTTACGATATTAGTTGAGGTCAATGACTATTTTCATGTCGTTGTGTCCTCTCAAATGCACCTAGTAACCCAGTGGAACTGCTCCAACTACATTAACCTTGTGCAATAAAACACACTTGAGACTATGCTTAGATATTAATCGAATGTGTTAACTTTTGGCAGAGCTGCGCTGCAGGTTGTGTCCCAGTCCAGCGGCTCTACAATTATACACATGTAGCGCACTCAGTGTTTCCGGATTCCATGAATTATATTTGTTACGTCGCTCTGCTTCATGCAGAATGTAAAATTTTCTTTTCGTCGTTTTTCTGTTCGATAGATATGATTCTTCCACACATGTTATCCCAGCTGGACTCTGTCCTTGAGGCTCGCGTTGCTGGGTACTTACACGTGCTCGGACACGCACCCAGCGATCTGTTTTCTGGCAACGTGGGTTATGTGTTGGGAAAAATTGCAGCCTGTTGCCGAATCACCCCAAAGAGCCGCAGTTGGGGTGAGGCTAGGGCAAATGGCTTGAGCGCGCTTGTGGGGTGAGTTGATTCAACTATTACACCTCAGATAGCCGACACAGTTTGCATTAATTGAACTTGTCACGCCGTCATGGGAAGGTAAACTGGAATTCCCTATTCTCCGCTATCTGATTTCCTTGTCTTTTCTTTTTTGCTTAATCCAAATTTTGCCTTAGCTAGTTCATATAAAGCACATAACTCGAATGCAACCGGTATGCTTGGCGATGTTTGTGCTTTTCAAGGAGAGCCTTTTCAAACAGTTGGTACTGCTGCGCTGCTTCGCCTGTGAGACTGCGATCGTCTGTCTTCTCAATCACGCGTCCAAGCAACCGAAGGAAACCAAAACCTAAGGCTCGGCAGACGGTATATTCTACAGAATAGGTCGTCTTTATTTATTAATGAACCATACATACTAATTTGGGAAAGCATGGTCACTCAACCTTCAACATCTAGCCCTCAGCCATTATGAGTCAGTTCCGTTCCATTGGTTTGCCATATTCGGCAGAATCATTCGTCTCCGTGTTCGACTCCGCTCGAAACCCTTGACGCCGGTTTGAATTCGCTGGCCAATCAATTCTCGCCTGATTCCCAAATTTGGAAGAATAGCCGAACGCGGTTCCACGCCCGTGCACGTGACTTTCACTCACAGCTGACTGATCACGTGTTACCCTGCAAGCTGACACACACTGTAGACCGCGCGTTGCTGCCTTGTGCGTGGACATTGCCTCCGCTTGGGTCTCTATTTGGTTCCCCTCTACAGTTTGTAAAGCAGTGAAAATACGCAGCTTGGCAGATGCATGCATTTCTTATCATCTCCACAGTCCCGATAACGATTAATTAAACACAACTGTCAGTTGGTGCAAACTTACAAACAAATGGAAATCTTTGTCCCTGCGTCCTGAACAACCTGAGGCTGACTGTTGATTTTAAACACAAAACGCTGGTTTGATCTTGCTTATCGCAACAGCCTTGGCGAAACGGAGGAGGTGGGATTCTGAATGCCACAGCAAACTTTGAATGAAGTGCTGACCTCGATCCGGTATATGGAACCCTCAATATGTGTCTACCGCTCGAGGGTGTTGACGACCTTTGGCTAAGCTTGGTATGCGCCACTTTGAGACGTGCTACTTCATTCGGACACTTATGGTCCTATCGGTTCTGTCTATGTAACTAGCTCCTCCGTTACCTACAAATTGGTATACTCACTGGGAGTTGGCCCCGGCAGTCTGAATTTTCTCCAGTGGAGGCAGCGACATTTTGTGGATTAGGTCGATAATGCTGACTAGCAGCACAGAAGGTGTTTTGTGTGGCAGAGAGCAGATGCCTGGTAGTCGAAGAATATGTTCTTTTTAGGCACGGTGGACATTGGGTCTCTCAGTGGGACTATTTAACTGTTTTTGAATGAACCTCTGAGGGTAGCTATTTGCAGCTAGTTTACGAGTAATCAGCTCCAGTGCCTCTGCCAGATAACTAGTCGGATATATCCAACTGACACGACTAAATAAGATTTTCGTAAGTGTCCGCTCGTACCATATTGACAGAGCTGGTGAAGTGCAAGTACCGGTCGGACCACGTTGCTTTTTGTCAACGAATCTTTTAGCCTGTACGTTTATCTGCATCTATTGAAAACATTTAAGTAAAGCAGGTAGTCCTGCTCCTCATCTTCGCTTGACATTCTCTATTGATCTCTCCCAATGTGGAACATTCTCTCGCACCGTCGAGAAATAAAACGTTTACTTATTTATTTAAATTGTTATGCGCCGCACTCCGACACGTCACCAACTGTGTGATCTGCTTTTCTAATGGATAAACTGCCAGGCTATCATCCATAAAGTGTTTGTAGTATGGGACTTGAGCTGTTTCTTCAAATATACTGTCATCAGCATGAAAATATCTGCTAGCATAGGGCCAAGTGGGCTACCAATGGCAACTCATTGAATGCGTTCGTTTCCTATGGCCTTATCTCCTTGACCCCCACATTTCGTGCTACTTCCTCTTTCTTTCTGCCTGTCGGTAGACCGTTTATTTTGAATTGGCCTCTTGTTCTCTTTTGTTGCCCGCTCCGTTAGTTTTTCGATTACTGAAAGTATTTTTTACCGAAATGCCGCACATTGCTTTTTCGCAGCGTCTGTGAACAACTGGGACGTGGACATCCAGAACTGGATTCCTCCATATTCGGCATAATCGGTCCGGTATTGGTACACTCCTTGTCTGACTACACGGTGGACTCTCGGGGTGACATTGGATCACAGTGAGTGGATTCCTTTTATCTTTGTGACCCTCACGTGTTCCATAGACATTTGTCCTGTTTACTGATAAACAATTTTTCTTGAAGCTGAATATCGTCCTTATTTCAAGCTTACCTTTAGCATATATATTTATTTACCTCCTACTCATGCAGAGCACCAACTTGTACGTTCTTAGTCATGGTTGGTACTTACTCATTTGCGCTGACATAAGCTTCGATTTAACCTGTGCGGGCTCCAAAGAAACTCCGCCTATTTCTCATGTGTTTTTGGTAACCTTGGTTGCTACTCTGAAGTCGTCGCAGATCTCACTAACAAACGCCAATTCTGTGCAGCGGTAGTCCAGACCTGCTTCATTATCAGCAGAATGAGCCAACCATTTTACTTCTCCATCTATAAGCGTGGCTTGTGCATCTCATTACAGCCAACTGTCACGCAATTCCATTGATACCGCTTCACACCAACCGAGCTACACATCCTCTGAATTCTTTTGACTTATATTCCTTACTCGGGTACCTGAGGCCTAGGTATTGCGAAGGGGATAGCTTGGGTTAGCTAGTCCTGTTGCTCTGCTATGCTCAAATTTAAATGAGCTTGTTGTCCTTCTTTTACACCGTTTAATTGGGATATTTAGGACCATTACCGGCACATCCTCACGTGTACTAGTCATGTTGCCACAGTGGGCGACCATGGTTACGGAAACTAATGTTCCTGCCTTTACGCGATTATATTCAAGCGGTTACCAAGACGATTTAAATTGCCCATGTGCTCTTTCTATTATGGCTCGATTGCTATGACAACCCGCTTATTATTTGTCGTTATGAAGCAATGAGCAACAATAACAACACTCACGATATGCTTTGTTCCGCTCACTATCCTTTTAATCCTAGTAATAGGTTGCACTAGGGCATATGTCTGGAATGCTGTGCTCCACAATTCCAGTTCGTTTCTCCTTTTATGCTAGTTATTCGTTTCCTCCCCTCCCCCACCCCCCAGAGATTGAGATGCTGTACTTTGTGGATGATGACCGGGCGTTAGAGCACGACGTATAAGTCAACACTAGCAATCCCTATCTGGTCATTGTTGAGTTCAGACGCGCTGCCTCCAGGGAGTCGGTATTGTTTCTTGTGTGAGGCCATTTCATCACTTTTTTGTAATTTTGGCAATTGGACGATGCCGCATACCTGTACAGTGGGATGCCTCTGCACGCTTACCGTTTTTACTTTAATTGTCTCGTTCTCAGTTACATCATGGGCCTTTTTTGAATACCCTAGGCCGTGTGCCTTAACAAAGCTTTGTCCACATGAATCAGATCATTTGTGTTGTCTGTTCATTTTTTAAGTTGATTTCCTTTCTAGAGTACGTGAAGCTGGTATGAAGAATTTGCATCGACTGTTCAGTTTTATGACAACCAGTGGCTACGAAGACCTCATCCAGCCTCGTCTGTGAGTTTGTCTCTCCGTTACCATATTGGTACACTGCTCGCACTACCGTCTCGTGGCTCTTCAGTTGTCCGTAATTTGCTCCTCATACTCTACCCTTTAGTACAACTTTGTACCTCATTGCACATGTTTCTCTGGTGCGCTGTTCCCAGTCAGTGCTTATACCCTCGTGTCGATCTCCAATACTGTTCCAATGACATTGATATTGTCTTGCAATGAGCCCCTTCAACCACAGTTGCCTTAAGTCAATTTTCCTTGTTTTTCTCCATAGTGTGAAAGACGCGGTCGTCGGAATCGCTCAGCAGGCGGTGGAGAAGATTGACAGGACCCGCGGGATCGCCGGTCAGTCGTTTGCTTCCATATTGCATCACGAGTAAGCCTGCTCGAATACTTGACATCAGTTCCCGTTGTTCCTCTTCGGTTCATCTTACTCCCCCCATTCACGCCTTTTAACCGAACTTTTGCCACTACTGTTTGGTGCCAGTAGAAGTGGGGCCCTTTTCAAACTAGGTTCTTTTATAGACGAGGTGTCCAGTCCATCATCGAGAGAGTGAGAGACCAAGTTGCAACATGATGCAAGGGTTTGCCTGCCTATTGGTTTTCATTGGGGTATGCTATCGTGCTCATCGTTGATTAACAGGATGTGGCAAGGTGTCTAGCACAGGATTTTATTGAGGACTTTTAGGTGTAGAATAAGCGACGAAAACTGATGAGCGTCATCAGTCTCATCAGCGACCGCAAACGGGCACTGCTCTGGCTGTTAAAATAGAGAACAATGATGAGACACGCGTCTGAACGCACCTAATTGTCCACTTCTTTAACTCCACTAAACATTCACAAACCAACAACCTCGATGTGAGTCGGCGTAGGTACCGGCGACCTCGCCATATCTTTAGCGCACGGGCCGCCGGTCACAGCACCGTGGCAGCGAAGCATCAATACGGTATACCGACGTACCACTGATAACTTTTCTCGAATCTATATGGGTTGGTGAGAATCAAGGCCAGTGGCAGAGACTCGGTCATAAAATTTGGCGTCCGCATACTTTCTTCTTCCTTCCATCAAGTGATACTAGATGATCTTTAGAGTACATTTTGAGCCACTCCTGTCAGATCAATCAGCCATTAACGAGCTATGCTTATTCACTCTACCGGTGATTCAGGTTGGGTGTGATAGTTTACGTTGGTGTGCGAATAGCTCACCTCGTACACAGCGTGCTCCTTAAATTTAGCTTTGAATTACTTTCCGCTGTGCCAAGCGTTGCTCGCGGATCTCAGTAGCATAGTGTTCAGGGCGTCAGCCTTGAAGTACTAAGCTCTGAGCTCCACCCTAGCTCAGGCTATCTCCACCTGATGAGTCTAAACCAAAACGAAACCGCGGTCGTGGTGTGTCAGGGTTGGGAAGAGCAACACCCAAATATATCCACCTCGTACCCTATTGCCTGGTGCCACGAACATGTGTCATCTATTTGATTTTGACTTCATACTCACCGACCGTGTGCAATCAAGTGTGTGTATTGGGACGCATTGGGTGTCTCCCATTCCCCATTGGCGAGCACACTTGAATCGTTACACAGAACCTTTCACTTGCCTGTAATCAAGCGCGAAGTAGCGGATTCTGGATGCCTTGTGCTTTGACTTGGTGCTTATGGAAACTCTGTCATTTATTCACTTGGATACGGAAACAATTAGTGTTCGTATTTGCGCACTTACTGCAATATAACTAGCGTCATAGACTTCGGATCCAACCACTTTTATATGTTTTTGCTCTTCTACGCCTCATTCTATTACTTAATTAAATACCTTCGATTTTTCAAACCAAGTCAGTTCAAGAATGTGTTTTATGCACCCATAAGGAGTGAATGTTCAGCTCTAACACACACGCCACGGGCAGGATCAATATTGAAATGGTATAGTACATGAGGACATATATCATACCACAATCGTTGAAAAACTTGACAGCCCTAACCGGTTCTTGCCGAACAACCTCCTCGTGGTGCCAGCTGGGTGGTTCGGGATTTTCCCGTTCCAGCAAATGGTTCGGCGGCAGTGTTCCAGGACGTGGTGGGTTTTCGCCTGGCAAGCGTTCTCCCTATAAAAAGCCACATATGTCCGTTTAACAACACTGTGATGTGGCGGACGTGACTCGCCACTAAATAAAGTCACTGCCCCTTGCTTCATCCTGGCGAAGCATTGTATTCCAGCAACTTTGTGCTGTAATTCTGGGGAGCATTGGGCCCCTGTTTGACAAAGGAACAAACGAAAGGCGTATGAACTGAGCAATCAGTCACCGGCTCCCAATGGGCGCGATTCCCTGAATTCGCTCCGCTGCCTTGCGGGCAGGCTATTCAGCCAAAGGCTCGGGGTGGTGTCCCCTAAGTCAACACCCTACTTCGGCTTGGGCAACCGGGTAGTATCTCGCCCTCTGACGAAACCATGGACTTTAATGTGTTGTGCTGTGTTTTCTTTTACAATTTCTGTACCTTCTTTTGTGTTCCATGGTTTCTGATGGCTCTATGTCTATTCATAGACTGTTGAAAAGATACTGATGTGCTATAGTGCCTATGCAATTTGGCTTATATCTGGTGAAAACACCGTGTGGGCAATAAGCTTGTTCGACGCCTTGTTTATGGCGCATGGAGAAGAAGCAAACCGCTCAGCACCGTTATATCATGCACATGGCTCCGATGGCTGGGCCACCTGTTGTACATGCCAACCCACGGACTCGCGCGACGTGCGTTGTTTGCGCGCCGGGTGTGTGGATGGAAGAAGAGAAGTGGTCCAGAAGCGATGACTTGGTCAAGAGAAATAAAAGCCCTTAGTTCGAACTTGGCCTCGGTCGGAGTCTCCCGGCTCCCTGGTTGGAGACCGAAGGGCGATGAACATGTTTTGCTTTATACACTTGTTGACATGACGATGAACCGACCCCAATAGCATTTATGTTCTGAGTTCCTTTGTCCGTCCCCTCCCCCTTGGTCTTTCCTCCAACAACGATCTCATTTATTAGGCATAATATAACCTTTTTGCGGCACAATAGCCGTGTGTTAGCTTTCCGGAATGATGTCCAACCGTTAATGGTGGCTCAGCCGGCGTGCCTGTTTCATGTTTTTTTTATTTTTTAATGTATTTCGGCACCACAGCTGAGGTGTTCTCCACCTGCAACCAGCGTGAATCATATATAGTTTTGTACCTCTGTCTGGCCGAGAAGGTTGATACTCATCCGGACAATGGCCTGTAAGTATTTTAGCAGCAAGCTGTTTACAGAAGTTAAAATGCCTGGTTACAGTAAGGTTAACAAGTTCCGACCTTGAAATGTCACTACACTAGGATAGATGTTTCACTGAACTGGCAGTTACTTTGTGGTCCATTCTCAGAAGACCAGGTAGGATCACAGAAGAGCAATAGGTTCAGTAGGATAACATACCTGTAGTGATAGGACACTAGGTCAAAAATACGGAGTACGGAATAAAACCTGAGACGTGTAACCTATAATGACATTCTCCTAACTATTGAATGTTTCCTTCATGTGAAGATGACCACGTAAATTCACCGCTCAGTGTCCCTTCCTGGTGTTTTACTCAAGTGCACGATGTCAAACCTTCACCATCGATGCAAATTTGCGAACATTGAGATGGGATTTACGAGTAACCTTTTCTTTTGAATAGGGATAAAGGACATCCTTGCATTTTGAGGTGTTCAACGGTAAGCAGCAAGAGTTGTTTTAACCTGTGAGGTTGTCTTGGAGGGTTTAGGAAATGGATGCCATGGATTACGTCATCCGCATGGTTCACTGAGATGGCTTCTTCAGGGACGGGAATTGAGGTAATGTAAGGGACAAAATGCCTCCCTGAAAAGCACCAGAATTGATGGTGTGTGAGGATGAGGTTTTCTCCAGAAACCTTGAAATCTGGGTATGCCTGGTGCAATTATCTTTCAATAGAAAAACAACCGATGTTTTAACTCTAGATCGCGCAATAGCAATTCGCGGTTCACACAACCGAAACTGTTGCTACAATCCAGTAGTCAGATGTGGATGGGTTATTTTTTATTATCTAGTGACGAAATCACAGTATGTACCGAACATGGTATTGCATCTAAGCTGGACTTTGGATTGCGACATGAAAACTGATGAGT
Organism: Dicrocoelium dendriticum; assembly: GCA_944474145.2. Lineage (NCBI taxonomy): Eukaryota > Metazoa > Platyhelminthes > Trematoda > Plagiorchiida > Dicrocoeliidae > Dicrocoelium > Dicrocoelium dendriticum. Next base: position 59,680,902 of record OX104063.1, read on the forward strand.
GTCATCCAAATGCATGTGCGCTATAATCTTTTTCTGAATAAGCCTCTCAAATGTCTACAAATTAACCGACCTGAGTCATCGGCCTATATATGCGGTTTCCGTTCTTTGGCACCTGTGTGATGCTTGCACTTCGCCAACTGTCAGCTATCTTATATTGCTTAATGCACGATGTGCACAAGTCGGCTAGAGGCGACAACTTATCCAGACCAAGTATTACGTTAAATTGCAATCCGATTAATTCCCGGCGTACTTCCGGTCTGTTCACAGAAGGTTAGTTATTTGAGGGCAGATGTAACTCAGCAGAGGATGTATCCAAGGCTGAATTATTAACTTAGTCACAAAATTGAGGTTTACTTTTTCCACATGCGGAGTTAAATGCGTGACCTCACGAATGGCTCTACTTAACTGTTTCAGCATTTTCCATATTTCTTAATAACTATTGTTTCCAGTATGGTTTGAACGTAGATATGCTTAATGCGACGCAATTCGATTTTTTTCTCGCAAAATATCTTTGCTTTTGAAAGCCTTTTCTTTAGGACTACGCGGTCGCTTTAGACGTTGAAACGACAATTTATCAGTACGGATGAAAATTGTCTCATTTTGACTGCAGGAGTCGAAGCAGAAGTTTAACTAACTTGTTAACTGGTCGCAGTACTTTGATACATCCCTGTCGTAAAATAAACTAAAATCTGTGGAAACAATAGTTTCACGCGATCGCTGAATTTCCTGGGGAAGGAATTCTCCGCATGAAATTTCGATCTTTGCGATGGGTGAGATCTTTATGATTCATCTTGTAATATACAACGGGAGGCAACTTTACGACAGCGTGTTCAATGCTCCCAAGCGGCGCCTGATTGCAAACGGAAAACACTTTCTAGTTGTTAACACGTACCTTTTCAACGATCACATATAACCTGGTTGGAGGTTGGACGACGTTCTTTAGCCCAAGCTTGACTGTGAAGCTGGTGTCAAATATGTTAAAGTCGCCGGCAGTTATGCACAAGAGGGCTTCCAGATATTCGTCATAAAACCCCTCGACTTCGGAGCTTGGACAACTGGGAGAAATATAAATAATCAATAAAATCGGACGATAACGTTTTAGCAATCCTGGTTTGCATTTCACAATGAAGTAGCTGCTGCGTTACAGGCTATATCGAAGAATGCTTTTATTCGACGTGCACCATGAATGTAGATGCTAACGCTGCCACCGCGCTTCCTCTGTGCGCAATGGCGGTCAACGCGATAAGAGCTAAATCCGTCGAGTTCCACAACTGCATCTCAACGTCAACATGTAGTCAGGTTTCCTGCAACGTAATAATGCCCATGTGAGGGTATTCACGACATTCTATCACTGAGGTTTTCTAATTGGTAGTATAGGATATTGGTACGGAGTAAAATAGATTGGCTTATATTTCCTCCGAAGTACTGCTCTCCATCCTGCACGGTGTTTTTGTGTGGAATTCCTTCGCCTATCTCTATTTTGTTTCATATAGCTTGAACAGGGAAAAATGCCCGATTCGTATTCATGAAAACACGCAAATATTTCAAAGTATCGCAAGTATGAATGATCATGTCCTTAGTTGTAGAATCAACTATTAAAACGTTAGAGCAATAGGATTCCAGTGTATTGCCGAAAAGCATATGTGTTAGTACATCCTCTGGATGGAATTATTGATCGCGCATCACTATAGATCTAGTTATTCAAATCCTTACCATTCATTGGTATGTTTGACTGCAGGTTTCAAAAGTGCACTCAGTTCAGTCTGTTCACAGTATTTGGCAACGCGTGTGTTTCACGATTATTCATCGCTTTTATGTGCTGGGCAACCCTGTCTAACACCACTAGTGATGTATGGCGAATGGTCACCGTATACTCGCACGCGACCCTAGACTTGGTAATAGATAGCACAGGGTATACTGATGTACCTCTCAAACACTCTCCTAATCAGTACACAGTCCCAAAGAGGCGCTATCAACAGACTCAAACGTAACTCAAATGCCTAAGAATATGACTAGGATTGCTCGATTGAACATATGAAAGTGTTCAAGTATTTGACGGATCGTAAAGATGTGATCGATGCAACTGTGACCAGGGCGAAACCCAGCTTGCTCTTCACGCAGGTGCTGTTCCCGTATGCAACTCAGCCTCCGTAAGAGTAAGGCAGCGAGAAGTTTGGATGCAACACAAATGCAACTGATCACACAGTGATTGGAGCAAACAGTTCAGTTCCCTTTTTTGTGGACGCGTACGAATTCCGCTAATCCCCACTCGAGCGTAATGCAACAGAGAGCACTGGGATTCCCGGAAGATAGGCTCGATTGTGCTGGTAGCCAGTTGAGCTGATCTTCACAGAACTCCGCTTATCGTGCCAGACAACAGTGACGACTATGGATTAGTTCTCTGTCATTTACACGCAAAATCTCACTATCGGCCTTCTGCCTCTCGTGGACCAAATCAGTCGAAGGAGTTTTCGGGGGTTCCTGAGGTGGCTACTCGCTCCATCTCAGTGACGCGTTGTATCTTCCAGACCTCGCGATCCTTCCTGAAAAGCTGTCTGAACTTAGGATCTGCCATTTTGGCTAGTGCGTTGTATTCAACTCAACCTTCAGAGCCACTCATACCAGATTGGTCAATGGTTAAAGGCCAGACAAACTCAGCCTCCTGGTCCTCCAGGTTGGGGGTTGGAATGAGGGTGGCTCCTTATTCCTTAAAACGGACTCCTTGCATCCCAACGCCAAACCCGCTGCCTTGCGGTCAGGTCTTTGAACCAAAGGTTTTGGTTGAGAACCCTAATCGTTCTCCTGTCTAGGCCTGGGCAACCTGACAGTATCCTGCCCACGCAATACAATGAATTTCTCTTCAAACAAATTTCTGATGCTCTGGTAACCGCAGAGGATAATCAACGATGTCCTGTCTGCTGCATCGAGCAGGGTGGATAGGGGTTTGGATGCTACTGCTCAAGCCTTCCCATCTTCTAATTCCCCCTCTTACGCTTTTTCACCCTTATCGTCCCGTTCCAGCTTCACTTTTATCCCCCTGTTTTTAACCCCTAAATTCTCAGCCCTCTCCCACCTTGCTTCAATAGTCGTTTGTCTTTTAGTTTCAACTCACAAGTGAACGCGGAGCGTCATTCCTGACCTGTCAACAGGGCCATGTCCAAGCAAGCGGCCCATTCCAGTTCATCGGCTTGCATTTGGAGCCCTCGATCCTCCTTCAGATTGGCATGCCTCAATGTTCGCACATTGCTTCAGATCGGTCAACAGGCAGCATTTGCCCGAACATTAGAGACCCTCTCAATCGATATCTGCTGCTTATCGGAGACCCGCCTGCAAGACTCCAGCTCTGTGCTCACTCTGCGATCCCCTTCAGGTGACACTAGCAGCACTTTCTCGTTGCGCCTCTCCGGTGACGATGCAGCTTCGAGCACTGGCAAAGCCAGTGTTGGTGTTGCCCCGAGTCTCCGGGCTGAAGCTACTCTGGTTGATTGGATTCTAATCAGTAGCCGGCTGTGTGCGGTTCTATTGGCTGGCTCGTTCAAAGCTTCGAAGCCACACGCGACGAACAGGTGTCTATTCGTTATCGCTGCCTATGCGCCGACAAACTGTAGCGATGACTCGGTAAAAGACGACTTGTATCGTCAACTGAACAAACTCCTTAGCCGCAGAAGAAGCTCGGACACTGTAGTGCTGGCTGGGGATCTGAACGCTCAAGTGGGCAAATTATCCACTGATGAGCTGCATCTGGGTGGCCAACATGGTATAGGCTCTCGTAATGATAACGGTGAGCGGTTACTTCGTTTGTGTGAGGATGCTCGCTTATTTCTTGCGAGTACTAATTTCAGGCACAGCATCCGTCGGAGGGTGACTTGGCGCCCACCAGCCTCGTACCAGCTATTGACGCAAATCGATCACATTGCGATAAGTTACCGCTGGAGAAGCTGTGTCCAGGACTGTCGTTCGATTTGAAGCACATATGTAGACACCGACCATGCACTTGTATGTGCTGACCTGCGGATGCATTTTGGCGGACGCTCAGGACGACGTTGTGAGCGCATTGACAGCAGCCAACTAGCGAAGCCAGCTGTTCTGAATGCCTATCAAAGTACGCTGTAATGCGAGTTGGATAAACGGTAACTGGATATAATTGAAGCTCACTGGTCTCATATTCACTAGACCTTACTAGCGGCAGGAAAATCCTCATGTAGTAAGTCTAATCGTCAACATGGACATTGGGTCTCTTCGCGGTCACTGGAAGTTATGGATGGTCGCCGGCATATTCCGGCTGGAAGCGAACACAATGAAACTCGCAAAGAGCTCTGGGCAAAACTCTGTGCTAGCCTGAAGAGAGACGGCGAATCCTGGTGGTCTCATCGTGCATCAGAGATTGAAATGCCCGCTGCCTATGGTAACCATCGTGTTATTCCGGCTGATACGAGAAATGGGCAGCAGGAGACCTGGTGTTAGTGAAACCATACGTGACAAGAGGGTACAGTTTAACCACAACTTGTCAAAAAGGTTGGACAGTTGGGCTGAGCACTGTGAAAGGCAATTTAATCGGTCGGAATTGTCAGGTTTTTCGCCGGCAAGTGATCGTCCTGCTTCCTGGGCTGCCCCTTTGGATTCGCCCTGTCGCTCAGAAGTCGAACATGAGATCGAAATGTTGAAGTTGAATAAAGCTGCGGGACCAGGTGATTTTCCTCCTCTTCAAATTCGGGGGACCTGCTCTTGTGGATGATTTACAGGAGTTACTAGTCAAACTGTGTGAGCATGAGGCTGTCCCAACCGACTGGAGCCGCTCCGTCATAGTCACAATTTCCAAGGAAGGGTCACGATCGGAATGCGACAGCCATAGAGGAATCAGTCTGATCTCCATCGCCTCCAAATAGCTTGCCTCTGTCATCCTTCACAGACTGACCGGATTTCGTCGAGATTGTGGCTGCATTGACCATATCTTAGCTTTCCTTCAATTGTTGGAGCACCGTCACACATATTGGCGACCCACCGTTGTCGTGTTCCTCGATATCAAAGGTACATTCGATTCGGTGGATAGACGTGCGCTTTGGGACTGTATACTCAGAAAAGGTTTACCCTTGAAATATGTAAATATTATCCGAGCATTAAATGCGCGTGGCTCAGGCAGAATGAGGGCTTACGGCAAGTTGCCGTTGTCCTTTAATATCTCCAGCTGTGTGGGACAATGATGGCCGCTGTCACCTTTCCTCTTCAACTTCGTTATTGATGAAGTCATGGAAATCGCGTTTAAAGGACACGACTTAGAAGGTGTGGAGCTACTCCCAGGAGAACGACTTCTTGATGCTGATGATATTGCCCTAATCTGTGACAGCTCACAAACATGCCAAATGGCACTGGACAAGTTAGCACTGGCTGTCCGTCACTTCGGGCTTTGCTTCGCACCCTCGAAGTGCAAATCGTTCCTCCAAGATTGGTCTGGACCGTCTCCTACGCTGACCCCTGGTGGGGATCAGCTAGAAGTCGTTCAAAAGTTCAACTATCTGCGAAGTTGTATCAGCGCCCGTGGGATTGAAGATGAGATCACGAGTCGTATAGCAAAAGCTCGAGGCGCTTTTGCTAATCTTCTCCACTTATGGCGCCGCGCAACATCACTGTCTCGCTGAAGGGTAGAGTGTACAATGCAACGGTACGTTCGACCCTACTGTACGGTTGTGAAACTTGGCCACTTAAAGCAGCGGACCTGAAGAGGCTAGTTACGTTCGACCACCGGTGCCTTCGTAATTTAGCTCACATCTGGTGGGAACACCGCGTGAGCAACGAGCGTGTTCGACGCCTTGTTTATGGCACAGGAAAAGGGAATGGACCACTCAGCACCGTTATTTCACGCACCAGCCTCCTATGGCTCGGCCACGTGTTACGCATGTCAGGCCACCGACTCGCGCGACGTGTGTTGTTTGCGCGCCGGGGTTGTGGATGGAAGAAGAGGAAGGGTGGCCAAGCGATGACCCGGTCGAGAGGAATGAAGGCCCTCACTTCTGGGCTGGCCTCGGTTGGAGTGTCTCGGCTCCCTGGTTGGGGTCCGAAAGACGATGAACACTTTTGACTGGATACACTTGCTGATATGGCAAGGAGCCGACCTCAGGGGCGTTCGTGCTGTGAGTTTCTTTGTCCCACCCCATCTCTTTTAGCCTCCCATCCAAGCACGATCTCACTATATTATAACCTCATATAATTATGCACAGTAATTTTTTGGTGCACAGCAGCCGGCTGTTAGCTTACCGGAACGATGCCCCTCCGTTACTGGTAGCTCAACCGGCTTGCACCAGTTGCATCTTTTCTCTCCTTTTTTCTTCTATATATTGCTGCACAATAGCTGAGGTGTTTTCCAACTCTAGCTAACATGTATAATGATCATGATGACTAGCAGGAATCGCTATACGTGTTTACATTAGTTGGCGAAATTACGATGATCCAATGGTTAACAGCCCGCCCAGTGAAGTCACAGACCAGCGTAATAGACTTTTGCCTTTACGCTCTGAATCTCTGCTCAGTGTTTCTCGACTTCGGAGGAATCAGGACACAGTTTGGAGGCTTATGCGTTCTGAAACGCGCCAAGAATATTTGAAGCAACTAGCTTGTGTGTCTTAAGCGGTTTCCGGCGACGTTTTTGGGAGCCGTAAAAGTGCACATGAGCACCTAATCCGAGGTTAACTGAGTGCTGCAATTTGACTTTCTGTTACGCAGCCTGCCCCACAGTAATTGATAGCAATGTGGTCCATCTACCTCCACGCTTGCCCAGGCGCTGGATATCGCCAGGTGGCGCATTGACACTAGGAACGCCGGAAATTGGTTCCCGAAATTAACAAACTGTGATCGGCGCACAGCTGAAGGAGGCGATCGGCATTGTCCGTCCTGTCTGCTCTACTTCGCTATGGACGAGATCCTGGAGACTGCTATCCAGCGTGACCTCCTTCAGGACTTGGAGTACGCAGATGCCATCGTTATTATTTGTGATTCCTCCCAGGTCGCCCAGGGTGTACTGCTTAGACTGGAGATGTCCGCCTCACGATTTGGGTTAACATATGCCCCTTCCAAGTGTAAGCTCATGTTAGAGGACTGGTCGAGTTCGTGTTGCTCTCATCTTACAGAGGCATCCACTTACCTGTGGAGTTGTCTTAGTATTTGGCGGTTTGATGGATGAGATTTTCATGTGCCTCTCCAAGGCTAGTGTAGTTTTTGCTCACTTCCATCACTTGGGTCATCTTCGTGACCTCCACTTCGCTCTCAAGGGACGAGTTCACAATACAGCGATGCGATCGGTCCTGCTTTATGACTGCGAGACTTGACCTATTCACAAGAATGATGTTCAGAGGCTACCGTCGGAGCATTGCTGATGTTCGATAGCATCATCACCTCAATAATGGGAGGTTCGTCGGCGAGTCTTCAAATATCACAGACTCCGCCGACTGCTTGACAGCATTATTTCACCGCGTAGCCTTCACTGGCTTTTGCACGGAATCCATATGCTTGTCCAGCGATTACCACGACTTGCCCACGTCGCACACACTATACACGTTAGCTCTAGGTGGGAAACATCTCAGCTACTGTGCCGCAATACTTAAAAGAAAAAGGGAATAAAATGCAACAAGTGCAAGCCAGCTGAGCTACCGGTAACAGTAACACTTTGCGAACTCAGGTGTAGGCTGGAAGCGATGACAAAGAGGCCAGTGGAAAACCTGGATCTTTAGGGCGCCTACGTCGAAGTTGGCGGATGTTTGGTGCTATGGACTCCCGGGTTGGTGACTCAAGGATCGCTAGCACTTCTGGTTGCAAACGCTACTGGGTATGGCCAGAAACCGTACACATTGACGCACTTGCTGCTAGTCTGTTTCTCTAACCGTTGTTTTTCCCTTTAATCTACTGTTATTTCTCTTATGTGTTGTGGCACTCGGTCAATTGAATTACAGTTGGTAAAGTGTGGTTGGCGGCATCCGGCTACGGATTTGCCTGTCATTTCGGCTTACATAGGACAGCCACAGCGCACCTACAGCTACAGAGGGTCCATTATTGGCTTGCGCTCCACCACCCACACCTCCACCCACACACGCCATATCCAGTGTAAACCCGAAGGAATAAGCCCGGAATGCATGTGGATAGGAGCCACGTTTCATCACCGGAGCCGGCCCACACTGCTTCAACATGCACAGCAATAGCGTACCAGACGTACATAAAGCGGTGGCTGGATCGCAGTCTGCTCCACACCAGATGGAACCAATTATTCAGCTTAGCACGGACGCGTGGACCTTGCACCCCATCCCGCCAGCAACGATTCACTGTTTCCTGGAACCAGTACTCCAGATGGAGGGTGTTAGAAAGGTCATCATTCACATCAAGTGCAGCAACACCGGGGATATCAAACAACCAACAGAATTTAATGGAAAGCAAACACGCAAAATTGACACGTAATATGCAGCTGAATAACAAAACTGAGAAAGTCAAATAAAGTGTCATGTGGCTGTTGAACTGTTCGCTGAGCTTGGCAATTTTGTTGCAAACGTTTCGTTACCAGTCGAGGTGACATCATCAGTGCGTAGTGGAGTGGCGTGCAATAGCGTAGAGTAGCGTAGAGAAGCCTCGGTGGGAGTGCACTCTCACCATGTTTTGTATCCACATTCAGAAAATCTAGTTTATTTGCTAGTCGTTGTGGTGAAGAATCATGGCGTAGGCAACATCAACTTAACATGAGGCACCTATATATATATATATATATATGAACAGTGCTTTGTCAGTTTGTTTTACCCCAGCTTTGACTACTGTATTGTCTTTTTTAGCCCACCTATTCCTCACGTCCCAATGGAGGACACTCTAAAACGTGTGTTTTGCAAGTGAGTAGTTTCTACACTTTCGTACCCTTTGCTTGTATTTCTGTTGCTTGCTTAGTGATGTCTCCGTGGATTATTCGTCGGTTTCCGCCACATCAATGTTTAGCTACCTCGCTCATCATTCTTATGGCTGGATTCCGACAAGCCTCTTCTGTACTCTGTAACTTGTCCTTGATTTCCCTCCTGTGATCATACTTTACGTACTATTTACCTTGTTTTAGCGTGCACTTTGATTCTCGTATTTTTTCATCTGGCTCGTAATTTACTTCCTATCTATGCGACTCATCGCCCTGTTCTTGGTCAAACAACTGAACTGAACTGTTTCTTGCGCATCATATACTCTGCTACCGATCGAAATCGTCTTTCAAACTAGGATTGCCAAGCATGAGGATTATTTTGCTATACGACTTTTCATGTAGAAATTTCCCTTGACATATTCCAAGATAGCAAGAAGTAACAACACTTCCACGGGATACTCTGAATTCATTTACTTCGGGTATTCTCCTCATCTGTTTACGTACTTCGCAACGAAACTGAACCCTGAGGTGGTGCGACTGTTTGCGTACCTCCTTGACCCATTGAGCTATACCGGGTGGTGCCTCTGCGCTCCTTGAGAGCTACTCCTACCAGGTTGGTCAATGTTGAGAAGTCAGACAAACACAGTCTCCTGGTCATCCAGGTTGGCGGTTTGAAATAGGATGGCGTCCATTTATGTAAAACTAAATCACTGCCAACTCCCCGCTGCCTTGCGGACAGGCTTTTGAGCCAAAGGCTTTAGATGAAATCCCTAATCGTCCTCCTGTATAGGTCTGGGTGCCCTGGCAGTATTTCAGCCCACATACAACCATGACTTTTTCTTCAAACATAAGCTTCATCCTGCATCGGCCGTCGCGCAGATTATCAAGGGTCGCCTTACCTGCTGTATACAGCAGGGCGGATAAGTGAAGACATGCTACTGCTGGCGCCTCCTTTCTTTTCCACATGTTTCACTTACTCCCATCCCGACCTCGGTTACTATTATAGTACTTGCAGGGGGTGGAAACGCACAAGTAGCGCGTCTGAGCTCTTCAGAAGTTTAGCTGGGTAGTAAGCATTGACTTAACTCCGAACGGACTGACAACTGCGAGCGTCTGCTGAAACTGTGTGTGGAGCAGCAGTTGTTTCTTAGTAGCACTGCTTTTAGACACAGCGGGCGCCGAACTGCTACTTGGCGTCCTCCTGTAGCTGGCCAGCGATGGACCCAAATTGATCATTTTGCACTAAGTTAAAAATGGCGTGGTTCCATCCTGGATTGCTGCTTTTACTGGAATATCTGATCGTGCTTTAGTATGCTGTCTTTTCTCCATGAACTTTACCGGGAGACACCAAGCAACTGAGAAATTGTCTCAGCCATCGGTCAGGCAAGCCTATCAAGACGCACTGCATACCGAACTTTCGCTGTCTTGTTCCAATGACACTGAGCTTCAGTGGAATAGAATCTCGGCCGCCATGCACAACGCAGGAGCATTTGCTTGTGGCGTTAACAGTCGTCACCGCACCAGTCACTGGATATCCGAGAGGTCGGTGAACCTGTTGGAATCCAGAAGAAATCTTCTGTCTGACTCTGAGCCTATTGTTACCAGACGGATTATTAGACACGAACTAAAGCGGAGACTGCGTGCTGACAATGAAGCCTAGTGGACCGGTAGGGTTCAAGACATGGAGGCAGGGGCAGTAAGCAATTACCACAAGCTCTTCCGGCTGATCCGCACCACTGGTCCCAGAAAATCAGGCGTCAGCGGGTGCACTGGTACACAGTAAGGAGCGCTGTATGGCTTGTTGGGCAGAACACTTTCATGATCAGTTCAGTTGGCCCCCTGCTCCCGGACCTCTTCGTACTCAGGTGATGCAGGACGAGCCATGGACGATTAGTTCAGAGCCTCCGTCGGAGGCCGAGGTCCGAAACGCGATCACAGTCCTTAATCGTTTTCGTGCCGCTGGCCCGGATTCCCTTCCATCCGCACAATTTAAGGATGGAGGTGAGGTCCTCTGCAAATCACTGACCTCCTTATTAGAAGGTATCTGGAAGGAAGAGAGTATCCCGGCCAATTGGAGCGAATCGATTTTAGTGGCGATATACAAGGAGGGCCGTCGCACAGACTGTTCTAACCACAGGGGTATTAGCCTAACGCCATGTGTGACAAAATTATTGACCTCGATTCTCGTTCGTCGCCTCATTGTGGAATGGGAATCACGGAGTACGGAAGGTCAAGTAGGTTTCCCCCCAGGACGTGTTTGTATAGACCATATATCCACTCTGCGGCAGGTGCTAGAGCAGCGCCACGCATATCGCAGACCGACAGTAGCTGTGTTCCTCGATTTCAAGATTGCGTTCGATTCAGTCGATCGATCGATTCTATTCGATATACTTGGGCGGTAATTTGTTCCCACGAAATATGTGAACATCCTTCGTGCTCTATACTCGAACATAACAGGTCGAATCAGGGTCTACGGTGACCTGTCGGATAGCTTTCCGATCACAAGTGGCCTGATTTCCTCGTTTTTGTTGAATTTCGTCGTGGACTCTGTCATGGAGTGTTCCCTTGCAAAATCTCACGATGTAGACGTTGAGATGTTGCCTGGTGAAAGGTTAGTTGATCATGATTATGCGGACGATATCGTGTCGCTGTTGAACGAAGCTGGGGTGGCACAATCAACCCTGAATACCCTGTCTAGAGTGGTCCCATCCTTTTTTATGCGCTGCGCACCTTCAAAATACAAAGTGTATCTGCAGGATCACCAGGCACTTTCTGACCCCTTGACCCTTTTTAACGAGGAACTCGAGGTGGTTTATCAGTTCACTTACCTTGGCAGCGTTATCCGCGACGACGGGTACATAGCAAATGAAGTCAGTTCACCCTTTGCAATTGCTGGAACTGTCTTCTTGAACCTGCGGTATCTTTGGCGACAAAAGGGTTTTTCTCCGTCTGAAATGTTATGTATACAAGGTCACATTGTGCACCGTCCTGCTGTATGGCAATGGAACTTGGCCCCTTCGGTCTGAAGATCTGAGGCGCCTTCAGGTCTTTGATCATCGTTGTCTACGAAGCATTGCTGGTGTCGGATGGCCCCAGCGCGTTTGCAACGATGATGTGCATAGTCGAGTACTAGACAGTGATAACCCGGCTATTTCCTTAGAACAACAGAGCACTGAATAAGTTGCGTTGGCTTGGGCACGTGCTACGTATGCCTGGTCACCGTTTTCCTAGGAGCGCCTTGTTAACTTTGCCAGGTGTAGGGTGGCGCAAGACTCGAGGTGGACAGAATTTGACTTAGTAGCGGGAAATGAAGTCACTGTCGACCAAACTCAGTGCCGTTAATCCGTCTAGCCTTCTGGCCTGAAGTTCACATAACTCACTTTGTTCTTGGCTCTAGAATTTACAGGACATGGCTCGCAACCGACACCATTGACTCGTCTGCTGCCGACCCTATTTGGCTTGCCTGTTTAAAGTGTGTTTGATGCTGTGTTATTTGCTAGGTAATTGCCTCCTATGACGCGGGGCAATGAAAGCCACAAAGACACTCTCTCGCCGATGTTGCCTTATGTTTTCACGATAGCTAGCTGTTTGTGGCCGTATGTTGTCGACACAAGGTGATGGCGCCTAGACCCTGAATGTTTGCTTAGGGCATTAAGGTTTCCAAGTAAGTCCCCTTCTCTCCCTCTTATTATTCTTTATTCCAAACGTCATCATGGTTGTATGGCAGCGAAGCATCCGTTCAAATGGCTGATGTACTGCTGTTGTTATTATTCATGATGCTGATGATGTTTATTTACAATTCATGGAGTAGTCTTGTGGCGTGTTAGTTGGAGATAAGGTTCAAGGTCATTTTCTTTAAATGAAAGAATCTCACTAAGGGAAGACGAGGTTGCTCATGTACTCTGTCCGCTCGCACTATTTTGTTTCCAGGCACTCAATTGCTGAACCTTCGGTAAACCAATTTTAACGCACCAATCCGGAATGAGACGGATTTGTCCTCATCCTGAAAATTCGTAGTTCTCTTCATCCTACTCGCCATCCATCTGTCTTTTTTCTTTCTATTTCGCAGGGAGGATTGCGATCTGATCGTTTGGCGTTCTGCCAGACAAACCTTTCCGAAATTTATTCAATTGCTCGATTTGCGCGACTTCCGTTTCCATCTGATTCTGGGTTTGGCGGTCAGCATCGGTGGACTGACAGAAGACACTGTGAGTTATCATCAACTTGCACTTGGTCTTCCGGATTTCTTATCTGGCGACATCGTTCTCCTCTAGCTGTGGCGAATCTTTTTCAATTCGGCCTTTGGCCGGGTAGTCTGCACACCTGGCTTGCAGTCATAAGGTCACCGGTTCGCGTCAGCGAGGGGCGGGCGTCCTGGCGGTATACTCAACCCAGGCGCGGTCGCGCAGCAGCGAAGCGCCGTTACGGCATACAGCTGACGGTTTATTTATCTGTTATTATCGTTAATGCAATGTTGTATTACTTTTTACAGCTGATTGATGCGCTAACTTTCTTCTTTTTGTTTTTCGTATGTATCGCTCTTCCAACGTTTTTGTTATCTCGGGTGCTATTCTCATCCGATAGTGCAAAGCCCTTCATTCGACTGATTCATATTTTTCGTATAGAAAGTTGCGATCGCAGTGCTGCCCTCTACTTGATGCAACTTTTTCTTTTTCGAATTTGCTTCTTTACACGTTGCTTGCCGGTTTTCCCTGTTCATCAATGTTGTCATCGTTTTCGGTTTGTATTAGTTATTTTCTTTGACATCTATCCATCCTTTTAGTATTCTCGACATTTTCTCCTGGATTCCAAAAATTTAAGTCCGATTTTGTTGCTTCGCCATACACTCGCACCATAATTTTTGCCAAATTTATCGTTTCTGACTGAAGATTTCAGTTTCGTAGGCCTCTCCTCGTTCGTTTTTGTGCTTACTTATTTATGTTCTTTTTCTGCCATTCCGTTTACTTTCGCTCTTAACACACCCACCTATCTTTTGTCATAATCGTGATTGTGCTCTTTAGGTGTTATCCAGTACGGAAGCGCTCACGAACTATCTTATCTCCCACGAAGCCGATCAGCCGTTGTTGGATGATTTCATGTCAGTTACAGAACAAGTTTTTTACGCATTTTCCCACGACGACCGGTGCGTTTTGTTTCGTTTCGAATAACATTTTCAGAGTTGTCATACCCTTGTTCCGATTCGTCGACTTCTTGTTGAACAATCCGGTAATTTGCTCAACTACAAGTCCAGAAAGGTGGGTCACTTCGCTTGTTTATCGGCTCCATCGTTTTCATTCCGTGCTTAACGTCGGTTGCAAGTCGACAAACTATGACTTCTCCACTCCTCATTTAATGGATGGGGCTTTATCGATTCGCTACCAACTGTTGTGGCTTACCTTTCACAAATCCTAAGAAACATACATACCGGGTATGTCGGATTATTAGACAGTATCGGTCATGGTAGAAACCGGTTTAGCGGGAGAAATAAGACCCACTACTGTTGCTGTGTCTCTGCAAGACAGGTTGATATATCAAGCGGGATTAACAATTTGACTGGTAACGTACGGATATAATTAGGACTAACAGTGAGACTACGGTAGACCAAGCAGATAATATACTTTTAAGGTAAATGAATGAAAAGTCTGAGGAGGAATCACCGTGAACAATTGTTCACCTGCGGTTCCACGTTTGGTATTTAACGGTGTCAACGTTTCGAACACTCCGTGTGGTTTCTATGCTGGAGTGGTGGGATGCGCCTGGTTACACTGGCGTTCGTGGAAGAATGAAGTTTTTACCTCAACTTTTGATATAGCTACAACAAACATTTTGACTAGGTAAACTGAATTCAGCGATTTTGAGTATTCACTTCAGTTGTGTATATACAATTTGTGGAAAAAATAGGCTGCATATATTAAAGACAGTGTTTGTGTGTGTGTGTTTGTGTGTGTGTGTGTATGTGTATGGTTGCGAAATCCGTATTTTTGTCCAGACTTGGTTTCAACCACTGAAACGTCAGCGAACTGATGTAGGCAGGGCTTGCTTTGTTTGTTAGTAACCTACACCTTCCACTTGGGTTTCGGTAAAGAGAGAAATCGCAAATTTGCTGAGCGATCTAGCTGGTGGATAGCTTTAGATCATTTGCAACTGTTACGCGGGATTTACTATGCAATCCTTGTAGACTGCATTCTCTCAGTTTGGCCCAAACCCAGTTACATGGATGGCTACATAAAGCGGTAACTTGAGAGTCCGATCTGTCCAGCTTAGATTTGCACAGCAACCTTCCAACTTAATGCAATAACACTTTCTAAACTGCGTAATGGCACTTGTAACTACATTGGTAGAGCCGGTACGAACATCCTTCAACTTGTTCCCCTTTATACAGTTGCGTAATGATACATTTTTTCTTAGGATTGCAGAGCAACTCCCACGTAACATGGTTACTAATGACCTAAAGCTACCACTAGCTAGAGTGCCCACTAAATACTCGACTGCCCTATGTGCCTAAACCCAAGTGGTGGTGGGTTACTAACAAGCAAAGCATTCGGACATCTACAAGCAGTTTGAGAATATAGGTCCATCGGCATCCCTGTTTCTTGCTTCAATGAGCGCCTGTAGGAAACCTGGTACTTTCCTGATGTCCCACAATGATATGAACAAAGTGCATACATCGAAGGAGACCATGTTTCCCACCCACCTTTAAATTCCGTATTCTATCAACAAACGTGTCTTTAACGCTATATTCGAATAGTTCCCTTAGAATAGGCTCGATTACATTGTCAAACATCTGACCAACTTCTGATACGGTGCGCTTATCATTGAAACAATTGGTGGTATGGGGATGCCTTCCTTGGGCGTTTTCGGAAGTCCTTACAAATAAGGAAGCCTAGATTCTCGAGTACTCGGCTGTGTCAACGTTTTTGCGTGATTCCATCCCACCGTTGTTAGGGTAATTAGTTCACGAACTTTTGATTTCATAACCTGTTCGCTTTTATCACTGCCTGTCACATCACGAACCAATATACTAGATCCTGCGAGAAATTTTTGCATTTTCTGGATGTAGCGCTGTTTTTCCGTTATGACGACACCTGATCCCTGTCTCAGTATTACAACCTTTTCATTGCATAGCTATTGGGTTAAGGACGCAATGATCCTTCGTCAGGGTACGTCACTTCTCGATGTCACTAGCGCAGGACTGTTTGGCAATGTCTACCCTTGTAGTGTTAAAGCAACCGCTTGTCTCCTCATGGTGCTCAACTGGGCAGATGTCCGTCCAAATGTGTAAACTGAGTCTCGACTGCTATTCTATCACACGGATTTGGTGGAATAGAGAAACTGAACACTAGGGACAAGGTTTCAAGTTGGGGGCGACCTACGGGAGAACGGATATCCCGAGCTATCTATAACACGACACACGCACACAAAACCTCAGGAGAAACCATCAACTGACGTTCCTAAAAAAAGAGCATTAGCCAGCGCACGAATTTAGTCGATAAATCATTACATTATACTTATGCTTACAGATTATCAATGTAATGCTCAGCTTTGACAGCAAAGTTGCTGTTCGAAGCGTCCGCCGGTGTTTCGCTTACAGTGCAGCATTCGCCTGATGGTGTTTGCTGGCACTTCTTCTAAAGCACCAACTGTGCTTCCGCGATATTCGTGCAAAATGCTCTGTTTCAATTCCTCAAGAGAGTTCGACTTCGTTTTGTAAACTCGCTGTTTCGAATAACCCAGGAGGAGGAAACTCAATGGGTTCAAATCTGGTGACGTAGCAGGCCACTCTATAGGTCCTCCCCTCCCGATCCAACGGCAAGGGAACGTCTGCTTAAGGAAATCCAGCACCGTTTGTGCATAATGCGCAGGCGCGCCATCTTGTTGCAACCAAATGGTACTTAATAACCCAATGGCTTCTAGTTACGGACTGGCCCAAGTTTGCATTAATTCCTTGTACGAGAATGCTAAAAAGCGCAAGGCTGCAAAACAACAACCTACCGGTCACGTTACCGGAAAAGAAAATGGTCTCACGATTCTTTGGTCATTTGACCCAGCCCATACCATGAGCTTTGCGCCATGTTGTGTACGTGGAGCGTTACATCGTCGTGAATTACGCGTCACCCAAAATTATTACTTCTCCGCACTGTGCAAATGGAAAACAGCCTTATCGGTAAAAAGAATTGTATGGGTGTTCATGGGATTCAAAAACCTGCGGCAAACATCAAGCCGCTTCTCCGAATCACATGAGTTTAACACCTGCACTTGACGGGCGCTATACTTCCGGAATTTCCTTTCTTTCAAAATCCTATGGACGGCATCTCTGCCGATGTCGCAATGCTGGGCGAGTTTACGGATGCTCAGATCGCAGCTTCTGGATACCTCACAAATAACCACACAAGCAGAAAAGTTATCTGTGGTGATGCGAGGCCGCCCTGTCTTTTCGGCGTTGTAAACGCTCCTAGTTTTCTCAAATTTTCTCACCAGCCTACAAAAGTACCGTTTGTTGATGGGCTGCTTCGCAGTGTGGATAGGTTTGTATTGTCGAGCAGTTTGTTCAGCGTTACACCGCACTCACCATACAGACGAATACTTGTGGTTTAGTCAGAGCAACAACCAACGGATATTTTGGATCGATGACGGAGAAATCAGAAATGTCTTCTTTCTGAACTGCGATTAAAGGTCACAGAAGCTTTGCATAGTTTAAATATTAAAGCAACTGAAGTAACAAGCGTATCGACGAATGTGCAGAAGCATAGCTTGACTGCTGCTTTAATTGACTCTGACGTAGGTCTAAACGAATATTGGGACGAATCTTGACCAAATCAAGTTCCGGACGAGATATCATTACCCCAACAAAAAACGAGTAACCGCCGACCTCCCATCGGTCGGCATTATCCCACACTTGACCCTTTCACCCCTTTGTGGGGTCCTAGAGCCTGAGAAACTGGCCTGCTTGTATACGAATCCTCAGGGTCTTTTTAGTAAACTGGCCGAACTGGAAAATCGGCACGCTTCCGGGTCATATGATAGCATACGTATCACCGAGACGTGGTTGCACACGGGAATGACGGACGCTGAAGTTATACTACTGGGCATGTCGCTGATCCGGAACGATAAGCTCACTAAAGGAGGAGGGCTAATCTTGTATTAACGAAGCGACTTGCAGTGCAAAGCCGTGGCAGATTCAGACTCGCAGTTCCCCGACTCTTTGTTGCCGCTTGCAGTTAAAAGGCAGAGACGCTTGCCTTACTGTCTTGGTGTACCGCTCCCTAACTCGACACAAAAAACCGACTGCCACCTAGCGGCAGCTTTAAAACGCATCATAAAAGGAAGATACACTCACATCCTTATCATGGGTGATTTCAACGTACAATGTGTAGAAACTCCTGCCACGATCGGAGAACAATTCAAAACCGATCTACAAGATCTCTTAATTACTGTTCTCTCTACAATCACATCACTTTGCTCACTCGGTTCGGAACAGGTAACAGGCCATCTGTGCTGGATCTTGTGCTTACCAACGAGGAGCATATGATTGATGTGTTGGTTTTAGACTGTCCATTGGGTCACAATGATCACGCAGTGATCTGATTCAACCTCGTCTACTATACAGAATATCGGCATGAGAACGGTGAGACTGGGCGAACCATCACAAGCTACGATCGATTAGCCCAGCTCGTCAGCGCCACAACTTGGTCGTTTCTCGAAGAAGAACCCCCGGAAGTCGCCTGGCTCGAGTTCGTTAACAAATTTAGTCAGCTGATTGCGATGGCTTCAGGGATACAAGTTTGCAGTAAGTGTACATCAGTTTCTTTCGTTAGGAGCAGAACTCGAAAATGGATGACAGTACGCAACGCAGCATAGCGAGTGTACAGAGAAGCTCCAGCACCAGAAACTTGGAACAACTACGTAGCCCAACGTAACCACTGCACACAAATGCTAAGAAGACAAAGCCGCCTATCAGCACAACATCGCAAAAACCTTCAGTGCTAACCACAAACTGCTGTACAAGCACGTCAATAGCCTACGAAAGGTGAGGCAAGGATTTCCTCCACTCAGGACGGCTGATGGCCCAACAAGAACAGCTGTGGAAGCAGCAAACGCGCTGCGGATGCAATATGCCCCCACGTTTCAGGGTCTTGCCACCAAGCGATCTTCTAAGCTTTGTCGTCTCCTCGCCAGGACTAACCCACATCACTTTTACCGCGGAGGCTGTATTGCAAAAGCTGACGTCTCTACGCAAACACAGCTAGCTGGGAGTCGACACCATTCGTCCAGAGGCACTGGAAACAGCAGCAAGCCAACTGGCAGGAACTTTAGCAGTTTTTCCAGCGCTGCTTAGACCAGAACCAAGTTCCCGCTATGTGGAAGCTTGGAATGATAACCTCGATTCACAAAGGTGGAAGCAGAACTGATCCCTCCAACTACCGCCCAGTATCCCTTCTTCCTATACTCTCCAAGGTCATGGAATCCATAGTTGCCGATGCACTGGTGTGTTATCTGAAAAACTGCAACATCATCACGCCTGAGCAGCACGGTTTCCGTCGACAGCGGTCATGCACAACGAATTTACTAATTGCACGCAGTAGTTGGACCGAGTCAGCTGACGCTGGAGAGGTCGTTGATGTGATCTACCTGGATTTTTCGATCGTCTAGACCAGGATTTCCCAACCTGGGGGTAATTACCCCCAAGGGGGTAAAATGGCATTTTCCGAGGGGTAAATACCGATAATTGGATTTGGTCACAAATCAGTCAGGAAATAAGCTTAATAACGAAATCACACATCGCAACTAGCTCAGCATTTTTAGTTAGCCATCAGTCAATGCAGCTACTACGGCATGGCGCCTTTGTCGACTGCCACAACTGCTGCCGTGTTTTCGAATAAGCCAGTCGTTCACCTGGTCGAATAACGGGGTGGATAGCAAACTATCGTTTCAGCACTGGTCAAAGTACCAGTTATGTTCACAGGTGAATGTTTGACAGTAGGAACGGCGAGAAAGGGTGATTAATGTTCACAAGGTATGGATACAGAATGGTGTCGGGAAAATGTCGAGGAATAACGTGGAACGGAGGAATGAAACACATGTTCATGTTCGATTAGGAATCAGGCACGATGGGGTCAAGAGAGGGCCTGAATCGGGATAACGGTAGGCGTTTGAAAGGGCAGAGAAACGATACAATTGGGGTCACAACCAACATAGAATCAGCAGATTGGACGCCAGTGACCATTAGGTGTTATGTTGATCACTTTCATGAGCAGTTGTTTTTGACGAGAAGTCATGGCAGGTGAGCATTTTCATTCAGTGGCTTTGATGCCGACAAAAATATATTTGTCTGCGAACGTTTGCGATAATGTCACCTGCATGGAATAACGAGATTAATTTCTATAAATGATATATATCTATAACATCTACCTACTTAATTGTTTGCAGGGAATACGTCTTCCAGAAAGAAGCGGTCCTACAAAGAAGCATTTCTGCAGTGGGGCTTCAATAACTTCGGTGATAAAAATGTTGAGAAACCGCAATGCGTTTTATGCAGCAAAGTGCTCACGGCGGAGAGTATGAAACCTAGTAAATTGAAAGAGCACTTTGAACGAAGCTATGCCCATTTGATAGGAAAGATATTACATTCTTTAGAAGGAAAGAAGCTGCGCTAAAACTTTCGCGCCTGGATACATCGAGCTCCTTTTCTCAGGCAAATGAGGCTGGCCTTGAAGCTTCGTATCGCATTGCGCTTCGAATCGCCAAAAATAAGAAGCCGCATACCATAGGAGAGGACCTCATCAAACCTTGCATAATGGATGCGGTTAAGCTCGTTCTTGGAGAACATCATGCGGAGAAGATTAATACGATATCACTTTCGAACAACACCATCAAAAGTGGTATCGAGGACATGAGCAAACAAATTTTGAACACGATGCTCAACGAAATAAAATCAAGTCCCTTGTTTGCAATCCAGTTAGATGAGTCGACCGACGTAGCGTCCTGTTCCCAACTACTTGTGTATGTTCGGTACCTAAAAAGTGATAGCTTCAAAGAAGAGTACTTGTTCTCAGAATCCTTGAGCACGACTACGCGTGGCGAAGATGTCTTCCGAATAGTAAAGAAGTTCCTCGAGGAAAACATGCTACTGTGGTCGAAGTTAGTGGGTGTCTGTACAGACGGAGCACCAGCCATGTTGGGCGTCCGTTCCGGATTCCAAACATTGGTCAAAAATGTTGCTCCGCACGCTACCTTTAGTCACTGCATCATACATCGTTATGCTTTAGCAGTGAGCACTCATCCACCTGCTTTACTTGACGTGTTAACCAAAGTAGTAAAGATAGTAAATGTCATCCGCGGTAGTGCGACCCACACAAGAATCTTCAAAGAGTTGTGCAATGAATTTGGAGGCAAATTCGACGTGCTACTATTGCACACAGAAGTGCGTTGGTTGTCACGAGGCAGGGTGTTGCACCGAGTGCTTCAGCTTCGAGAGGAAATTGCAATCTTTCTTCGAAGAAAAGAGATGCATAAGGGTAAGGGAAACGAGTTACACGTTATTATAACGGACAGCGTGTTTATTTCGAAACTTGCTTATCTTGCTGATTTCTTTGGAGAAATCAATGCGCTTAACCTCAGCCTGCAAGGGAATATGATGAACATTTTAGTCGCTCAGGATAGAGTAGCCGGTTTCCTTCGCAAACTGCAGCTTTACCAGCGCTCGGTTGATGTTGACGACGTGGCGATATTTCCAGAACTAACGACGGTGCTCGTTGAAAGAAATGAAAAATGCGCATTCACGAATGAAATATCTTGCCACTTGTCATCAGTGATGAATTCCATCAGCAAATATTTTCCTGATTTGGAAACTCGCCAATTAAGTGCCTGGGTGCTAAGACCGTTTACAGTAGCTGAAGGAATATTTCCAGATAATGAATTCGAAATCAAGGTACAATTCCTAGGAATGCGCGAGGACAGCGGATTGAAGGTAGATTTCCAAAGCACGCAACTAGTAACATTTTGGGCAAAGATAGGTGAAGAGTATCCATTACTGTCGGAAAGCGCATTGAGAATATTGATCCCACTTGCAACAACTTATAAATGTGAAAGTGCATTTTCGACAATGATGATAATGAAAACAAAAGCAAGGAATCGAATGAACTTGGAGCACGACTTGCGATGTGCATTGGCCGAAACTGCACCAAATGTACCAGAAATTGTTACCACCAAACAATACCAACCGTCTCATTGATGTATATCGTCTCTTGTTTGCATAGAATTTTGAATTAAAAGTACTGTTTTCTTTCGTTTATTTGTCGAGGGAGATTCCGGATACCGACCACTTCTCGTACTTAAGTCGGATAATTATGTAGTGAGAAGAGGTGTTTCCTTCAATTGCATGAGCACGTGAAACTACATATGACATTTGTTTTTGAACTTTAGAGCGAAATGTGCAATAGTTATTACGTAGTAGTCTTTCGAAAGTTTGGGGGTAAAAGTCTGGTGGGCAACCCCCTTTGTGGGTAACGGCGTCTAAAAGGTTGGGAACCACTGGTCTAGACCATCGGATCCCACTATCCAAGCTGCAGCATTACGGGATCGGAGACCCTCTTTTAAGCTGGATCGCCAACTTTCTACTTCAACGGCAATTAGTGGTCAGAGTTCGGAGCTCTTTATCGGACCCCATACAAGTGGAGTGTGGAGTGCAGCAAGGCTCAGTTCCAGGTCCACGTTTGTTTTTGGTGTTCATTAATAACCTTGCACAAGGAATCGTTTCAAACTTCCTAATGTTTGCCGACGATATCTAGATCTGGCGCAGAATCCAGGCGAACGCCGACCAACATGTGCTTCAGAGTGACTTAGATACAGTGTATCAATGGTCGACCCAAAACTTATTGCATTTCAACGTCAGTAAATGCAAGGTGCTTTCCATCCGACATCAGAGCAGCTACTCATACCGACTCGGAACAAATGCACTACAACAATCAACTGTCGAACGTGACTTGGGTGTCCTGGTTCAAGATGACTTGGGTTGCTCCAGGCAATCCGAAAAGGCCTCGAAGACCGGGAACCAACACGTCAGGCTGTTGAGGCGGGCGTTTGGACAAATAAACAGCTCCATATTTCGACAAATGCTCAGTGCGTATGTTCGCCCCCATGTCGAATATGCAATTCAAGCCTGGCATCCATGGCTGAAACACGACCTTAATGCACTGGAGCAGCCACAACGCCGGGCATCTAAGAACGTAATTGGAATGCGCAATCTTTCCTACGAGGAGAGTCTGCAACGACTGGGGTTATTCAGTGGAAGCTATCGCAGACTACGAGGCGACCTGATTATGAGCATACTTGATTCTGCGAGACCCACATCATGTGTGCCGCCCTTTACTGCGACTCAGCACCAATACAACTCTGAGGGGCCACTCATTGAAACTCGCAGAACAGTACAGCCGTCTGGAGTGCCGCAAAAATTTCTTTTCCATTCGTGTCTGTCACCCGTGGAATGCATTCCCAGAATCCGTCGTCTTCGCACCGACACTAACAGTATTTAAAATACGGTTGGATGACACACTCATTCACTTACACTTTGTCAGTTAGCACTACGTCTCCATCCTACACCTGGAGTTTACCATGGAATTATTTGATGTTAACTGCGGATGCTGTGAATCTAAGCAGATTGCATGACTACTGAGAAAGCAACAATAAGTCCTTATTTTCATATTTAATGTACTAACTGTTTTACTATGATTATTATCATTATTGTTATTTGGATATCCCCACCAACTATTCAACGGGACTTGTTAAGCAAGACTTCATAACCCGTATAAATACACTGCTCATTGTAATCACTTGCTGATTAACAGGCACGTAACACGATTAGGATTGAAGTAACTTAGTGACGGCGGTATATGCTCGTGATCCACTGCCCAGCCACTGATCCGATAAACAAATGGAAAGCATTTCACCACTTGCCTAGTCATAGCCTTACTGCTGTGTGTGTGTGTGCGTGTGTGTGCATTTTTTGACCAACCTCGCCCTACACTGGTGAGGTCAGCGCTCGTTGTCCTCACACTAACCTCCGTTAGTGGTTTACCCTTCAGTCCGTAGTCGTATCGGAATCAGGTTATCCTGTGCTTTGGATAATGAGGTCAGATGAGCCTCTGCGCCAAACTGGCCGTCCGACGATGCAGTTTGCAGTCGGGTCTCCACTTCACATGCGGCCCGACAAAAGGGGCAGAGAGACAACTGTAACACAGCTTACGCGCAGTTTCATTGACGCTTGCACTCCTACTTAGCGTGCCGATTGGACGGGTTCAGCTTAGAGAGAACGCGTCGGATTTCCTTCAGGCGCTCATTGATACAACAAACAGAGATGCCGCTGGGTCTATATTCTCAGACTGTCTGAAGTTCACTGTCGCCTGCCATAGCTTCTGCTAGAAGTGCACGACAAGTCTCATTTCGTCATTCACCACGCTGCTAGCATCGCATGGTAGCAGCAAATCCCCCATCATTAGTCTCACTTCTTGTCTGATAATTTACTTTTATGCTTACTATAAATGCGACGCATGTTCTCTGCCCACAGTCCACACTCATTTAGCCACTACACCCACGTGGCATCCTGTGAGGCTACGTCTGCTTCACTATAATCAAGCGACACGAGAATACTGGCTGTTCGGTTTGCTTGTTGACTTGACAACAACAACCTTCAACATCTGCATCTCTTATCAAATGAACAGTGTTAGGTCGACGCATACACCCTGGGTTTTGTTGCATGGGATGTTACTCCAAAAAGCACCGGCTCCAATTTCTGAATGTTTCTTTTTTTCCTTTTGGTGTTGCAGCCCAATTCTTCTTCATCTAGCTGAGGGCATTTGGACGGAGAGCAAATCAACGAAAGATGTCCATCGCCTTAAAGCAGCCATCGATGTGTAAGCACGTACAATTTCTTCTAACTTTTTATTGTTGTCTCCTGTCGCCGGTCGGTTTAACTCTGATCGACGATTTACTATACTATAAAATTTGCACCCCTATCCCCTATATGGCTGCCTCAGTTGCACTGTCCCTCTCGCCATTCGCTATTAATTTTTTCCTTCCTAATTTTTTTCTTCCAGCTTCGGTGGAATGCTTCAGTTTGAGGGTCCCATTCGGAAACAGACCATTCACTATCTCTTCATTCTGCTGGGTCACCGCTACCCCATCGTAAGTCTGGCCTATTCCTGTCTTCTGCTAGCTTCACGTATGCATTCCGTTTCCCATCCAGCGCTGAACGATCGGTCACGGTGACCCACTCATATTTGATCCGCAATCTATTTCGCAAAACTTTTGTTTCTCTTCCCTCGTGTCCTTCTGCATTGTTTGCGTCTTTACCTTGTAGTTTTTGTTGTCTCCGGCAAACAAACTATTGTGTGTAGTTATAGCATATTTGTCTTTTATCTTGCTACACGGAGGTGATGAATTTTGTCCTCCGGATCCTCCGATATTAACGTTAATATGGTCACATCCGCTTTCGACGCGATCACAGCTATCTGACTTGTTCCCGATCCCAATGTTTCTCATACGCCCAATTCAGTGTTGTCCTAATCACATTGAATATTCACGTCAACGCTGTGAATACTCAGTTTCGCCGAGGGTTTCACCTCTAACAGTCGGTAGCACACCCTGAGCCAGTACTATCCGTCGCACATCGCCTGAAATCACATTTCGTTGTTCAAAATTCAACTTAGTGCCGTTGTTCACACCTACTCGTTGGTCACGAACCTTGCTGGGGAGCACCCTCTCCGTTCGCTTACCCAACTACTAACTTATCTCCAGCTCCATTCCTTGACATATCATTATGTCCAAAGCACACGAATGACTACCGCCTCGTCATTGTCTCCGTCATCTGCCTCAATCTTTTGGCTGTCCATTCGGTGCTCGGGTGCATTTACGTACCGATATCGCTTCATCGTACGGCTCTCCTGTTATTTCTAATGCCTGTACCTTTTCGTGTCACGTTTGTCCCTTAGGTTCGCAAATCTTCCGCCACGAAATTGTATGAGTGTTTGTCAGTCTACGAATTGGCAGAGCCCGATGCCATGGAAAAAGCTCTCAATCTTCTGATCGAAACTATTTGGTGAGTGTATAACTTCGTCTTCATTTCAGTTATTCGACGATGTGCTTTCAGTTGGGTATTTATAGTCGATCCGGAACTTTGGTATAGTTACGTACTTATTCCGACATTTCACTTACGCTTAGAAAACTTTATCATATCATAGTTTGTCAGTAACTCCTTTAACTGTTTGAGACGACTCGCTTCACTTCACCATCACCTTGGAAATGCTGGTTTCCGGGGAATTCTTTCAAGTGTCCAAGCGGCTGGAAGTCACTTGGCACTATGACCTAAGCAGGGTATGAGGATGCGGTCTATAAACTATTGACTTTCCATGTCATACTCATCCCTCAATTAATTACATACCGAAACTTGTGTTTGCTAGAAAATCGGAAAGCTGTTTTGTGAATGAGCAACCCCGAAATTCTCCATTTCGTATACAGTATTACTGATCGGAATGAATATATGTGCATCTAAGTGACCACTGTGGCCCTAGTCGAGATTGCGTGTCATAATACAAATACATCGCGCATACTCCAAAATCCAACAATGGATTTCAAGCCACTGTGTTAGGCGTCACTTGCAGAGCTCGAAGCCTTCGGGATCAAGGCGTCAGTCATCGACCACTATGTGCCTAGTTTCACTCCCAAACCTCACTGCCTTAACCTGAATAGTCCACACATGAGCGAAACCGGTCGGCGAGTGCAGTGTTGGGAACACCGGGACTCCGCGACCACAAATTTTCTCGTGCCCTCACAATTGCAGGCTGATCTTGTATTTCTATGCTGCTAATTATTCCTACCTTTTCTAAAAGGTACGAACTATAGATTGTCCCACCGACTCCTACGATTCGATCATAATGGCACTAGTGAGTTAGTCCAGCCGCAATATAGGCTTATCCCAGGGTTGTTATCTCACTACCAGTGGTGACAACTGTGATCGTCTTCATTTCCGCCCACCACCTATTGCAGAACACTGATCCCGTATGAGAAGGTTAACATTCCAACGGAAACTTAGCTGCAGATCATATCCTTACACTGTAAAATCTCAGCACCGACGCTTCGTTGCTACACTGCCACCACCAGTCGTACAGTGACTGAGTATACCGCTAGATCGCTCCCGTGCCTACACGGATTCGAACCGGTGACCTCTGAATTAGAAGGTGAGCGCGTACTCACATCATCACGTGTACCACAGGCCAACTATAGCTGTGGGGCTCTATTTCACTAACACTTTTGACTCCACTTATTATTACTCCGTCCTCTTCGACAAATTTGCTTAAAAAGGTCTCCCCATGAAATACGTAGTCTTTACTCGAACAGATCAGGTCGTGGCATGGTAGACAGGGACTATTCAGATGCTTTTCCGACAAGTGGCTTTCGTCAAGATTGTCCCAGATTTCTTCAGTCATCATACATGTTGCGATCCTTGCTGAATGAAAACCAGTTGCTTTGGGTTACGTCCTTGACATCGTCATGTCATTTGGCAGTTGCGATGCAGCTCAGGCTACTCTATGTATGTTGGTCCTATCCTACTGAGTACAAAAATTTGTTTCGAAACCACCAGCCACTTGATGAACTATTCTTCCTTAGCACAGCTGGACTAGTGATGTCTGCCATCTGCACTAGCATACACTAGCATCGGTGGGCGTAAAGGTATCAGTAATACGTCGGTACGCAGTACCGACACTTTTCTGCCGCGCAACTGCCAACAGTCGCGCCTGGGCTATAGTGGTCGCCCAGTCCCTTACGCAGATCCGAACCCGCGACCTCCGGATTCCAAGGCAGGTTTGTGAGCCTTTCGGCCGGAGTACGTGGCTGATACATCTAGCCCACGTATTGCGGGGACACGAATTGCCTTCAAGCATCTTCACCACCACCTCAGTGGATTTCCATTTGTTTTGAATCGTATCCACTGGACCACGCTGATGGCCACATGCCCTGTTTTTCCCAAGAGCTCAGCGGTATTCTGCATAAAGATTATCACTTTCGTTAGTTTATGAAATCATGTTTTCAACCATGAGGTATGCGGTCCATTGCAAAGTACTCGTAGTCAGGTTGTCCCCTCAAATCCGAGAATAAGTCTGAACAGATTCCGTTGGTTCCTGCATGTTCTACGTATACCAGCATGCTTTGCTTTGCCTAACCGATCTCTGTTGTTGTTGTTGGTTGGTTGGTTGTTGTTGTTGGTTGGTTGGTTGTTGTTGTTGTTGGTTGGTTGGTTGGTTGTTGTTGTTGGGCTCTAGGTGGACAATAGTTAGTTCAGCATCGGGAAATCAACTTACCACCCATTCATCTAACTGCTACTCAGTCTCAATTTTTATGTTTTTGCCCATGATGCAATCATTCACGCTTTGGGCTAGCGGCCCATGTGCCCCGAGTTCAAGTCCTCACATGACCGTTCTTTTGCGAGTCCGTACATTAACATACTCCGTGAGCAATCGCATGACAACGATGCATCGGCATGTACTATCAGTGTGTCAGTAAAAGAAGTTTTCTCCCCCTGTCCATTGATAGTTGAACCTCTGAAATGCCACACAGGCCTTTTTGATACGCAGTTTTTGATACGGAGTTTCCATGCCACTCTGCTTACGTCAAGGTAGTGCCATAAGCTAGCTGTATCATCACGCTCGAAGACGGCTTTCACGTCAAGAAAAACCACCTTATCCTGTCGTCTGTAAGTGTGTCTCGATTCCAGCAGTTGACGAAGAGCAGATATATGATCGATACAATTACGGCCAGGACCGAAGTTGGTCTGGCTTTCAGTGATTTGGCTCTCACAGGGACCACTGAGTCATTGAAGAATGATATACTTTGGAGTTTGAAGACGATGAAGAGAAGGCTGAATTCTCGATGGTTTTCGCACAAAGTTTATCGGATCATTTTGAAGATAGGTACGGTAGTCTAAAGTCATCTCTTCATTGTCCCAAATCGTGCTAAATAGAAAATAAAGTTCAGTCAACAAAGTGTCACATCCATCTTTTAATAAAGATGGAAGAAGTCCGTCGGGTCCAGGAGCCTTGCTTTGTTTCAGCACGGCAAGCCGAAGTCGGATTTTCGAAAATGGGACGTGTGACACTAACCCATTTTTTGCTGGCGACTTTTAGAGAATTTCTTATAGTGTGATTTAAGCTCTTGAATTAACGCAGTATTTCTAATTTTTGTGACAGAAGTTCCGGAAAAAACACTAATTGTTATGATTGCGTAGATGCCTGATAAGATTGTCACTGGCACGATTGGAGCACGGCTACGAGAACGGCTTGGAAGGCTAGCCAATCTTACGGATTTGCGCTGACGTGATGGCGTTAGCTTAGCCCTTGGTACGCGCTGGTGAGACGGGAATGGAGCGAGCGTGAGAACGATCATAGCCACATATATTCGGATGGACGCTGAACCCTCGTAACAGACGAGGGTACGCACGCGAGAGGGAGTTACGGTAGACGAGCGCAGTGGCTTAGACGCGAACGCTGCCTGGCTAAGGACGCACACGAAATCACGTGACCGATCGACTCCCAACTAAGGCGGAGAGGAAGCAAGACAGGTGGTTCTCTGAAGGCTCTTTTACGACCAACAAAGAGCGAATCACCGCCAATGCTATGGGTTATTAAGTTAGTGCAAATAGCTACCACGACCGGGGTACTTTGCAAAAGAACATTGTCAACAGGTGCTCAGTTGTGCCGCGTCTCGGAGTGGCTGAAAACTGCTACGTTGTGGGGAGGAATTGGACCCCGCTTTCCACAGCCATTATGCCGGAGTTTTCTGGCGTGTTTTTGCGGGGATATTTGACGGGCCTGCAACACCTCCCTTTGAAGAGAAAGCGTACCGCTTCTGACGAGGATTGACTTGGCGGAATTTCGGCAACCTCCGGATTCTTCTTGTTCTTCGACAATGAGCGTTCTCCAGACGCGGCGGCGATTGAGCGGCTTCGACCGTGGTCTCTCGTTGGGTAGCTAATCCAAAGGTATCCAATCGTATGTGCAACGGCAGGCGCACAGGAGTGTTGACTGGCGTACTGGGTTCTCCTTGGCACGGTCTAACTTGATTACGATGGCGAACCCACATGTCATCACCTACGGAGACATGTCCCCTCGCCTGGCTGTCACTGTTACTTTGATCCAGCGTAGATGACCTGCACGATAATAGCGATCGTAGACCGGGGCTCCAACAACGAGTTATTTGTGCTTGTTGCAGGCACTAAAGTGATTAGGTGGCTTATCAGTCGGAATGAGAGCTTCGTTGCTGGTGTGTAGCTTGCGGCCCATCAATGCTTCAGCTGGTGACTGGCATCCTTTCGTTGCTGGATTCGGTGTGGACCGGTACGAGAGCAGTAAGGCTTGAAGACACTCATCCGCGGTCCCCTCCCCGCGAGATTTCAATAGCACCCTCTTGAATGTGTCGACAGGTCGCTCCGCTTGACCATTGGAGTGGGGATGGCAAGGCGGTGTGCGGAGGTGTTAGATCCAGTGTCGACGACAAAAGTCTTGAAAATGGAAGACGTAAACTGGGTACCGTTGTACCGTTAATCTAAAAAACTTTTAGGACAATATAGCAAACCCACCGCATGCAAGCACGCGGTTAGTAAATCGAATGCAACGTACCTGCAAACGCTGCGCCGGTTCTGCCTACCTTCTCTGCAGGACTCGTCGTCGTTTCGGTGTTGGCCCCGAGTAGCGTCGCTCATGCCTCACTAGGCCTGTCTGACCTAGGCAGTCGCGACCGCTATGGTGCTATAGCACCATGTGCTCGATGTCGATGGAGTACAACCCATCGGCGCCTGTCGCTTCCGCACTTGCCGCTTCTTCTCCGCATACATGAGGGCTTTCTCTTGCACCTCGGCAACCGCCTTCCTGATCAAATCGCGCCATGCACGCCGATTAACCGCCTTCGATTCCCATGACCTGCAATCAAGATTAGAACGGGAGTGGCTCACTTGGATCATGTTCTGGTAACGTAACTTTCGTTTCCCCACATGCCGCTTCCCAATACTCAGCTGACCATATAATAGTTGTTTCAGTATCCGCGTCGAATCCATACGGCTCACATGACCGAGCCACCTCAGGTGTCTCAGTAAAAGTATGCAGTCCACTGCATACATTCCACTACGGCGCAACACTTCCGTGTCTGCAACTCTGTCGCCCCAACTGATGCGCAAAATCCGTCGCAGACTGCTGATAGAACCGCTCGAGATATCGCACATCCCGACGGTACATCGTCCAGGTTTCAGTGCCGTATAGAAGAACTGACAGCACAATGGATTTGTACACCATCTGCTTCGTGCAACGGTAAGGTGATGGTTGTTCCACATTCAGTACTATAGCTTTCCGAATGCCACCGCTGCCTTCGAGACGTGGATACGCAGCTCACTGGGAATCTGCTGGTCAGTCGAGATCACACTCCTAAGGTAGCAGAAGCGGGAGGTGGTTTCCAATACGTCACCACCAATGCTGGTTTGCGGCACCATTGTAGATTGCACCTCTGCTGAAAGCTGAAATGTTGATAATGAGTTCGAATTTGGCCGCTGTCGAAGCCAGAGCACTAGTCATGTGCTGCAACGCATCTGCACTGGGTGAAAACAACGCACAGTCGTCAGTAAACAGCAACATACGGATAGCTGTCTCACAGACTAGGGTTCTCGCATCGAAACGACGGATGTTCAGCAACCCACCATCAGTACGGTGCTCCACACGAACACCGTACGCACAAGCCCCATCAAAAGCACAAGACGTCATGGCATGAAGATAAATATTAAACAGGGCGGGAGCTAAGACACAGCCTCGCTTCACACCAGTGACAACTACGAAGTCATCCGAGGTCTCTCCACTCAGCTGCGCCCTCGCCTGCGTACCACTGTGCAGACATGCAATTAAACTTACAAACTTACGCGGACAACCAAACTTACCCAACACCAGCCACAGTGCCTTGCGGTTCACCGTATCAAATGCCTTGGTGAAATCAACAAAAGCGAGTACAATGGCTGGTGTCGATCTCTGCACTTCTCCTGCAACTGACGACCCGCAGACGCGATATCGATGGTGCCTGGGACCTGAACGGAACCCACACTGCTCTTCCGCCACGTTCGGTTCCACAACCTGATTCACGAGGCGGTTGAGCAAGATTCGGGCAATCACCTTGCCCACACAACCCAACAAGTTGATGCCACGATAAGTCGTGCAACATTGTTTGCTCCTTTTACCCTTGTACAGTGGTAGCGCAAGCACATCCTTTATCTCAGCAGGCACCTCCTTCTCAATCCATACGCTTTGCACCAAGTGGTGCAGCGCATTCACCAACGCGGGTCCGACGTGTTTCAATATTTCAGGCGGGATCCCGTTGGCACTGGCACACTTGCCGTTTCGCAGCTGAGCAAGTGCTCTCTGCGTCTCATCCAGTGTCGGCATGTCTGCCAGACTTTTCTTCACATCGTGCTGCTTGAGGCCGTTTAATCCACGCCAGTCAAGCTGAACGGTTGTTCAAGAAACAGTCAAGTGTTTTTGCTAGATCTGCAGTCTTTGTGCAGGTAGCGACTGAGCTGCCATCGATTAGCGTCCTCAGCGGCTCCAACCTCGGTCCACACACCGCCTTCAAGGAGACAAAAAAGTCCTTGTGTCTGGCGGCGTTCGGCGTAGCATTCCATCTGTTTCGCCTTCTTCGTTCATCATGCATTTGTACTGCGACGGAGCTCTCAGGTGATTCGCTGTTTGCGAAACTGACTATTTTTCCCCAACTCACTTGTGTCTGCCACATGTGCAGCAAATGCTGTAGGTGAAGTTAACTCTATAGAGTGGAACCGTGCAGGTCGTGCAACAGCTTGCTCTGCTCCGAACGCCACCAAATGGCACTCATTCGCGACACTCGCCTGTGCTGAATAATTTAATAAGACTTGTGGAGAGGGGCGCGACTGGAAGCTTGTTGCGCACATACTAAACGTGAACCTTATTGCCTGTCGCAGTTGGATATAAAGTTGGTGGCAAGTCAATCACATGATCCCACGTCGCGAACGCAGTCCATGGGTATGGCTCACACGAGTGCACACGCGCGACGTGTCACATGACGCACGCGATGCAGCTTTAAGCGCCACGGATGCAAACATTTGGGGGAACTATGCAACGGATGGAGACAAGAGTTCAGAGAGGTTTGGAAACAATCGGTTTGATTGTTTCCAAACCTCTGAACTCATGACTACTCGATCGGTTCCAAGTATCTTCCAAGGATGGAAACAAGGTTTAGTAATGAACACGATATCAATACTCTTGCCATCCGAAGAAGCATTAAAACTTGAAGATAGCAATCGTCTTTGATACCGTCCGAATTATAGTAATGGTTCCAGGTCGAACAGCATACATGCGGATATTTTTGGCACTAGATTGCCTCAGCATATTTGGTATGGACGATCACAACACCATACATACCTTGAGACATTGACTCAGACTCGTCAGGGACGTGAAGAGTGTGGTCATTCCCGGCAGCTTTGGAGTCTTTGTGTCAAAGATTCGTTACAACGCCACACACAGCACACATCAATACCAAAAGACTGATAAGTGGGTTAGTACTGCCTATTGGCCCATATAACCCAGAGTGCAGACAAAACGAGCCAATATGAAATGATACGCTTCGTTTGAAGTGCGTTACTTTTGTTGATGGCTGCAGCTGCGAGGTCAGTGGCAGTCTCTCGCTTAATTGATGGGGAAGAATTTTGTGTGGGATGAAGAGGAGGAGGGGGTGTTAGCAACGAGGTTGAGAGGGCATATTATACTCTCCGGTTTCTTATTCCGAAAGAAGTTTTGTTCGAGGTACCCTACCTTTAGTCTGTGAGCGACCAATCCGACCCATAAGGTAGTGGGGAGTAAGTACAGCTCCGCAATGTGATTTCATGGACACGTGATATGCTTACGTTCTGCATACACAGCCTCTGTAACTTCGGAGAAACTCACGTGTGCTTTTCAACCGAAGTATGTTACTTACCTGCGACCACGGTCAGCCACAGCTTGGAGTTAGTAGGTTTGCACCAATTTGACCAGGTGTTCCCTAGCTTGAGGATACCGGTGACAAAACATTGAGCACCGGATGGTGCTCTCCCATCACCATAAACAATGCATAGTGCTCGTGCTCCACTCCAATCGAGCTGTGATCTTATAATCCTTGGACCTGTTTTCTCACATGGCTAGGTTTTGGAGGAATTGGGCCGTCGACCTCTCCCCAACCTCCGAAGAGGATCGAGTTGTGAGACTGAGTTAGTCTGACCCTTAACTATTGACCTGGCTAGTATGAGGTTCTTTGAGGGCACTTGGAAAATGAACTACAGCGTCGCTTAATGGATCATGGAGGTACGCAAATCAGCGCACCATGTCAAGGTCCAGTCTCGTCTCGGTTGCTCAGAGTGACCACTCTTTGATGACCAGAATCGTTGATATTTTGGTTAAACCTTGCGCTATGAATGTTCGGTTTGAATAAGGTGACGAAACGCCTAACGCTCTGTACCAGCATATCCGTAAGAATTTGTACAGAGGATGTGTTCAAAGTGCAGATCTTTTTCGTTGGCATACTTCATGTCTTTGGTTTATCACTCAGTAATGCTCACGATCCGGAAGAGACTGCTGAAACTGTATAGAAGTGATGTTTTTTGACGTTGGTTCCCCCCTATTACTCGTGTATGGCTCTGTACAGTTTCTCTTAAACCCTTTTTCTGTCTCGAGAATCTTGATAACAGCACTTTGGATAATCAATCAGTTCCACGAACTTCCTTCAAAAATAGTATCGCTAGCTGACGCGGCCAGTAGAGTTTAAGACGGTTTTTTATTCAACCGAACTTGTCATGCTGAGTCGGCTGTGTGCAGGTCGCTGCTCACGCACTTTATGGCTACATATGCGGTCTATGTAACCACGAGCAAGGCGAAACCCACCCTGCCTCTCACTGATTCTGCTTTCATCAGGACCATTGAGTCGTCGCTGAATGCCACCTGTAAGATGACACTTGGAGTCAGTTGAAGTAAAACCGCGTCGGTGATTTCCGCAGTCATTTGTCTCTTTTTGTAGGTGGATGTGGGGGTTGACAGTCCCCAGTTTGAAGGCACTCCTTTTATATAACAGTGTTTAACTGAGCTGGATAAACCAACAAGCACTGAAGTTGGGGAATGTTCGTCATTCTCATATCGTGTTTTTTGCTAGAAAACAGATGCACTTCCATGTTATTCCATAGCTGATGTGGCATCAACACCCCATGGGTTTCTGGTTATTTATTAAGCCATAGTATCACAGTAAGCTTAATGAAAATCGATCAACTGTCTTTTTCGACAGCTGAAGGTTTACTCAAACGACTGCTCTGCGACAATACTCGGTTATTCCCAACCGCATCGACTGTCTACTTATCACGGATGCTGGGCGGTTTCAGTGTTTTGGGCACTGAAACTGAACTCCCAACTGAAACAAACAACGCACCTCGATTAAATTGATCGATGTTACAGAAATCCATCCACAATTCGGTCTTCTCCAAATGTGTGGACAAGAGGCCACTAAAGACTTCCTCATATCATGTGGACGACAACCAAGTTGGTATTCGAAACGCCCTCTGTTTGCCTAGTTCAGGTTGTGTAAGGCAGATCGCAATGGCTTCGGCCGTCCGTAACATTCGTTTCCTAAGCCCCTTGGGGTAGCGTTTTGGCACAACATAAAACACTTTGAAAGCATCAGTAGCCTTGGTTTGATGTCCACTTTCGACCAGATGTTCTAGGATAGAACTCTTGATGTAACCGTCATTACCTTTCTGCAATGACGTGGGACAGGGCTCCGATATCCGTTTAGACAGACGCCTAGTCAAATGTCCGACGTACTTCACACCGCAGGTGCAAGTAAATTGATATAGAATATAACATTCGGACTGGATCGGGAGTTTGTCTGAGACGCTGGGCAACAAACGCCGCGGTTTCGACAGTGATGTGTAGATATGCTGCTGGAAACGTTTGAGCTATTGCAGCGGAAACTCTTTTGTTTAGCAAATCGAAAGCAATATCTCCCTTGAAGGGAACGGATAGAAACACATCTTTCTTGGGGACAGTTGTAAACAATTCATGATGAGCATGAATCATTACGTGCTTTCGGATGAAGTGAGCTGGATAACCGTTTACTTGCAGCGTTTGGAAAATACGGTTCTTTTCAGCCTCCAAGGTCTCTGGGCTACATATTTTGGCAGCGCGAAAGTGCAGGCAACGAACAAGGTTCTGTTTGTACTTCAAGGGTACAAAACTGAGTAAATGCGTGTATTGACCGACCCAAGTCGTTTTCCGAAGCACACTTCCTTCTAGTGAACCGTATTTTTCTCTCCTTATTAAAACGTCCAAGAAGGCCAGTTTACCATCATTCTCCATTTCACGGGTGAACTTCAAAGATGGTTGTACACTGTTTAACCGGTTCAACAAACTGGGAACA
The DNA here is from genome assembly GCA_944474145.2 of Dicrocoelium dendriticum. Lineage (NCBI taxonomy): Eukaryota > Metazoa > Platyhelminthes > Trematoda > Plagiorchiida > Dicrocoeliidae > Dicrocoelium > Dicrocoelium dendriticum. The sequence continues at coordinate 59,717,263 of OX104063.1, forward strand.
TCAGTGTTTGAATCACAAACTATAAACGTATCATCCATGTATCGACGATAGAAATCAAATGAAAATATGATAGATTTTGTAGGTCCATGTTCGAGCATAGCAAGGAAAATGTCAGCAAGAAGCGGTCCGAGAGGAGACCCCATCGCGACTCCGTCGATCTGTCTGTAGTAGGTCCCATCAAATAAAAGCTGTCTGTTGAAAGTACATCGTGATTAATTCCTTCAATTTCTGCACTAGAATACCCACATTTATGTTTCTTTGCGATAAAGGATCAGGATGGTACTGTTGGATAAATCTGACTGCGTCTCCAAGATACATTGTATGTTGCGGGACACAGAAAAATTCCTACGTGAAACGGTACGGAAAGATAAGCGCGCAGGATGAGCACATGATCGCACAAATATTGAAGGAGCTGAAATGCAGGAACGTGATAGATGGCGCACTACTGGAACGGCTAACTCCAGTCGGATCGCATCCTCCCGGACTTTCCGGACTACCTAAAGTACACAAACCACAGGTTCCTCTGCGTCCGATAATTGACATTTCGACCTCCGTTTTTCACTCCGTTGCGAAATGGCTTGTAGGTCTGCTGGAACCAGTACGCCGCGAGTTATGCACTCGCACTGTAAAAGATACATTCGCATTTGTGCGACAAGTCGAATGCATGAGGGTAAATGGTAAATTGATACTCTCTTTCGACTTGGAACCCCTTTTTACGACTTGATGCCGACATGCCACCATATCAGCCTTGTGCCTTGGTCACTTTAGCTAATAATGCGCTGTTGCTTGGCCATGAGGCACTTTTCCCATGTGCACCCTCCTTACGGTTGTACGCTTACGAAACGCGGTACCTGTGGCACTTTGGACCGGATAAGTTTCATGGGGCTGCGAACTCACTTCGCCCCTGTGGACGCCTTTGCAGGCTGCATTATTTTAACAGGGGCAGAGACTGTTCCCTTGTCCCATTCGTATACAAGATGTACACATGCATACAAAATTGTTTTCCACTATGTTCGAAAAATCCAGTCCACCTTGTGCGAAAACAGGTACTATGGTTTATTATAAGAACAATTCGTTTGTTTTCTACAGGTAGTATCAAAGTAACTTATCAGAGGGCAAAGACACCACTTTGTGGGTTTTTATCCTCTACATTGCTGACCTTATCTATTTTCAAATGAAAATGTTTGTCACATACGATTAATTAACTGCCTTCTACTTTTTTTGCGCAGTTTTACTTTTACGTAGTAGCGAATAGTATTCGGTGAATACTTTTTAGTCATGTACCCAAAAGTTCGCACCGTGACCCTTTAGATTGAAAATGTTAATATCTATGCATTGTAGTTACGTGTAGTATGTCAAATTTTTCATGATTTTGGATAAAAAAAATTTCATCACTGTTCCCATGTATTCTTTCATTGTTTAACATCACTGTCCCTTTAACTTCTGTTTTAGGAGTTAAAATTATAAAATTAAGCAACCAATGTCCCTTTTAAGGATATTTCAAATGACTCAGGAAAAGACTTGGTAGTGGATGATATTCTGCAATGTGTGAATAATTCCAATTTAGAGTTCTCCATTTATGATGATTCTATTCCGCCGGAACTGGTCGGCTTTGTGGTGAGAGTGATCTAAACGATGAATTGGGAAGAAGGAAATAAACCCCTGTTATGCTAGTCAAAATCAAGACAAAACTAACTTAAAAATAAACAACAATCACTCCACAAATTTCATAACACACCATCACACCATCCTCTAACAACCAAATAACATAAAATTTACTTTCAACCAAACTTCCCACCCCCATAAATCCACCAATACTACCCATAAATCTAAAACTCCCACTCCCACAATCCACCATCAACCCATCTCACCTAAACTACCCTTACCACCCCACAAAACCCCAACACCCCAACCCCAACACCCACCACCCCAAACATACACACCCCACCAACCACCACACACCAACACCATAAAGATACAACACTCACATACCACATAACAACCCCACAACAACCACACCCCCCAATGATAATTCACTCCAAAACCACCCTAAACCAACTCTCATCCCATACAATCTCCTTCCACCAAACTTCCCCACATTCCCCCCCTAACACCCCTCCAATAACCAAGTTAGCTTTCCACCCTACAACTCTCCCCTATCCCCTTATACCTTCCTCCCATTAAAACAAACACTAATCCATTCCCCTTTACCATATTACCCCACCCCCCACCCCCACTCCCCGAGTATCCCCCCCTACCCCCCTATTTATCCTGGGAAATTGTCAGAGTATCTCTCGAAAGAAGAACTGAAACGTTTGTTTTGACAATTATTTCACTATGATGATTCTTATAAAGGAACAGAAAATGCCAGGTATTCATTCCCTAGGTGTTGTGAAAGGTAACCGTTCAATGAGATGTCATTTGAAATCTAACTAATCTCTTCTCGAAGTTGGTTGAGGATCTTAAATCTGCAAGATATCAACAGAAGGGATATCTGTGTGATCAGGGAGATAGACAACGGAGCTGTTACTCTTGAATCCAACTTTGTGGGCATTGAAGATGTGGACAACATTGCACGTCGGTACTGGTAGTTACAGTATGGAATTTATTCAACTAACCCGACCGATATGTGTAAAAGTGTTCATTGGAGACATGAGGTGGCTTAGTTGGATTTTCTCATTTCCTTGCATGGAATTAATGCCAAGACGAAGGAATGGTCTGTGCTTATGATTTTTTACTTGCAAATTCATGGTTGGAGTATAGACATTGGAACTGTAAATAACACACTTAAAATCAAATCTTGCATCTCCTGTATTTCAGAAATGAAATTACTAACACATCATATATGTGCGAGTTTGCGGGAAGACCAAGCACATCCACAACACCACTCGCAGATTCTGGTGCTGCCTCAACAACCGCTGCTTTGACTGTTACAAAGGGTGAAAAGCCTGTAGAGAGACTAATTGCTGAAGCCACATCTCTTAACTTTTTCCACTGTTTGCATAAAAGAATTAGGACAACTCTGTAAGGTTGTGGGTTGCAAAGGACGCGGCAGGTTCAAGTTTACTAAATCCTACTTGTTTCTCCGTCGCAAACATATAAAATTCTATCAAAACATTTCACATCAAATATTAACAAAAGAAGGCTCGTTCGGTGTGTACCGATGTACACACGCCCTAATTTGTATACTTGACCGTCTGCGATCAAAATCTCTTGTTGACTACGTTAATTGATCTAACATATCACTATAAACAAAAGAAATATTTTTTGCATCAGAACCCTTTTATCCGATTAAGAAAAGTTTATTTTAATGATTCGACTGTGCTGTCAGTTCCTACCTCCCTTTACGCCGTTGTTTCTCGCGATTGGATGCTCGGTCGCGTCTTCCACCCGCGTCCACCGTAGCCCGTAGGTTTGCAGCTCCCGTAACCCAGAATTAGGGTCTGAAATCTCCCCTTCGGTTTTGGTCACGCGCATTACTGTCGGCCTACTAGCGTCGGCCGGTTATCCTAGGCCAGCTGTTACATTTCCCCTGCAGTCGGTTAACTCCCACATCGTTTTATTACTCGATATAACTAATCTCACATAATTGTTGATAATGGTGATTTACGTTATACCACCCTTGATTTGTCTTGCTTTGTCAGGGAATCCGAATTGGACGTTGTGCGGCCTATTAGAAATGAACTATGTGAATTACTCAGGTGCCCCGTACCCACTCAGATCCAGAGCAAAACTTCTGCAGATAACACCTGCGTTATGAATGGGCTGGAAAGTGACACAGCGTAACTTGGTTGGGTCATCCGTCTGTTATCTGATGTTCCGGAGTCCCGATTCCTCCATCCTTTTATCCGGTTTGAACAAGTTTTGTTTATTTTTGTGTTACTACTAATCCAAGCTGTACGCATCCGTTGGCTTGTCTATTTGAGTTTTCTTTCGTGTCTAACTACTTCGCAATGTCCAGAACAATCGAATACCACCCACTTATTCTGTGTCGTGGTCATGGACCGTCACACTTTAGGCCTACTGAGCGGCCGGTTGCCTTCAACGACTATTACTTGCTAACCCGATCCCGCAACCCAATGGGAGTACCGCAGTGCGCATTGAGGGTCTCCACCGATTGCAACTCGGGAGTGGCTGAAGGTGGACGCTATTAGTAATTCCCATTCCTCATTTGTGTGATTGATCATGCAAATATTGTACTCATTGTGGGCTACATGATTGCCCAAACCGGTTGCCTATCACAGTTTAAACATATCCTCGGAGGCCGTTTTTGGGGTCGCCGCTTGTTGTACCTCCGAGTTTTGCGCTGATCACAATTGTATCAACAATACAACACAACGTATGCATTTACTTATTTGATGACCGCCAAACGACAGGCTGGTCCAGGCCCGGACTGTTTACGTCATCAACCGTTACAACCTGTTCACATTAGTCCACGATATAGATTGTTTACTTCGATCATAACTATGCTCTCAAACTTGCTCGTATTACTGTCAACTTTCCGGTTTCGACAAGGCTTTTGATTCTACCATTCGTGGCAATATCAATTTGTTTCACAACGTCAGCTGTCACTGACAAAACGCGGATAAACGATAGGAGTTAACGCGAATACGCCATCAACTCGGCTTGCAAGTATACTTTGGCGTCCAAAGAGAGTAGTTTAAATTAGTTTGCTTAATTCGAGAAAATGTAATCTATGCAATCATTTTCAGCGCCCGAGGAAATCTTAAACGGAGTCTGACCAGGATCTTCTGGACTGATCTGCGTTAGTGAATGACAAGGGCTCATAAGATGGAGAAAACTGATGCCATTGGTGCAACTAAATACCCTTTCAATTATTTAGGTGCGCGGGTTCCAGAATGTTCCTTTCTCAGTTAACTAATGATCTTCAGAGCTGGTCAATTATTTACTCCCAGGCGCGTGGCTTTACTTGTCGGATCAATGCTTCGAAGATCACTTTAATCGACCTGTTGTGTCGGCTTACCAGTTGGGTCATCTAAAACCCTTGGGATGCTGATGTCATGGTCCCATCATCGATCTGATCTGATACGCGCTAGTGCGGGACATGCTATCCAATTAATCTCACTCCCTTGCGATTGAACGTTGCTTCGCTGGTTACTGGTCTCGTCACTTTGACATCTTCCGGCTCGACGAAAACGCTTTCGAGCGGTGATTAACATCTGTCTTTCTCATATTTAAAAAGAACAAGGAGCATTTGTGAAACTTTTGGAGATACTAGGCTTATCTCTGTCACATCCAAATTGCTCATAGACGTCATACTTCTGCCAATCTTTGTTCCACGCTATGCTCGAATCAGACGAACCAGTTGTTGTGCGGAGCTCATGGTTTTACAAAAGCTTCCCATCGGATGTCTCTTTCCGACCCACCAAATCTGCCATAAAGTTGTCTTGAAACGTTTATACAATGCATTATCAGTGACAACGTTATCAGTTGACAATTGCCTTTCTCTTCCAAGCGACACTGTTGCCCGTCCGCCGACTACGTGATTCCCTCTGTGCTACCGTTCCGAGTTGCTATTCGTTACACCGGTAGCCATCTTCATTACCATTGTCAGGTAGCAATTATGCCACTTTCTGATAACGACTCAACTCGTGCTATACAAACCAAGCTATATACACCGTCGCTTTCGGCTGAGCAGTATAAGTTCAGTTCTGTTAAACAACTATGATCCGGGCACCAAAGTGCGGTGGATCCAGTTGCCCTGACTCACGTCGCCAAAATGACAAAAAAGAACAATGGTAAGAACCTGAGGTTGCATGTAAACAGAATGCAAAGGAAATGAAAACAAGAAAATGTGCGTTAATCTAATCAGGGTAGAATGAAAATTAACTGCCAGATGCAATAAACTGCATGAAGCAGTATAAGGGCTCCCGCTAAATGTTTCCATTTTATTCTCCCTGGTTCGCGGATAGTCATGTGTTCCGTGTTCGTCTCAATGAAGTGAGGCAGAAACCGCCTTGCGACTGTCTGACGGACTGCGTTATCTCTGAATTCGATCAGCTACTCTTCGGCACGGACCAAAATTTGCATGAGCTGAACCTTTCGTTCTAACTGGTAAACCGTACCAGGCGAGGGCATTATAGCTAAAGTAGTTAGTATTCTAACAAAGCGGTAAAGGTTATACCATCGGCGAAGGCCACGTTACATCATGTCGCGGTTATTTTGACCACATATTCACGCTTCGCCAACTCCTCAAAAGCGGTGTACGGGCTGTCACAATGGTCTTTGATTTAAAAACTGTCTAACAAGGCGCTTTTCTCCCGATGATGTACCAGAGTTTTTTTTTACGCATGTGGCTCAATTCGCGTGTGTGCTCTCGAGTTTGCGGAACATCGTCCCCTAGATTATCCACCTCATCCAGTGAAACCTGTCGGGGTAGTCCTACTACACCATTTCTCTTCGACTTTGCTGTCGAAATTACCATGAAAAGTTCTGCTCTATCTTCTAGGCAGGATTCTGTCGGATAACGGAGTTATGGTTGCGGTTCCAAAGAGATCTCTCCTTTGCAAATCACATCAAGCAAATATGATTACAAACTTGACTGACAAAAGTACAAGCTAATGGAAGCTGAACTGAAAGGGACTGAACTGGTTCACATTATTCGAACGGATTAGTTGGTAGGAGCCTGACAGCTCGCTGACTTCTTTATGATGGGTGAAAACGCTCATCATCAGTGTCCCATGTAGATGGATTTTCGTTACGGCCAGAGCAAAGTGTGAGATTGCAACAGCATGTTCTGCTTATCGAGGCTCTGGTTGCATTAACAATCGTAATCGCTTCGGATATTTTTAGAATTTATTTTTAAGCCCCTTTGGGTATTGATTTGGCACGGTGTGCAAAATACGGGGAGCATCGTTAGTCGGAAGTTCGTGTCCGCTTTGAACCAGATGTTCAAGGACGGAATTCCCGTTACTTCCGACAATACCTTTTTCCGCAGATATCTGGGACAGTGCTCAGCTATTCATGTAGACAGTCACGTGGTCGTATGTCCGAGGTACTTTGCACCACAGGTGTAAGTAACTTGCTATAACACATACGATTCAGTCTTGTCCGTAATCTGAGCAATAAATGTAGCGGTCTCCTCAAGGACGTGTGGATTGAGGGCCGGGTAGATTTTAATCACTGCAGCTGAAATCCTTCTACGCAGCAGGTCGAAAGCGATATCACTCTTAAAGGGAATCGTATGTAACACTTCTTTTTTGAGATTATGTTCACAGATTGTAACATGTTTTTTGGTTAATGAGACAGGGTAGCCGTTTGAAAGCAGCATTTCTACTGTTCATCCTTTCCCCTTCTCCAGTGTCTCAGGGCTACAGATTTTGAAGCCTCCGTAATACAAGCGGCGAACCAAGTTACGTTTGTACATCAAATTCGCGAGGTCTAGAAAATGTGTGTATTGTTTCACCCACGTAGCCTTCCGGAAGTTGCTTCTCTCATGAGAACCATCTTCCTCTTCAGTAGTGCGTTCAAGAACGCCAACTGTCCTTTTACTTCGATTTCTTTGGTGAGCCTCAGTGATGGGTGTGCACCGTTGATTTGATCGAGTAAACTGGCGACATCAGCGTTCGAGTCATAGATAACAAACGTGTCATCCATATACTTTCAGTACGATATCCATTGAAACAATAACAGCTTGAATAGGACCACGTTCAATCTTAGCGAGAAAGACGTCTGCGAGAAGAGCTCCTCGGGGCGAACCCATAGCAACTCCGTCGATCTGCCGATAATAGACTCCATCAAACAGGAACTGCCTGTTGAATATGCATCGCAAAATTAGTTCTTTTAGTTTTAGAACTGGAATGCCAACATTAACTTCCGTTTCGGTTCTGTGTTCGCAAATAAAGTTGACGGTCTCCAGTAACGGGACGTTAGTGAAAAGTGACTTCACATCAAAGGATAGCATCAATTTACCCTCTACCTCCACGTCCTTAAGTTTCTCAACAAATCCAAATGAGTCTTTCAGTGAATGTATGGACAGCTCTTTATGTACTGGTTCCAGTAATTCGACGATCCCTTTTCCGACTGAGTGGAAAGCAGAGGCCGACATATCAATTATAGGCCGTACGGAGACTTACGGCTTGTGCAATTTTGGTAAATCATATAGCCGGCGGGGTTTAGAGCCAACAGAAGTTAGTCCATCAAGTAGATAATCATTTATCACCTGCATCTGTTTTAATTCCTTCCAGCCTTCGAAATTTTTTTAATCATAATAATCAGTTTTGTCCTTCTGAACTGTATCACGCAAGAACTTGCTTGAGTCTTGCAGAATAGCGTGCAGTTTCGCGATGTATTTGGATCTCCCCATTGACACCCATCCCGATCCTTTATCTGATCTGAAAAAATAAGATAAAGATTCCGTCGTGATTCTTTGATTACCTCTTGATGTTTGTCTGTCAGGACGTTGGATGACCGTACCGCAGATATTGTTGTGGCATATGCAGCAATTTGGTTTTAAAAGAGTCTCAAGCTAGGTAAGACTTAGGTATCATTTCAGCTAGTTGGTGCATTAAGTTTGCAAACTTTGTTTCTATGTGAACTCCGTCACGACGAGACTAAGCCTTAACGTGGTGTGTCTGTTTACGTGTCTCGTTGACCCATTGAGCTATACAGAATGGGATTCTTGGGCCTCTTAGAAGCTACTCCTACCAGGTTGGTCAATGGTGAGAGGCCAGACGAACTCAGTCTCCTGGTCCTCCAGGTTGAGGATTTAAAATGGGATAGCCTCCATTTCTGCAAAACCGGATCGTTGCCTTATCCACTGCCTTGTGGACAGGTTTTTGAGCCAAAGGCTTTGGTAAAGGACCCTAATTGTCCTCCTGGCCGTGTCTCAGCCCACGTACAATCATGATTACTTTTTCAAACTTCAACCATATCCTGCCTCAGCCGTCTTGCAGCGTCTCAAGGCTCGCCTTATCTGCCGCCTGCAATAGATGGATAAGCGAAAACATGCTACTGCTGGCGCCTCCCTTCTTTCCAATCGTTTCTCCTACTCCCCTCCCAGTCCTCATTACTAGCCTTCCTCATATAATTCACAGTTTAACTGACAGCAACCGAATTGTCACTGGAGTCATGCCATCTGCAACTAGGTTCCCGCACCACCCACTGGACGTTGATCGCCAACAGTCCCTTATAAGGCCACACTGTCCCGTTTCCCTGGCGGTGTTTAACGTTCGCGCTCTAAGGCAAATAGGTCAACAGGCTGCACTCACACGCACATTAGACCCTCTGGGTATTGACGTGTGTTGTGTGTCCGCAACTAGGATCAATGACTCAGGGTTGTTGAATTAACTGCGCCCGGTTTTTCTTGTCGCTATTGCTTGCACGCATCCAGTGACGCTGATGCGGCAATCACTGGTCAAGCTGGAGTGGACATTGTTCTAAGCTCCAAGACGAGGTCATCGTTGGTTGATTGGATTCCCGTGAACAGCCGTTTATGTGCAGTCCGTTTGATGACATCAACTAAGGTTGACTCATGAAGTAGTACAAGATGCTGTATGTTAGTGGTTTTCGCTACTTCTCCCACCGACTGCATTTATGATGATACCAATGATACATTCCACCAAGAAATTAACACGCTATCACGCATTGCTACCAGATAATAGGTCATAGTTTTTGCAGGGTTAGGAACGTACAAGTAGGTCGCTTGGGCCCTTCAGAAGCTCAGCTAGGTGGTAATTATGGGCTTAACCCCGAACATATGTTGCAACTGTGTGCAGACCACCACCTGTTTCTCACTTCCACCGCTTTTAGACACAGTGGGCGCCGAAGTGCTACTTGGCGTCATCCTTTGGCTGGCCAGCGATGGACGCAAATTGATCACATTGCCATAAGTTACAGATGGCGTGGTTCCATCCTGGACTGTCACTCTCCCTGAGTACTTTCGTCGATTTTGATCCTGCCTTAGTACGCTGTCGTTTTTCCATGAAATTTTCCGGAAGCCGCACCAAGCGTCTGCTTCGATTGGCAACTGAGAAAATATCTTGGTCCTCGGTCAGGCAAGCCTACCGGCATTCACTGCGTACCGAATTTTCGCTGTCTTGTCCTAATGATACTATGCTTCAGTGTAATAACATCTCGACCGCCATGCGCGACGCAGGTGCTTCCACTTGCGGCATTACCAGTCATCACCACATCAGTCACTGGATATCCGAGAGGTCGATGAACCTGTTGGAATCCAGATGGAAACTCCTGGATGGCTCTGGGCACAATGTTACCAGGCGGACTATTAGGCGAAAACTTTAGTGGAACGCGTGCTGACAATGAAGCCTGGTGGACCAGTCGGGCTCAATAAATGCTAGAAGCAGGAGCAGCAGGAATTTATCTTTGGATGGCTCGTTGGATGGAGCACTTTCGAGAGCAGTTCAGTTGGCTTCCTGCTTCTGGACCTCTTCTTACTCAGGTGTTGATGGCTGAGCCATGGCCATTTAGTTTAGAGATGCCGTCGGAGGCTGATGTCCGAAACGCGATCGCATTCCTTAGTCGTTTTGTGCTGCTGGCCCGGATTCGCTCGCACCAGCACTATTTGATGTGGTCCGTTGCAAAACACTGACCTCCCTAATCGAACAGGTTTGGAAGCCAGAGACCATCCCAGCTAATTAGAGTGAATCAAGTATAGTGGCGGTAACAGGAGTCTGTTGCACTGACTGCTAGTCACAAGGGTATTAGTCTTTCGCCCGTGGTGACAAAATTACTGGCTTCAATTCTCCTTCGTCGCCTCACTGTGGAACGGGAATCTCGGATTATGGAAGAGCAGGCAGGTTTCCGCCCAGAACGTGACTGTATGGACCATAAATTCACTCTGCGGCAGATGGTAGAGCAGCGCCACAAGTGCTGCAGGCCGACAGTAGCTGTGTTCCTCGACTTCAAGAGTGCGTTCGACTCGGTTGACCGATGCATTCTGTTCCAACTAATTGCACGGAAAGATATTCCCATGAAATATGTGAACATTTTACTTTTCCTGTACTCGAACACCACAGGCTGCGTCCGGGTATACTGCGGTCTGTCGGATGCCTTTCCGATAACAAGTGGCGTTCGTCAGGGTTGCCCAATTTCCCCATTTTTGTTCCATTTTGTCGTGGACTCCATCGTGCAGTGTTCCCTTACGGAGCCTCACGTTGCAGGCGTTTAGGTGCTGCCTCGTGAAATATTATTTTATCTTGAGTATGCGGACGATATTTTCTTGCATTTTAACGATGTTGTGGCGGCACAATCAACCCTGGATAACCTGTCTAGAGTGGTCCCATCATTTGGTATGCGCTTCGCACTTTCAAAATGCGAAGTGTTGTTACAGAACTATCGGCCACTTGATGACCATTGACCCCGGATGGTGTGGAACTCGAGGTAGTTGATCACTTCACCTACCTCAGCAGCTGCATCAGCAACGATGGGCGCATAGCAACTGAAGTCAGTCCACACATTGCAAAAGCTAGTACTGCCTTTTTAATCTGCGACATCTGTGGCGTCTAAAAGGCCGTGTTTAGACGCCCACAGTGAGGTCTGTCTACTCTATGGAAACGAAACTTGGCCCTTTCAATCTGAGGACCTGCGGCGCCTTCAATTCTTTGCTTATCGTAGCCTGCGAAGCATTGCTTGTGTCGGATGGCACTTGGGTGTCCGCAACGATTATATGCGTAAGCGAGTGCTAGGCAGTGATAACCCGGCTATTTCCTTAGATCAACAGATAGCACTGAATAAGTTGGGTTGGCTTGGGCACGTATTGTGTATTCTTGATCACCGCTTACTGAGGAGTGGCTTACTGCCAAATGTAGGGTAGCGCAAGGCTCAAGGTGAACAAAGGTTGACTTGGCAGCTGGCAATGAAGCCACTGACGATCCAACTCGGTGCCGTTGGTCCCTCTCACCTTCCGGGCTGGAGTCCATGCCACTCACCTTGTGCTTGTCTTGATATGTTACAGGACATGACTCGCAGTCGGCACTGATGTCGTATCTGCTGCCGTCTCCTATTCGGACTGTCTGTTTAAAGTGTATTTGGTGCTGTTATCTGCGGAGTAATGACGCGGGGCAGTGAAAGCCGCAAAAAAGCTGTATCATCGATGCTGCCTTATTTTCGCACGATAGTCAGCTGTTTGTGATAATGTGTTGACAAGGTTTGCTTAAAGCATTAATATTTAACCGTAGTTCCTCATTCTCTCACTCTTATGGTTCTTCGTTCCCTAGTTCACCATGGTTGTACGGCAGCTAGGCATCAGTTGAAGTGGCTGATGTACTGCCCACGAACCCCTTTTTTGTGGAACCTCACACCGCGGACTCTCTGGTATTTTGCTAACCACAGGACTAGGCTTTAATAAACTGTGGATGAGCCGTGTGGTCCTGGAAACGTTCATTATTGTACACGGAATTAAAACGGTGTTCATTAATGCTAGTACAAATGAAAGCTGTTGCATTTAGCTAGAAAGTACAACCTACCTTAAAGCTTAATGTGTGGAATAAACTAGTTTCTGAAATGCAACGCTGACTCCGAGGGATCCGCAGACCACGCTGAGAAACACTGGTCTGAGAGATGGCCGTTGCTCGCTGAAACTATTAATGGTCTGGACTTGTTTGGTCAACTTAACTTGCAGTGTTACTTAGCTATGGTGGAAGCATTGGATGAATACTACTGAAGTTTGCTATTTGGTGTATTGCGCCGGACACTGGAGTTGCATTGCACTACTTGTTGAACTCAAACCGCCTACGCCGTTTAACTTGTATCCTCCGCTTGACTGCTAACCGGCTATCTCGTCGCATATTGTTTGATGCTACTTCGTTCACCTGAATAAAACGCCAAGTTGATCAGTTGATGACGTGCCAAGATGAGACGGTTCGAAACCCCGTTGGGCATGACACAACTATGGAGTCAGTGGAACTCGTGTATCCATCGGCTTGCTTCTTCCGATTTTGTCTGATAACCATTTATATTTCTTTTTCTTATATTATTCTTCTCCCTCTTATTTTTCCGTTCTTTATATTAATTTTATGATGACGGAATTCAAGGTGATTGGACTTACCGCATTTCGAAGCATGGGTCACAGATAGTCAAGCGAATCGTATCATACGGCCACCGTCAACGGTATCCGACTCGGCAGTCGAAGATTCGATACGGCTCTAAAGTCAAGCTGTGTGCATACGACCGTGCTTAATCGCGTGTTTCAATGCGCCTGTATCGTATTGGACAGTGTGGAATGTATGTAACCGTCGGAGAAATGTACAGTCTTCCAGTACCAGCAATTACTCGCGCATTGCACCAACTGAGCTGAACTCACACTGTATTACACACCTTTACGACTGGATTTCTGGGGAAGACGACCACCAAACGAGAAGGAACCAATACAAATGAAGTCTAAATTGGAGCAACAATGCCGTTAACCGATCGCCAGACATGATAGGAAATTCTTTACAAATAACTAGTCACACCGGAATTATCGGAAACCCCAATAATAATGATAAAAAGACAATTTTACTGACTCATATCAACCTCCGACTTTAGGTTATGCTGCTTCCTACCCTACACGGAGTGACCCGCGGTCTGCTGCAAATCGTGATTCGCATTTACCAACGGATGTCACTTCTATCTGCCTGTCCCTCTATAACCTCCTACTATGCCGCGCGCGAGCAAAGTAAACGGGAGTATGTGTTCTCTTTCGATAGTCATGCAGCTTCAAATAGATGAAAATGGCTTGAATATGTGCTCCCATATGGTCTCTCTTGACAGATTGCTGCAGAATTCCAATCCACTGTGGATAGTAGACGAAAATGTGCTTCAATCCACCAGCCTCACTGAGTTAAGGGAGACCGATCACGAAGATGTGGTTTCTCCCTGTTATACTGAAATTTGTGAAGACAAATGCTTGCTTGAAATCACCTTTCAATTGTTGCGAATCTTCGGTTGGCTTTAAGCTTAAGGTAGCATCAATTAAGGGTGAAATACAGCCACTGAAGGCATGTAGAACATATGATACGCGGAATCTACTCATCTACCCTGTACACTCCTTATGTTAATGATGATAGACATTTGTGTGCTAATTCCGTAAACATTCATGTACATCATCAGGCTAGTGTGCGTTCATTGTTGAGTTCCTCTGAAGCGTGTACACTTTTTCCTCCAGTTCATCTCCAGTCACAGCGCTTTTTCTGAAACCCCACTCCTCACCTCCACCACCTCTAGATATCGAACGTACGAAATTCCAAGATTTAGATCCACTTGTAACCAAGGCAACGTGCTGCTCAAACATCAATTTCTTTAAAAGAAAAAGTCGTTCTTGTTATGATGACTCCCTCAAACTAATGCTTATTAATGCTTGTTTTCTGGTCCATTAAATGCGTTTTCCTAGTTATTTTGTCGTCGTTCATCAGCCTCATCTTCTGCTTACTGAATCGTGGTGTACAAATGAGACTCCAATGTTATACTTTATTCATGTGTGATCATCATCATGGACGAAGAGGTGGATCCGTCTTTTACTGCTTGTAAAATTTGAAGGCTTTGCTGTTTAATGATGAGCCACTACCATCACTCTATGAGTCTGTTTGGATAACACTAGCCCTTAATAATGCTACACTGTTATTTGGATGTGTATACCTGCCGTCAACCTTTCGCACCCTTGAAAATGGAACACTTCGGAGTTCCATGATTTATACTTCTGAGTTACCTATTCGGCATAAACTAATTGGAAACGATTTCAACTTGGCAAACCTTTCATGGACTGAACATAAAGCCACCAAGAAGCAAGCTGAACTTCTATCTTGCCTACATGCTGGAAGATGGACTCAATTTGTAATAGCCCCCATACTAGGGCCTAACACCTTAGATCTTATCTTTACTTGTGGCCCAACTGGTGTTACTATCGGCATATTGGACTGCGTTTATGGCAGAGGACATAATGTTGTTAGTTGCAAACTAAATGTCACATTCACATCTGACACTCCAAGGAAAAGTGTGCAGTCCCAAAAGAATACACTGGGAGAACTTTTCTATCATAGCTCATTCCTCTGATTGGAATAATTTTTTCTTATTTTCTGACCTGTAAGTGCCCTTTTAAGCATTCGACCAGACCGTGAACCACTGCATTGACACGATGTCATCCGATGCAATTAATATCACTGACCAATTGTACCTTCATAAAAAACAACATCGGCGCAACACAAATAGTCTCTAAATGTCTTGAGAAGACAGAAGATTTAGCAGTGCTATTTCGATTGCAGTGACTGTTAACTAGGAATGAAAACCGAAAAGTTCTTCGTCTCCAGAAAGAAGAGACGGATATGTTAAATATCTCTAACAAACTGTCGGAGATAACGCGATTGCTAAAAATAGGGCGGTAGCCAACAAAACCAGCCGTTAAATCTTTTACTGCGAATTTTCAGCGGACGTTATCGAAGGCTGCGCGGCGATCTCATATTAGCGTATCGGATATTGAGTGACCCCAACCATGTATGCCGCCATTTGCTGAAACTTAGCCACAACACGCAGCTCAGGGGTAACTGCTTAAAGTTGGAGGAACAATATAGCCGTCTAGAGTGTCGACGGAATTACTTTTCCCTTCGGGTTTGCAAACCATGGAACGCACTCCCAGACTCAGTAGTATCCTCTCCTACCCTGGATGTTTTCAAAAAACGATTAGATGTTGCTCTCAGCTCCCAACATTTTGTTACCTAAGCTCCTCTGTTGTGGATTACGCCAAGCATGTTTTCAACAGGACTAATTTATCAAATGGACCTAAATGAGCGACCATATTTTATTTTCTCACTCCTTACCTCAACTATCACTGCGCCCCAGTGTCTTTCTGAATGTTTACGCGCGATACTTCTTTTTCATTTTACACTGATGTTAATTATCAAAGTATTCATCTCGTCAGACGTTCGATAGATGACCAAGACATATTTTAATTGCGTCATATTCACCGCTATCATCCTACGGGACGTGTCAAGCACTTGCTTTTATCCCGTGATAAATCATTGTTCATTGTACTCCTGATGGGGTGCCTATTGATACCCCTGCTGCTGTATCGTAAGCGTTCAACCGCTATTCCACTGACATTTTCGCAGGTACGAACGTAGTACTGGCAGAACAACCCGCACTGCATACTGGCCAGTGTATTTTTAATATTGAACTGAACATTAGCTTAATTAGGCACCAAATTGTCATTTTAAGAGTTGCCTTTCATCCGGCTCAAGTTGGAATACTTTCGGCTCTTCTGAAGTATGGCGTTGACGACATTTCATTATTGTTACTGAATTTATTTACTGCCCCAATGAAATCTGTTATCTATCCTGAGAAATAGTAACTGACAATAATAATGCCATGATATAAAACCGGGTCTAGGCAGGGTAGTTACCCAATTTATGAAACGCACTGTACAGAAAGAAATCATTGACTTCTTAACATTAAGCAATCTTTAGTTCAGTATGGTTTTCTCCAAAAGCATTCAACTACTACCTGTCAGCTAAAGTTTTTGGAAATTTAACCAATTCAATCGACTGCGGCAATTTTTGTACTGTTGTTCACCTGGATACTAACAAAGCTTTTTTGCCAAGTTCTACGCCAACCGCTTATTCAAGAGCTTTTCAACTGTGGTATAAGAAGCTCACTGTTGGTCTAAATAGATTCCTATCTCACTGGCAGGAGGCAGGTGGTCAGGATAGGCTATCGGGGACAAGGGACATTACTAGTGGTGTTGTACAAGAAGGTGTACTCGGGCCTATTCTTTTCCTGATATTCATAAATAATCTGTTTTCTGTAATCATTAACAGCGGACCCTACCTGTTTGTTGATTATATGAAAATTGCATATACCGCGGAACCACAAAGCTCTAATTTTATTTCTGCGATACAGAATTACTTGATCTGTATGGAAGTGTGGTGCTCCAGTTCCTCAATGAGCTTCTCGACGATTAAGTGCAGTATCATGTGTTACGGATACTGCGTTCCATTAGAAATTCGTACTCTGCATAATCTTCCGCTTCCTAGGTGATTCTATCTTAGTTTTAAAGAACAAATTAAGCATATTGCGACTAAAGCACGATAAACCATTGGAATTTTGAGCCGCTTCCTTATAACAACTGATGTTGAATTCCTAACTTTCACTCTATGCCCGGCCTATTCTGTACAATCGGTTTCAGCAACATAAGAAAGTGTGATAAATTAGAAACCGAAGCAACTCGGAGATCCTTTACAAGGACTTGTAGGTTGCACATCTATCCTATCTTACATAGCTAGATGCAACCCGCTAAATCTCAAGCCATTGTGGCTTCGAAGGTTGAAACTAAATCTACGTCTGCCTTACAAATTGTTCATCGACAAAAAGTTTTGCTTATCGGAATTCCATGAGCATCCACCATACAATCTGAGGAGCACAGATTGTGTAATAACAGCCCCCCCCCCCCAATTTATCGCATGCGACCCCGATGTAACTCTATTACGCTTACATATCCACTGCTATGGAGTAGATTGTCACAGGCTATCAGCTTTTCCTCCATTTGGGCCTATAAAATGCAACCAAGCAACAACATATATGTAAAAAAATCTCAAAGGATTGTTTTGCCTCGATTGTGCTGATGAATATATGTGTGAATGCGGACCTGATAATATCTAAACGTCTATCTTCCGCACCCACATTTCCATACTGTTCGATTCCCCTCTTGCACTTTCGTCTCTTCAAAGATTTATTATTCAGATTGATGAAACCACTGCATCGTTTCGTTCCGAATGGTCAAATCGCTTTTTCGTTAGAACATACATTATTCCTTCCATTGTGACAAAAAATACGACTTCATTTTACCCCTCTTTCCTGTTCTACACATGCCAGAATGACATACTCTATTATTTGTAGCATTCTCGGTTATTTACGTCACCGTTATTTACTTGTAATGCACCACACAATATGTCTGTGGCCACTAATCAATCCCCTCCAGAGGGTCATGTCTCCTATTATCACGATCTACATAATTCTTGTTATTATTGCTCACTTTACTCCACTCTTCTTTCACTGTTGGTCACGACTTGGCCTATCTCCTATGGTGACACAGTGAAGGTTTTAAGTTGATCAGTTCGCCTACGCAAGATAGGAAAATCCACTGGCGGCAACAAAAAGTGCTATGCTCGGAAGAGTTAAATGGGCCGTATTGACCACCCTAATTGCATCTGAAAAGTGCCCGAAAAGAACAAATGTTAAAACGATAATGGACTGCTTGATTTTAGTCAACACCAAAACTCAGCCGGATGGACTGAATCGCGGATGAAACCTTTAAGGCGATTTCCACGCATTAAAGTTGGTCTCTAGGAGGCGGTTCTATGAATGACCGTATTACTTTAATTGAACCTATTCTCTTTAAAATCTACTGCGGCTCTTCCTCTAGTTTAATGCATTTGTTCCAATCTGTGGCTGTAATGGTGTAAAATGATTGCATACTCCGGATCATGCCGGACTGGGCGTGTCATGAAACCGAAAATCTTAATCTTAGTTCCTTATTCGACTCTTACTTGTCTAACACACAGCTTTATCCACACCTGGGATGAGTACGTCCCTAAACGATGGCTTATTGTATCTCACAGGATCTCTTTTGTCCACTTGGCTTCTATCTGCAACCATTTCCTTGGTTTCATTCACTGTCGACACCTTTTAGCCATGCCGCTGCATTCACAGTCAAGCCTACGAACCACCGACTGCTGATTTGTGTACTGATACAGCGGCACACATTTTTCGGTTGTCTGGCCCTGTTGAGTAGGATGGTCTTCTTCGCATTCTTGTGCTTTAGGGTGATCTCATACGCCGTCTTCGTGATATGACGTGAACCTGTTCCGACGGAACGTTTACACTGGGCTCCTTTCTAGTAGAAGTGCGCCTTCTTCACCGCCTACATTCACCCATGAGTTTTTCCACGTTAACGCGGTTCCCGGCTTTCATACATAAGAAGCAAAGTTTTCTCAATTACAATAGCTCATTCGAGCTACCAGTGCTCTCACATTCACGAAGGTGAATCGATACGATGAAAGTGCCCCGCGAGCCACTCGTTATGTATTCTTTTTTCCTCCACACTTATGACTCGCAATGTCCCTGCTTCTTAAAACGAACTATGTTCCATCTCCCGACCGCCGTCATGCACGATCACCTCCCTGCCACTTTCAAACAATGGGCTCCGCCTATGTTACTTTTGCCTGATGAATGAAGACCATCCAAGATCCAGATTAGAGGTCAGCGATTCAGTCCAGTCAACGAAATGAACGACCTACATTTGGCGACGTTGACAGAGCTGACACCGCAACTTATTTCCTTAGGCCACCAAGATTCTATCACTGGATAGCAGCCAGATTTCTGTCGACTTGTGTTATCTTCAAATTTCTTTCATTTATTTTTCTCGCGCGATCACCAAGTCGGTAGTGTCACGTACTCTTAACCCTGCGTTATCAACCACTTTGTTTCCTTCGCGTATCGACCTAGTCTATGTGCATCAAATAGAAGGAAGGTCACTGTGCGAAATCTATATTAATTGTTAGACACACTGTGTAGAACAAAGGCGCTACCACAAAGGAATTGCATTGCTGCGGGTGCGGTGGAAAATATGCCTCAGTGTCTCACATTGATGCTTCCGGGTGTGATTGCTTTGCTTCTCATTCTTGCACGTTATCAGTATAGTCTGATTCCGCTTCTCATGATTCGTTGCTAATTTCCCAATTCGATGTGGAGGCCTCATCCTTGCGCATATTCCCATCCATATCCAACGAGGTCATATCTTTCCGTCTGTTTTTCCTGTCCGCATAATCCGCGCCTTTGTTCCAGCAGAATCGAAAAACCTCCCTGTCACAGAGGCCATACAGCAAAAATACCATTGTGCCCTGTGGTATCATAGGAGTTTGGGTAAAACAGAAAATGAGACGATTTAAGTGACCTGCTTTGTACCAGACATTACTGGTAGCATTGCAAATGCATGTCTGAACGATCCCCAAATATTCGCTTCTCTTCTTCCAATTTGTCTTGTAACCTTTGCATACTACCTAGTTAAGGTCCATATATTTTCAACTCAACCATTTCCCAATGCCAGTCGGTATCTACATCGTTGAGTCCACAGTACTTCATGCGACGCGACTTTAATAATGCATGGCAGATATGTTTCCTCATCAGCATGTATGTTAAAAACAGAACTCACCTGTATTGAGATACAAGCAAATGCTGCATACGGCAGGTACGGTATAGAGAAATTTGTGGAAAGCAGAATGGCCATCCAGGATGCTGTGGAGAAACCGATGAGGATGTTCATGCGTTTTATTTGACCCCTGGTACAAGAGAAAAAGGTGCCTTGTAGCCTCTAACTCCGTTCAACTCATCAACGGACTAAATGTGTCATTAACTTACCTTGATGAAAGGAATAGAATAGGTGAAATGAGAAAACTCCGAATGGCTACTGTGTTTACGATTAGTGAGTGGAACGCTTCGATAGACCTGAGAAGGCCGTCCTGTCATTGACGCTCCCCATGGCTCCTCAGCGGTGACCAGGATCTCCCCGTGTACTGGTGCAGATGATTTTACAGTCTCCCTCTTAAAGTGAGTTACACCGATTCCCTATTATTAACCTGTATCATGCGAACATCTTTTTCGATTATGGTTTTCTTCGAATCCCTATCTATATAGAATTGATGTGCTCCCAGTTCACTACGTTGTCCAATTGACACAGACTGTCCTTGTACTCCATCTCGGCTTGCACCTGTTTCATTCGACTGCCTCTTGCATTTGGTTTACGAAATTTCGTCGACTAGCATGATGCTTATACTTATTCTGGTTAGCTCAGTTGGTCGCCAAACCATTTCCTCAAAAATAGTTAGTACATACCTGGATGGACTCATAGCATCTTAAGATCGCTTGCGATTTGATTGGTGGGAGCGTGTCTCCGGGTTCCTACCTTGCACTCTGATGACAGTCCACGTGCATAGAGGTGGAGCATATCTGATCCTGTATCACAGCTGATGACCAGGTACAGCGGCCCACTGTCATCACTCAAAACTCAATGACTCATGTTACTTGTTAGAGACTAGCCGTCTGGTCGATTCCTAGCACTTCGAAATGAATGCATGCAACCGGTTTCAGTAGTCTGAACTGGTGGTTCGGCATTTTTCGACCATGAACCTCCTCAACGACCACAGCAAGGGATTCTCCAACTATACATCTGTACTTCATCCGTTCTAAGACATTCTGTGAACAACCGGTCCTTTATAGACGTCCCTCTGTGTTAGGGAACCACATTTATCGTGCACTGTCTGTAGCCAAACACCATGCCGAGGAGTTCTGCTCAATTCACTAACGTATGTACTTTGGTACCCTGCGTCGACCAAGAGTCTATGGGGGGAGTGGCATTAGTGTGCATTCACCACTGTGAGTGGAGTTCATCAAGGTCGCTCGTTCTATCTCTCATATCCTCAACATTGTGAGCAAGAGTGATACTATTCTGTCTTCTTTAGTTTATGTCAGTTGATCTACTACCAAAGGTAGAGTACTCGGACAATATGGCTCTCCTTATGCTAAACCTAACTGTTGTGCAGGTGACAGTGAACGGACCGTACGCACTTCGCATCTCCAAATCGCAACACTGTTCCACAAGGCATTTCCTACTCTCACCGAGCAGCCACTTTAGATGATCGACCGTACACCTATTTAGGCCATTTCATCACAACTATAAATACATGGCGGGATTGTTGCATGCATTGGTGGGACAAGGATGGCGTGGATTATGTATGAAGATGGCTAGGCCTAGGTTCATTAATCCAGAGCAATGTGACATGTCATACTGCGGTCGATATTACTGTACCATCCAGGGACATGACCATTGTGCGTTGAGTAAATCAAGAGGTTGGTCTTTTCTGAATGCTATTGCGTTCAATCCTCCTTAATCCTCGTGCCAGCCTATCGCTTTCTTCGTCGAGCGTTATTTCCGCTCCCTGGAAACGATTGAAAAGTGTGTCGCAATGCACAACGAGTGACGTGAAGGAGCATGAAGAAGGCAACCTTAAGCTTAGCATCCGTCCAACCAGTCCGCCTTCCTGGATGGGGACTACGCGTCTCGGATTGCCAGTGGTTAGAAACGCTGGTGGTTATGGCAGGCAACAGACATCACTGACAACAGTGTTGTTCAACCGTCTTATTCATTACTTAACGTCTCATCGGACATAGAAACACCAAAACAAATCTAACAACGGTGTGTGCAACCCGAAAAATCTTTTTCTCAAGTGGCATTTCTTTTCCCCTTTTTTCGCTATGTTCTGATGCCACCTTCTGCATTTAATTAGATTGTGGATATATATATATATATATATCCTCCTGTTTGCATCAGCAATTCCCTCGACCTTTGAATCTGACAACTTTGAAGGACTGTTCGTACTTTTATAGAAAAAATCTTACTTGTCCAGTACACAAACTCACAGCAGTTGTTCCAACACTTTCGGTTTCAGGTATGCAGGTGTCTCCAGATTGCAGGCAGTGACCAAGCTGATTGTGATAGAGGCGGCTTCATAGGTAAATATAATACCGAACATGGTCCAAAACACATTTGATTCGTGGGCCGGCAGACAGAGAATGTCTTCACCATGTTCCTTGAGTTTTGACAGTCCCGCTGGTAACCCCACGACAATCAGAGGGGAAATCAGACCGATCGTCCAGATCCACAGACCATTGATCGCAAAATTACCCAGCACAAAGCTGCGGAATAAGGTGAGCACCTCACAGAATTGCCAGCTCGAGGACAACACGGCACTGAGATGCAACAGCAGTCCGGCTGACACACATGGGATATGTCGTTGCTCGGTGTATGGCACGCTTAACAGAACCGCGTGCAAAACTACATACACTGCACTCAGAATGCAGCGAATCGTGTAGGGGCCTTTGAATGTTGTTTTGCGGAGGAACATGATTAGTATGAATGTGAGTAGGAGAGAGCATACAGCGGACAGTCCATTGATCGCAACCAATAACCCCTCTATCCAGCTCGCGTGTTGCAACTGTGAGCTTGCGCCCCAAGCCATCCAAATTGGCCTCCTGCGTCCCGGTGCATCTCGGGGCTCCATCGCCACGGCGAACACACCGAGGCAGTTGCAGGCACATCGCACGTGCGATCTGTTGGCACCAGTAACAAAGCAGCACGCGTCATCCCACATTTCTCTCCCATCTACATATGTTTCCCAGCGCACACAACGCACAGGATATGTCAATGGCCAGCTCCCCTTTCCCTCCACTTTTTGCTCCATAGTGGATTCTAACGCTTTCCATCGCTTGCGACCGGTGGTTCGGTAGAAGTAGGTTGCTTCATGCTCATTTAGTTCAGACAGCTCTATGACGAATTGCAGTATTGTGTCATCTAAGTTCTTTGTGCCCATCATGTTCTCCGGGTTAGCGTTGCACACAAAAACCGGACTTTGAATTTCCAACTTCGACGCAGATTTCCGAACGGTCAAAATAGCTTCTTCGGCTTCGGTGTTTGGTGTGAATATAGAATTTTTGTAACCCTGTAGTGTCCGTTCAGAAAACTGTTTTCTCTTCAAGCCTCCGGCTACCAAGATATCTGTCTTGTTGGCCGCCGGGAACCCTAACAAAGTCACCACACCAATTTGAATTGTATTATTTTGATGCACATCTCTTCTAATTGTAAACACGGCGTGACCTAGATTCTTGGAATGTATGTGGCTTTGGCTCTCGAGATGGATAACTGCGGGTGGACAAGGCGATTTAAAGTTTATCATGAGTATAGCAGCAGTTCCGCTACTCGTATGTACACTGCAGTTTAGGTGATGCTCTTCAGGCGTTAATGAAGCTGAACCGATTGCCTGCATCATCCCACTAGCACTTGATGTGAGATCATCTGCTCTGATTGCCCCCTGTTTGGGCAATTCCCTCCATGCATCCTGCCACCTAGACGAGGAAGTGGAGACAGCGACTTTCATCAATAGCTGAATAAAGCGATCTTTTTCCAGTTGAAGTTCTCTGCAGTGAAGGGAATCCCACGATTCACATGCCAGCCGAAGAGCGTGGGGCCACCGCCTCATAAACACAAGTATTGACTTGATAAGCGTCATTTCATTCTCCAGCAAAAATTTCGTTTGGTCTTTTTCCTCGTACTCCTTCACTAGGTCGAGACCGACACTTAGAATACGATAAAAATCCTTGGGATCCACCAAAAGATTCGCCTGCTCCGCCATCTTCCGGAAGTTGCCCTGCAGAATAAAATGTATCCAGTTTATCTATCGATCATTTCCTCTAAACGTTAACACATATTGAACACTTCATAAATTGCTTGCGTAGACGAATTTCTTCGTAATAGTTATGAAGGTAGGCGGAGTGGCGATCGCGCACCGCTGATTACGTTGATTTGTGTGGTTACTGAGACTTATCATCATCAACAGCGGTTTACATCCATAATGAGTGGTAATGCGGGAGAATAAATTCAGAAACCGAGCTTAGCATTGGTCATAAATGCCCCCAAGGAAACGTTCATTCTTAAGAGGATGCAAGTTAAAACAGCTGCAACCCTGTTACATTAGTTAACTTTGAATAAAATGTGTTTCCTTCTTCATGCTCCAGTGGTGTTTGTCTAAGACGATTTGTGCTTCAATGTACGAATTTTTCGCTATACTTTCAATCACGCGGCTCGCAGTTGATTCAGTGTATTTTCTCCTTTGGTGTCACGCATCTTGTTACTGTTCGGAAACACTACAAAAACTCATTTCGGTTACCGTATGGTGATATTAGACTATTGGCCTGTAATGTCATAGGGACCGGTCGTTTCCCCGTCGTCCATAAATTTCAGTAACTAGACAGCTGTATTAGCGCCTGTGGATTCGAAGACGCGGTCGCGAACCGTATAGCGAAAGTTGGGAAACTTTTGCCGCCACCACTTTGCGACCACCTGTATCGCCTGCTCGACATCATTCTCGCCCTGAAGAGCAGTGTTTACAATGCATCCGTCCACTCAACCCAAATATACGGTTATGGAACCTGGCCCAATTAGATCGACAGACTTAAGGAGGCTGGTTGTGTTCAACTATCACTGCCTTCGTAGTTTAGCTCATGTCTGATAAGAACACAGCATGAGCGTGCTGGGCGTGGTGTATTTGCTACCGGGAGCAACTAAACCGCTCAGCATCGTTATTTCACGCACCAAGCTCCGATGGTTGGGTCACGTGTTGCGCATGCCAGACCGACTCCCGCAACGTGCGTTGTTTGCGCTGGGTGTGTGGATGGAAGAAGAGGATGGACCTCAACCGATGACGGTCAAGACGAGTGAAGGCTCCCACTTTGAACTTAGCGTCAGTTGGTGTCTACAGACTGCCGGACTGGAGTCCGGAAGATGATGAACACGTTTGGTTGGACCTACTAGTTAACATTGCGAGGAGCCGTACTCAATAACGTTTGTGCTATGAGTTTCTCTGTCTCTCCCTTTCCTACTTATCTTTCCCCTCTAACTGTGATCTTACACCCGAAACACAACGTGATATTTAACGTTATATTAATTATGACGTGTTCCTTACCATAGGTTAACCTTTAATGATGTTGATGATGATGATTTCACCGTTGCAAGGTTTTAGTTCCCCTTATCGTGTTCTAATGCTGCTGGGCTGGACCTAATCCCAGTTCTCGGTAGCAGTGCAGGATGCTGAAGAGTAATTCCTTATTGGGCTTACCTGTAGCAGATCGCTTTTTGCATGTACCACTATACCATTAGAGATCAACATCCTTCGGGTGTTTCAAAGATCATTTGGTGTATCGGAATATGCAGTCGTCTTCTAAACGCCTGGTGTCGATATATCCCTGACTCCACCGTAAACACTTATGATCCTGTGAAGCCATGTAGCGATGATTTCCACAAATAATTTTGATGTTTTCGTATCTGAAGTACGGATTCAGAGATCCATGGTTTTCCTGATATTCAGTTTCCTAGTCGCGATTACCTACTTATGAGCCTAGTGTGATGCGATTACTTTGTGGCCTTTGCGGTCACATTTACCAGACAAGTTCATCAGGTTTTCATTAATCCGAATTGCCTTCTCGAATGTCTTAGGTTGTTGCTGTCATACATATGATCCAGGATTCCCATACCAGCTGAGAGGCGAATCTGTATAAACCGATTCAGTATATATCTGACCCGACGGTGGACGGGTCCAATCCCTTACCCCCGAATCCATTTATCAACGGTTCGAGCCTGCATGACTGCAGGCGGTCTCGCATTACCCCCACCCTACATGGAACTGCCGGTGGTTGCGTTGCAACGAAGTGTCGGTTCGATGTGTTAACATCCTGCTTATACTTAAACTGCAGACACCATACGGATATCGATTCCTCGGAATAACCAACTGTATTGCGGTACGGTAGCTGCGTTAAACTTTTGCGTGACTCCTCGCTGAGAGGATGCACTATGAACGAAGATTTTAGAGGTACTTTTATTTCTCTCTTAGCAGTATTGCGCAGCAGTTGGGAACTCTCAGAATAGTTACACTGCATGTGCTGGCGCTTGGCCATAATCGGCTACCAGTTGGTGACTTAAACGGCTTTCGAACCTATCCAGAAGATGCTTTATACGCTGTTCGGTCGTATCAGTAGTATTTTGGCAAAGTAGCGTCAGACCACCACAGAACTTTCGCACAATCAAACTTCATGGTCGTATTTCCGTGCGCTTATACTCTATTTGATGTTTTTCCATTTTGTAGGCGATCGGGATATTCTCTATGAGCCTACTAGATTTTTGGATGGCCATTTACCCGACATCGTTCTTTGATAATAAGGCTAGGCCAGGGTAGGCTTCGATTTATGGGGATATAGCTCGACGCTCTTTAAATGAAACGGTCACTAATTGACCTGGCTCCAGTTGAAGTTGATTTCATCCACAATGATTTAGTGCTATCTGTGAGATAGGTCAACATGGTCTTCCCTTTAACAGACTACGATCAGTTATGCTCCGGTACTCACCACGGTCGGGTCCAAGCAAACTGCTCCGTAAGCGTGCTCGCAATCGCCTATATGGGTGCACGTCGTAGTCTCTGGCAGTGTCGGGTCGGTAAGGCACTCACCAAGCAGCTTCCTTTTTGTGCTACGTGGTCCGAAGCAGGTAGTGGGGTTGGATGACCAGTAGGCTGAAATCAGAGAAGTAGATTATGACTCAACAGTATCGCGGGTGCTGTTTCAACTAACATCGTGTTTCTCCGCAGTCTGTTTAGATGACTTACCGAAGTTGTGGATTAAACCGTTTATGAGTGGCTCCGCGATGTTTCCGCCGTTGCGTTGTCCTTCAGCATATGCTTTATTGAAATAAAGCCGCCCTAACGTCAGATCATGTTGAGGCGGTCTGGAACTCCGACGGGGCCGACTGGAAGACTGCTTTCTTGTGCCGTTTATGTAAATCTCCAGATTGCCTAGTCTATCTTCACTGGCGCTGTTCCAATGAACTGCCAAGTTCACCCATTCACCCAGTTGTATCACGTTCCGCGAATTTAGTGACCACTTTTCTGAGCCTGCATACACTCTAATGGCCAGATCCATTTTTCTCGTGTGGTTGCCCGTCACCTTTGAAGTTACATTCATGGTAACTCCACTCCTTCCTGGTAATCCAGTTGTAAACAAAACCGCACTCATCTATAATGCCACGATAGGATAAAAAGTGATAAGTTCACTTTGTATGTGGTGGACTAGAAGGTGGGGAATGATAATCAATCAAGCCAGTTAACACTTTGAACATAACATATCATGCCAAATGTATCACTTAGCATTCCATATCTCGCCGAAGTAACTATCGCCTTAGCAATGGTGAGTCGTGCTTTCATCATAGTGACCGATTCTCCACACAGTATGCAGCTTAGCTTTAGTGCACGAATTGCTTGGAGCCAACCTGTGATGCATCGTAGTAATCACTGTACTCGGCAGTGGGTATGCTGTTTACACCAGTCCGCCTTCCACTAGTGGAACGTCAGTTTTAGTCAGTCCGACTACACGTTGGCATAGCTTTTTCTGGCCAATTTTTATATACTTGGTAACAATGAACTACGCGTCTGTATTTGTGAGCAAACCCATTATCCGTGCTTGGAGCACCGATTATTTCAACTCGCTGCGTTTGGCTATCAACAGAAACGTAAAAATGAGGACTGATTTCGCAGTGCACCCTTCCGTTAGCGCGTTTCAATTGCACTGTCAGGTTTTTGGTGATGAAAATGCTACATGGGCCACCTTAGAGACATCACGTGTTCAGCCATAGTACCGAACAGTTAGACAGCGGATATCCATTGGGAATCCACATGCGTAATGGACTGCCAATAGTGACAAGGCAACTTGCTCTCCGTAAGTATATGTAACCTGCATGTCACGGTAAGACTTACCGGAGTAGGTGTCTCCACTGGGTTTTTATCGTGACTTGGATCATACAAAGCATCTATCCTGACCCAGACGGAGACAGTGAACTCATTGCTGGTGCATTCCTTCGGCCTTAGGAAGCAAGGGGCTTTATCGATTTTGATGGGAGAAGCTAACTCGACAATGCGCGTTGCCGAATTCGGCAATCCGAGATGATCCGGGTGCTCTCCTCGGAAGTCGATCAGCAGATCCGTATCCGTGTAGCAGTACGTGCTCAACCCACTCCTTATGAAATTTTCCGCATCTTGTCCCGCTGGGACGTCTAGTGTCGACACATCGGAAACGCATACTGGAAAGCCACGTCCGATGTACATGTGGTGGTTAATTTTCGCGATCGAGCTGAGAGGCAGGTTCATCTTCGTTTGGGTGACTGTCTTCTCCATTGCTCCGATTACACTGTCTCCACTAAGAACTTTTAACCCTTTGGGAGTGTATATGATCTCGAATTTATTCCACTTATTGATCTGTACCTGGTCAATCTCAACATAATTGGTCATTGTTACGAATTCAGTCCTCACTGTGATCACCAACACTCGTGTGTCTGCGGAGAGCGTAATGTACAGTCCCACTAGGTCGGACTGCGAGTCCAATGGCGTAGAACGGAAGAGCTCGTGCTCAAAATCTCCACTTTCATTGTTGTTAAATGGAAACGGTCTTCGTTTGAGCTCCATACTGAACACAAATGATCCGCACGGTGTGGGGTTCACCACGCAGGCGTCCACTAGATTTGTTCCTCCAACCGTGTCCACTGCGTCGCCCATCAGTGCGATGTACGAATGCTCAGTGCTGTCAGTACATAATGCTCCGTCTTGAGCGTCATACTTGTCTAGCGTGTAGGTGACACCACTATGTCTCAAGCGTCCGGGGGTTAACTCCTTTAATAATCCGCTGAATGGCCAGTAGAATGTGGACGCTCGCATATTTAAATATTGTGGGTACTCCAATCCCATGAGTTCCATCAAAGATGAGTCTGCAAGCACGCGTGACTTCATAGCCACGATAGCCACTGCCATGGTCCCTCCAACTGAGCTGAGTGAGGTAGAGGAGATGAGCAGGTACGCCGATCCGGGGGTATTCGTGTCGGTATACAACTGCGCAGCACGTAAAGCAGCACCGTGGGCCCATTTCGACTCCGGATTTTGATTATTTTCCTTTAATTGCGCACATTTGGCTCTTATCCTCCCATTAATCGCAATGTGAAGCGTATCTGTTCTACCATCCGTAGACGGCTCCCAAATCAATGCATAATGGATCCATTGTAGGTTGGTAGTACGTTTTACTAGCTCCTCAGCGATCGTGGTACACCAACATCCGTGCTTGAGGTCTGCATGTTGTGTTTCTGTTGCGTTCGGCACAACCCACGCGCTCACCTCGTGCCCGTTTTGTTTGGCAGCCATACCGAACCTGCCATTAGCTCCGGTGAACAGAATTATCGGCTCTTCCGAATCCCGATCCGCACCGAATTTCGGCCTCCCAATACGGATCCAGGCACCAATACTGAGACCCTGAAAGGAAAGAGAGCACACGTCGATGAGGGTGGATTAAGCTCCAATCTCTCAAATCATAAGTAAACTTCGATCGAGTTCCCTCACTGAACATTGGTATCCTTAGATCAACGTGACTACAGTTGCGATGTACAGGACGACTGCGTTAATACAATGATTACAGAGAAAACCTTTGCAATGAACACAAAGCTTCACGATGATTCTGCACTTGTAGACGACCATAGTTTCAAAGCAATTTCTTAACTACTCTGGATATTTGTTCAGATAACAAATGTTCCGGTACAACGTAGCATAAGTAAATATAAGATAGTAGTTACCGCACCATTACAGCTGACACCATAAGACTGAACGTCTAGTTACGTAACAATGCAGCATACTTGTCCACTGGCGTTGTGGACTCTTGCGATAATTTGAAGCGGAACCGGAAGTGACTAAGCACGTGTAAAAGACTGCTGCACACTAACCAGGGTTGCGATGTTCATTTTATTTTATCTGATCGACTTTATTCCGAACATGAGTCACCACCACGCTTATCGTCAATCAACCTCGGCTAGGAGCAATACGTACAACACAGACACGCAGAAATTTGACTTCATGGCGGTTGGAAAAATTCAGATGCCGAACGAAACGATTAAGATTGCGACGAAAATGGCCAAATTCAACGTCTTATCTGCTGCCGAGCCATTTCCCAAAAAGTCCGCGACAGCTAATATGCGTGCTCTCATGACGCAGTTTAACTATGCGTACCAGTCACATTGAGCTCATCGATCGATCTCAGTGGCTAGTCACGCTGAGGATTCGCTCAGTTAGTCACAAAAAAGCTTTATGTAACCAAATGCGTTCATTTTCAGCGTTTACACCATCACTGCGGACACCTGGATGATAATACCAATATGTTTGAGTAGAAAAATGGAAAGAAGCAGAACTGTTACTCCAACAAGCGCTCGCGCAGCATGTGTGTGACTCGCTGGGTCAACAAGCAATCGTGAGAGATAAGGCAAAACAGTATTACGATATGATGACGTGCTTGAGAACAAAATTGAATTTTTTACGGGTAGAAGAGAAAGTGAGCGTTTAGGAAAGGTCATTGTGCGGTGGATAAAATCAATCAGTTAGTACCTTAGGAGAAAAATCATTGCAGGCGCCAAGATGTCTAGAAATAATCAAATCAACTAAAGAATCTAGACAGGCCGCTGCATCTAGCAATGTGCTTTATAGACCGAACCAATAAGATGTAGTCTTTCTGAAGCAGTCCAGGGAAAATGACAGAAGAGCAGTATAGCCAGTGGGAAATAATACAAGAGGTCACAAACCTGAATATTAAAATACGAGGTACTGAAAGCACCTTAAGTCTGAGGGCACAAAAAGAAAGGTTTCTGACTTTTTGTAAAGTTACAGACGTGTGCGGACCAAGAAAGGTTCTGGGACAAAAAGCGCAGAGATACTTGAGGGTGGAATAGCTGGATATAGGATTTTCATTCACAGTAACTGTGGGGGAGAAAGCTACTAGGGACTGCAACTTATCGTCACATAGAAAAGAAAATATTACATCTTTGCATTTAGAAACATTAAGCATGTGGGATCTGGATGAAGGCCATTTCACCAGATCTTCCAACCCACTTGAAGTGATGAGGAATCATGGTTAATCGGGGACATACATCCCAGCACAACATCATCAGCATATTTGCACTATATAAACGTGGTTTGTATAGGGAGCTGTTCAACATACAAGGAAAATAGCAAAGGTGATAGGCTCGCTCCCAGTAGAACACCACAGTGGGCACGTAGGACAAAGGATTTCTTACCGTTCAACTTGGTGAAGTGAGTACGGTCCGTAAAATAGTCACGTAACAGATTACACACACCAGGGTAAACTCCATTTTCGGACAGCAGGTTTAGCAACCTTAACCTATCCAGGCTTCCAAAGGCATTCGAATAATCCAGAAAGAGAAGCCTTACGGATTTACATTTTTGAGCTAATGCAGAGGCTACAGAATGCCACTGTATCCAGTGTGGAGCGCTGGGGTCTATACACGAACTGGTAGATATTGTCTTCAGGAACGGCTGAAAAAACCCGCGGAATTAACAATCTTTCGAAAACTTTTAGGAGCGCAGATCTACATGCAATTGGACGATGCTTTTGAGATCTAGCTTTTGCTACTGGAGTAATACTGGCCGCTCTCCAAATGTCCGGGATCACACCCGTAGTGAGGCACTTGTTAAAGAGGTCTGTTAGAGGCATTGCGAGAGAATCAGCACACTCCTTCAAGGCTAAGCGTGAGAGAGCATTAGGACCACAAGCTTTTGTTGCCTTTAATCTTTTGAGTTCCTTGTGGACGTTACTTCAATGGAAGGGCGCAACTGGACTTGAGCTGATGAATCAGGACAAGGAAGATGAGCTTAGTGAGGCGGAACTAAACTCCGAATTTAGTTTATCCACATCCTCTTCACCTCTCCGGCTGCAAACGCTCTTATCACAGAGCTGCCTTAGAAACCACAGTTATGGTTGCCTAGAACTGCTCCGAAGTAAAATTGGTTTAGTATTATTTTTTATCTCGGATTTAATTGCCGTGGTTAGGCTTTTGACACGGGTAACATTCTTGCACTTGTAGGCCCATTCTTTCATCCTTCGAAGTCGTTTTAGTAGTGCTAAGGAAAATGTTTCTGCTCTTAGATCGTTTCAGCAAGGCAACACATGTAAAGCAATATTTGATGTAATCCGTTAGTTGGTCACATTCGAGCGACAGGTCCACGTCGTGGAAGACCGGAAAATCAGTTAAAGGAAACATCGTCTGGAGCCTCGTGTTATTTTCCAAGGAGCAATTTCACCGTTTGATAACCTTGTAAGGCCGTCTGGTCAGCGTTAAAAAGTTAGACCTGCTGTAGATGACTGGACAAAGTTTTAAACTACGATGGTCTGAGCTGCTCAAAGGTGCCCGCTTTTGTGTGGCAAATAACTGTCTTTTAGTTGTGAACACAGCGTCCAACTGAACATCTTGTCTGGTCGAAACAGTCACTAGGTCTACCAAGCCAAGTGTTTTCAAAAACGTTGTATCCTTTCTATTGAAGTCGCCAGCAACAATACAGATAGAACAGTCTAATTTAAGCAGTAGCGTTGAATAAAGTTGGTCTACAAAAAGCCTTAACTCGGAAGCGGATGTGTCAGGAGCAACGTATACGTTTCCGACCATGACTGATCGAAAACCACTTAGGAACTTCGGTTTGCACTTAACTAAATGGCGGCTTATAGAAATGGTTGAATACATAAATATTATGATTGCTGCGTTGCACCAACGCTGATTGACGTAAGTTACAACGTCAGCACCACGGAACTGGGGCTTTCCGGGGCGGTCAGACCTGATGGGAAAATGAACATCGAGTTGAATCACCCAATTTTCCACATCAGCATGCAACCACTTTTCTTGTAAAAGAATAATTCCTGTATTAACCTACTCATTTTATTCCATAATGGCACTGAGCAATTTTACCAAGGTACGAGCGAACATTACTGGAAAGTATCAGTGGGACTTGCGCTTTGTGGACAAAACAACGACTGAGGCCGCGATGCTTGCGCTTTTTTCTAGGACATTTATTCGTACTACCTTTGCAAGTGTTCCCTACGTTATGGCTGTATTTGATAAGGCACGAATTTAAGGCAATGTCTCGTAACATTTTCAAATGGCTGACGGAGTGGGACAACATTGACCTTGAGACCTGATCAGAAGAAAACAAATTGCTCCAAAGTTAAAAATACAATATAGAATCGGCAGTCTGTGGTGTAAAGTAATCCAAGGAGAACAGCAACGGCCGAATTTGAAGACCCTGCCTTTGGCCCGGCGCTAACACATCCCGACAGAGGTGACAACATGTTAATAAGTGTAGGGAAGACAACGTTATCGGTGCGAATTTAAACGAATAACTATTGGTCATTGAAGATGCCCATAGAGATGTAAGCATTCAATATAGCTAAGGTTACTTTTCTTTAATTCGCATCAGGCGATTACATATATAAAACAAGTTAAAGCATTGCAATAGCCTATGAAAGTTCGGCTATGGTTGGTCAATTTCAGACAGGCTACATTGTTCGTCGATCAGACTCTCCAATCGATGGTGGTGGTAACACATATGCACACAAAACAAGACGGTTCGTCCGTCCGATGGGAGAACAAGGACAACTGAGTCAGCGTCTGTGGATGAAGTGAACGGTGCCCACACTGTGATCACGTCCACGGTAGCAGAAGCATTTGCAATAGCGTCCTATTGCGGCATCAGAGAGTTAGTCAACAAACTCCAGCTAACGAACCTCCGCATTTGTCACTCGATAAACGGAACGGAAATAGTGGATGCTTCGAACGCACTGATGGTAATATTGGTCGCACTGCAACATTGCACATCCTTCTCTCAACCAATGGAACGATGGTTTTATACGGGTAAAAAAGCTAGAGTTTAACACGTCCCATAGGATGATAGTGATGAAAGTTCAGAATATAGAGGAATTGTCAGCAATATTAGGTTTACACCGGTGGACTCACTGCAGAATGCGTAGCATAAACTGTCCAGTGTAATCCGTAAGGAAGGACAACAGATGAGACGGTGACAAATCGTATCGCCTCCTGGTGAATACATAAGGGAGGTGCAAAAGGTGGAACGTTTTCTGGGACTTGACCAGGCCCTTGACTTCATCAGTGGGTAATGAGTCATGTGAGATGGTGCAACAAATTGAGTGCACGGTCAACTCGAGCTTTGAACTCTGCTGGATGACAGATTCCGATAGAGCATTCCACGTTTTGCAAACGCGCACGGAAAAGAAATTCCGACGGCATTCCAAACGGCTGTGCTGCTCTGCCAGCTTGAGATGGTGGCTTCTCAAATTGCTGTCGTGACTGAGCTCTAGCAAATGCCCGCACGTGTAGTTTGGATATCTCCAAATCTGGTAAGTTAGAATGAGGTCCCCGCGCAATCGCCGAGATTGTCCGCTGAAGATCCCGAGCAATCGAAACTTACGAGTATACGACAAAGTATACAGACCTTTGACATTTTTGCTTGCTCGGTGTTGGGTATCTCCAATGCGGTGAGATCTCTCTTAAGCCATGGCTGCCAGACCTGTATTGCGTACTCCACATGTGAATGTATGTATGGGCCGAGAAGCTGTGGAAAATCGCTGGTTCCAATCGTCCAAATGCACGCCTCATGAGGCCCACGTGTTGGATGCCCCTCCTTGACGCGGTCTGATTCGAACACCCAATGTCGGTCTGGACCAAAACTCCCAGATCCTTCTCCTCAGA
Source organism: Dicrocoelium dendriticum (assembly GCA_944474145.2). Classification (NCBI taxonomy): domain Eukaryota; kingdom Metazoa; phylum Platyhelminthes; class Trematoda; order Plagiorchiida; family Dicrocoeliidae; genus Dicrocoelium; species Dicrocoelium dendriticum. The sequence goes on from OX104063.1 coordinate 59,752,442, forward strand.
AAACCTTTAAAGTTCCTGGTTACCAAGTTTATAGGAGCACACTACGTGGTTCCGGATATGCAGCACTCTACCTTTGTCCACATTGACTGGAAGTAGATTCTGGATTGATCACGCCTATACCTTATCCAGATGGGCTTGTAGTGCTGTGATATTGTCTGGTGTTTCGATCACCCTCCACACTTTGATATCATCGGCATACATCAGTCAGTTTGCGCTTATGAGGCGTGTGATATCGTTGATATACGTCAAAAATAACCGCGGTCAAGTTACTGATCCCTATGGGACTCCGTATTCAACTTGGATGGGATCTGATAGCAATTCACCCACTCGTACTCCCAAGCGCCAGTGTTGAAGAAACCTTCTGATTTACCCTAGGAGAGCATCACTAATACCAAAGGTCTGTATTTTAAAGATTAAGGTGTCATAGTTTAGCCTGTCGAATGACTTCGAGAAGTCGAGAAGAATCACATCAAAACCCGCACCAGAGTTTGCTGTATCGGTCCAGCTGGATCGTGCTAGTAATAGATTGGTAATGCACGATCGATTTCCTTGGAAGCCATGCTGTTCCAGTGCAAAGTATTTAATTTCTTCCAAGTAGGCCGTTGGCGCGTCAGAAATAATAGCTTCCATGATCTTTGAAAGTATCGATAGTAAGATTACGGGACGGTAATTGGTTGGATCGAAACGGCTACCTCCCTTGTGAACAGGAGCAATCACCCCGTATTTCCACATGTCGGACACGTACATTTCGTCAAAACTGTTGGAAGAATGGAGACAAAGGCTCAGCTAAGCTCTCTCTTACCGCCGTTAGTGACTTCGGATGTATATTATCAACTCCAGAATAGCTGTCTTGCGCATAGTCAGCAGCTTTTTTAATACAGCTTCTGCCGTTGAGCATATGTGAGTGAGTTTTGGGGATGAGACAATCCTTGTCATAAGGTTTGGTAGCCAGTGATTGCATTGAAAATTTGCGCATGTTGCAGGCGCAGAGTATTCGCCGCCTCCTTTGCTGTCCGTGTGGGTCCATCCGCTGTTTGAAGTGGAGGAATTTCCCGTGTCATCTTACGTAGACTGTTGACGTGTTGATACGGAAGCTTGTTATTTGAGACCATGCACACTACCAACTTCTGCTGGTACCCTATTCTATCCTCGCGAAACAGCTGACTACAATGGTTACGTTGGGTCGCATTGGCCATCCAGTTCTCTGTGCTCAGAGATAGTTTGTAGTTATGCGGTTTCGCACCGCTATATACTTGCGTGCCGTGCTTCGAAAAAACGGGACCACGTTCCTCTGGTGGAAGGTCTTAGTCGCTGACGCTTCGGCAACTGGAGAATTAAACTGGCTGACGAAATATTCCCATGTACTAGCCGGTGTCTCGTCTCCCAGACAGGTCGAGTTGGTTGTCTCATCTAGTTGAACTGTATGTCATTGCGTATATACGTCCGCGGCGCGTTGGTAATTTCCACGGGATATTCCACATAGCAAATGTATTTCAAGGGTGGACTGCATGATCGCTGCGGCCCAGTGGGATGTCGACGCTTACCCTCGCGACCTTAAGTTCTTCGTTGCTGAATATCCGATCCAGTATAGACGGCTTATCATTTTTTTAGAATCTACAGGAGTGTTGATGTGGTCGTACAGCGGGAAACTGGAGACAAACTCCTGTAGATCCGACATAAACTGTTCTCCAGGAGCGGCTTGGGATTCCAGAGAGTGGGTGTTGAAATCACCAGTACTAAGAATGTTACTGTAATTCTTGTTTACCACCCGCCTTAGTTCGGATGCGTACAAAAGGCAGCGTAATTTTTGCAACAGCGCGAAAGCCTCGACAGTTCGATGAGCAGCTTACAACCTCAGGGAAGACAGCCCGAGGAAGATTTTTCCTCACGTGATGCAGCGCCTGAAGCCCGCAAGTGACGTAGCTGTATTAGTGGGCTCCGACGGACAGACACTGACCTCCAGCACTGAACGCGCGTCCGCATTAGTGGAGCACTTCACCTCCCTTATTTACAAGTGGGCATTCGCCTATGCCGAGCTCGACGTGTGCAACCCCTACTGAACTCGATAGTCTGGATCGCGGTGTAGAACATGTCCACAGTCTACTCGCCAGTCGTGACGACACGAAATATGCCGGATTCGATAGACTGCTTCCGCTTATCTTAAAGTGCTTATCGGCCATCATCTTGCCTGCCGTGGCGAATGTATTCAACAGACCGCTGTCCGAGGGTTCATTGCCGAGTGACTGGAAATGGTCGGTAGTGAACCCGATTCTAAAAGTCGGTGACCCACGCAATGTGGATAATTATCGGCTGATTTGTCTCACCTCTGTTTTGGCGAAGATGCTCGAGAAGATAGTGAAAACTGATGTTCTCCAGCTGCTGGAGTCGAAAGATCTGACGCCGGCAGAGCACGGTTTCATTAAGGCCAGCTCTTGCTTCACCAACCTGCTGTTGATGCAGCAGGAATGGTTGAAAACGTTGAATCGGATGGAATCAGTGAATGTTATTTACATTGATTTCACTAAAACTTTCGATAAAGTGAACCATGAGATCCTGTTCCACAAGCTGAGAATGTGTGGTGTTGTTGGTGCAATGCACTAGTGAGTCAATGACTTCCTTATTGGGAGATGGCGGGTACAGGTAGATGACCACTTAATGGACTGGTACCCCTCCACTAGTGGTGTGCCCCAAGGCACAGTGCTGGGGCCAATTTTATCCCTGATCCACATAAACAAAGTGCCTCAGCTTCTTCCGTCGCCTTGTGCACTGTTTCCAGACGACTTGAAGATTTGGAGGGTTATTGATTCTCTCGGACTATGACGTCCTTCGGCAGGTCCTCGATTGCCTATCCCGGTGGTCTGCAGAAGTTGACCTACTGGTCAATCCGGCCAAATCCTCCTTTTTGAGCCTGAGAGGGGGTGGTAATGGGAGTGCGTACACCATGTTCAGCAATCTGATGCATCCCACCAGTTCCGTAATGGATCAAAGCGTACTCTCACGCTGTGATCTGAAGTCTGTCGACAACACGAACAGACTCTACGTAAACGGACTACGCCTGCTTTGGGCACTTAGACGCAGCTTCTGCACCTGGTCTGAAGAGATTACCACCGGTCTTTTCTCTTCCATGACAAGACCAGTAGCTGAATGCAGCTCACCCGCCTGTTTTCCGATCACAATTGGTGAGGTGCAGAGACCGGAACGGGTCCAGCATGTAGCTACCCGGATCATCCCCAGTTTAAGGGGTATGTCATACGAGGACCGAGGTAGGAGACTAGGGCTGTATACCTGTCATATCGTCGGCTTCGAGTTGATCTCATAATGACGCACCGCATATTGCACCTGGGCCACTTCCCTATGTTGAGGCCGCTGCTGCACGTTATCGCACTAAGCAACGCACGCGGACACCAGTACAAACTAGTGGTACCGGATTTAAAGCGCATCGCTCACCCTCTATGCTTCGAGCGACGAGTGGTGAAATAGTGGAACAACTTGCCGGAGACACTAGTCGAGGCGAAATCGGTCTGGGAATTGAGATTCCTCGATACCCACTTTGCGGACTACAGGTATAGGGAGCCTATCGCACCGGGATAAGACGTAGTGCAGCTGCAATATGCTGCCACCGCACAGGAATCAGCGACATGATTCCGCGCGTGTGCCTGATCCATCTACGATGGAATAACATAGATTTTTATCTTCTTGCTCTCTATTCTCAGTATTCGGGCGCAGATGAGAGAGGGCGGTAAACGACCGTCACCTAGCAGGTGTCGTCGCCTTTCAAACATACACGGTACCAAAGGGAATCTTGTACCGTACTGACCGCATTCTCTGAGCTCATGTTGGAGATAATTGCGTAAGTGCATAGTCACCACTCCACCTATGTCGGATCGATCGTGCCGAACTACGGATATGCCTGACAGTGCTATCTCGGTCATTTATATCGAGGTGTAACCATATCTCTGTTATGATGAGGTCACTGGGCTTTGATGCTTGACGCAGCCGCATTTCGGAGTTTACCCCATATGTCTTGAGCATTAGTGTACATTCAGGAAAGCTTCTTATACATCAAAAGCTATTAACTAGGGTCATATGAAGGATGTGGATTTGTGCCGACCGATAAGAGGCCGACACCTAATGGTTTGTGTGAAGTTCCAAATGTTGATGGGAATGCAATGCTTTTGGTCTCACGCACCTGCGGCATGTAGTTCATCGGTAGCTTTCTCGATAGCTACGGGTCAGTGTGCACAATTTTCTGAACAGCTGTTTTGGTTATAGTGAGTTGCGGGTGGTGTCGTAGCCGCGAGGACAGCGAGTGGCTGTGGTTCTCAAATAGCTATTTTCAGAGTTCCGAAGGAAGTGTGTTGCATAGGAACTGCTATCTACGGATAATTTCACCGCTATCTGTTGTGACTGCACCATTAGTTTTAGTATCCTCGGGGCACTGCCTTTGTAGTGTGGCGACACGGATAACCGGGAAATAAATGAAGTATGACGTCACCAGCACAGAGCTTCACGAATATAACGCCATTCTTTCAGATCATGAGCATGGGCTTCTTCGTCACTAGATGCTGGTCGTTCAGGCACGCCATGAACGAAAATGACTCTTTTGCTTCTCTGGGTGCAGTAGTCGTTCGAAGTATTTCTGTCTCACTGGCATTCGCCCCATGGAACTTCCGGATGTTTGCATATCCCACTGTCTTCAGTCCGCAGGCGGTATGCCGACAAAGACACGTCTGGACATCAACTGTGGATTCCGCTGTTACTCGCATTGGTCGGGACACACCATAATAGATCGAGGTTGGATGTCTAGTGATGCGCATTATATTAGTCGGACTGGCTTGAACTCCGATTCTTTCACAAACGAAATTCCATTACTTTGAATCATTCTGCTGTTTACCTATTAAGGTGTTTGCTTTGGACTCAGGAACGTTAGTGCATATAAGTGTCAAGGCCCCCTAGTTCCGCCTGATCTTCGGTGATATGGGAAGCACGGTTACCGGGGGCTTTGGTGATGTTGCACCCGGTCTTTGACCCGTTTTCGGCTGTACTGGGGGAAGCTACAGAGATCACACTTTGATTATATCGAGCATATGTTGATCGGTCTTTAGAGTGCTCCGAATTTCTTTGGTCCATAGGAAGGGTGGATGTTACCGATGTTGCATTAGTCGATACATTGGGCAAGAGAATGTAGGCGGTGGTGCTAGGCATGCTTCTATCGTTCGTGATGACGGTCTTCTTCATGGTTCCCAATACTGCATGGTCGTGCGAGCGCCTAGCCCTTTTTCTTGGTTTTGTGGTAGCAATTATGGGAGACGGATGAAATGCGAGGTGTGCTATTTTCGCCTCGAGCGAAGCAATTTTCGCAGTTAAACGATGTTCAGTTTCGGCGACTAAACTGTCCTACCTCCGAGTTAATTCTAGTATGCATTTTACAAGTGGAACCGCCGTACACATATGACAAATCAGGTGTATTACATTTCTTTGCTTCGGTTCGACAGACTGTGACTCAATTCGAATTGGACTAGCTAATATCATTTGTACACGTCAAGCATACTTTCACTACCTTTACACATATTTGTTTAGCACAATATACTACGTTTCTGGTTACCGGTGTCGTAGCCGTAATGGCCTATGGTCGTTGCTCTGTTTGCGGATAGGTTGCGCGTCGCCCTCGCCTAGCGTTTGGTCGTCGATCATCAAGTCAAAGTCAGATGACCGGGTCATCGTGCTTTGTATGTTGCGCCCGTGAGTTATACGATCCCGTGTAAGGTGTCTGGTGTAGACAGTTATCGTGCTGGGCAGGTTAGTCGGTCGCACAGGCTGAAGTCGGGAGCGGCGAAAGCTGACGGTTGCTTCCCCGAGAGGGTTCCACAGTGAACACGTAGCTGCAACACACGTTGATGGAGTAAGATGAGCATAAACTTGTTCGAAAGCTGGGAGACTACTCTATCGAGAGGTAAAGCTTCTGCTTGAAACTGCTCCCAATTTCACGAGTAAATAAAAGCACAAAATTACCCAAATTTGCAAAGCCGGTAAAAACAAGCCCCACCGTAAATTATTTCACAAGAAATGCTTTCAGTAAATGGAGCTCGTTAAACCGAGACAAAAATATGCAAAGCCATTGGCGCGCAACAAAATGTCACGTAGAAAATGAGAAATACGTGGAGCACGTATTGAGCGGCTGGCAGTCGTTTCGAATGAGCTTACACCGACTCATCTTCGTACACAATTCGCTCCTTGCTATCCCCTCTAGGCCTTGCCGAAGTTTGCATTAACGCCCGCAATACCTTGACTTCTCTGTGAACAGTTATCTAAATAAATAAACCGGCCACTTCTAGTGGCTTCTCTGTGAGAATGGGAACTGCTGGGGTGTTGATTCAATCATGTGGTTGTTCGTTGCGTTATGGTAGTGTGTAGTACATGTGCAAAAATCTAGTGGTCTACTTCTACCTGCTCACTAGTTCGCAGCAGTTGAGTTTAGCTTAAAGTGAGTTATGTTGCCTCTACACTCTGTTTAGCAGACACCACTCTGGTAGTGCTTATCATCCAGGTGATACATGGAGAACAGTGACCCTTGGTATTTTCGTTTTCAGTGTCCAGGAGAAGAGGATAGGTGGAGTTTCCGTACTGGTGCTCGCAACTTTCACAATGCTTCGTGAGTCGCGATGAAGAGAGGATAGAACGGCACTCACTACTACGTATCCAGTGAGCGCAGACGTGATCAAGAGAACCAGCAGAGGCCGTAAAGTCTTTCCTACGACTAGGTTTGGTTGTTCACGTAGCTGGATCTGTTTAAGCACTTGACGAAGCGTCCACTATTTCATTTAGAAGGTATCACAACAAAGCATGTGTTCCACTTAAAGACTACCATGATGGGTGGCAGTCACCAGTTGGAGATCACCACCAATTTCCGGTTACAATGGAGAAATGCTGTCATGTCAAACTATTCTGTTTCTCTTCAAAAACACCTGTTCTTATCTAATCTCGTTGATGTGGGTAGTGGGAGCAATGCTCCAGAGGCGTTCTGGTATCTCACTGATTATCACTTGTCAAACTGTTACTAACAAAGTTTAGTTTGGTTGGTTTTCGAGTGGATTACCTACCCTACCTGATCATTCCTTATCTGCTCCTTCTTATCCACTGGTGCTATTTTGTGTCAGCATTGGGCTTCGTGTCCAAATATTGCTCGTGCGCACTGTTGCTATTCGGCGGAGTTTGGAAGCCCGTGCGAACAGAAATGCACGGACCATTGAATACCTCTAGAATACCCTCGCCTGTGGTATAAACGTCTTCGTCTCGGTGTATTGCCACTGTTGAAGTTAGAGCTTGTGTCACTCGCGTTGAGACTACTGGATCTAAAGTTCAGCTAATCCCCAGGTAGTTGACAAGTTTTATCCTATCTTCCTAGCATCCGAAATACTTTATCAACATTGGTTTCTGTGTTGTATTTTACGTAGTCGGTTACATTCATACGAAGTTAGGGGTTGTCATTTACAGACACTTGCGCATAGTTGTAGGAGAGAAATGGTCATTTCTCGATGTTGTTTGGCCTCACCGTGATGTTCATATTTCGTCCGCTACCAGTGGCAGCAGTCAACCTCCACCAGACGGTTGGTAGCATGCGGTCCCGGATTTGCCTGTCACTGCGGCGAGCCACAGTACGCCTGCGCATACAGAAGGACCATGAATGACTTGCGCTGCACCACCCACAGCTCCATCTACACACCCCGTATCCAGTATAAACGCGAAGTAATAAGTTCGGGAGGCATGTGGATGGGAGCAACGTTTCATCAACGGAGCCGGCCCACACTCCTTTTACAGACAAACACAAACACGCTGTATTTGGGAATCAAGCACACACAAGGCGGTGGCTGGACCGCAGTCCGCTCCACACTGAATGGAACTACTCTTCATGCACATATAGTGTGTCTGTCCGTGTCAAGTGTCGTTTGGTCCGTAGTTCACCAGATACGAATTAGAAGACTATGACAGCTGTAAAGTTAGTCTTCATTCGACGCGTGAGGTTTTTTACTGTTCCTTTGTTCTGTTCTAAGAAAAAGCCACTCTTGGTGTTAATAGTACTGCTGGCACCCAATTGATTAAAAATCTACTTACCTCTGAGCAAAAACTAACTTGTCTTGTGCAGTGATTCTCTTCCAAAACCCCTATGCGTAAGCTGGATCCATTGATCAGCTCCACTGCATCAGGATCCCGTAGAAGAACAACTTTTGAATATGCATTGTCAGACAGCACCGGACCTGGCCTGACTATTTTCTGCTTTAGCGCTGAAGCGAGGTGGCTGATCGGGGGATCGATTAATTCAACGCCGTGCCATAGATATCCTTGAAATCGACGGAATGCCGGAACGCCAATGACCCCCAACTGACTCTTGTACTCATTGTGGCTGATGCGTCTGTCGTAGTAGACAATCTCTCCTAGCGCAAAATGAGACATCTCCCATCTCGGATCCAACTGACCGTTCGACTCCTCTGCTTTGATATTAGCTTGTCTCGGAGATAGCCAGGTGGACTCGTCCTCATCATCCAGTCGACCGAGAACAACGTGCGGAGGAGCCAATCTCTCTTTGAGCACTTTATCGCCTTTTGTGTCACGTATTCCGTAGTTTACTCCATCTAAAAGCATTGCTAGTCCTCCCTTCTCATCCCATAAAATTCCAATATTTATCCACTGACCTGAAATTGAGGTAATAACCGCCAACAAGTTAATAACCGCAGGACATATCTCTGTTACTATACGATTTTCTGCCGTATATACTAGTGCATGCGTAGTCACAGTACGCTCATTCGAACCGGATTTACCAGCTCTACACAGTGATCCATCATATGTGGAATTATCTTTTAACACTAAAGTCCTAACCATCGCTAACGGATTTGACTGTCATCCGTGATTGAACACAAGCGGATAACTCATTCACCTTGTGCCAATTGCCCTTCTGTGTAACACCATTCGGTGCAGAGTTCTCGAGGCAGTCTGATAAGCCTGTTTATTCCAAATGGGTGTTTCTCAACCCATCTGTGAAGGAATTTGTGATCTCTCAATCTATGTCCCAAACCAGCTGGGCCTAACCTCGATCGATCAACCGACCAAGACTGCAACGTGTGCTCACAAGGGATCACCGCTGGCAGCGGGCGCGCCACACTGACTCACACTTATCATTGACGAGGGAAGCTGAGGGCGTGAAGCCGTCGGCGAACATGTCTCACGTTAAGCGCAAGTGTGAGCTATGTGTTAAATTGGTGAAGTGTGAGCTAGTTTGCAGCAGTTGCTTGAAAACCTATCACACAAATGCCTTGGGACACAGTCGATAAAAACGAGACGGTACAATAACACGACAGAGGCGTTTTGCTTCTGCCCAGTAAGCAGTGCTATCCCAGTTCTTACCTGTCTAACTGTGCTACTAAAGAAGCGTGAAAGACCAACATAAGCAGTCAAGCAACTGGTGTGCGCCAGGGTTACACCTATGAGAGGAAACGGACCTGCACTTGTGTGTGAAAATAACACCCCGAATTCCCCTATTAGGTCAAAGAAGAGACAAGCGTCCCAACATGACTCCGACGACTCAGTCTCAGTTAGTACCAACTCCTCTCTCTCTCTCCCATAAGTAAAAACATTGCCTGCAGCGTTCCTGCTTCAACTTATGTACAGTTTGTTACACCTGGTAGTTTGTTCACTATACAGGAGACCCTAATCTGCAATCAACCAGCGATAGTGAGGAACCAGGTAACATACGCATCGGTTGCCGCCAAGCAAACACCGGAAATAGCACCGGTAACCTTGGTGGCCGGACTAGAGAAAACTAACATGTTACTGCACGGATGACACCCATCAGTGCCGTTTGCAAATTCACCAAAAGCACAGAAAACTAAGGCTTCAAAATTAGCAACCACCAGGTGCAACCATGGTGCCTTAAACCTTGTGTGCACTAATGTCCCCGAATCCAAATCCATTACAATTAAGGGTAGACTGACAGACGATTGAACTCAGTGGAGTTCCATCTGTACGGCAGTCGGTGTCCATGCTGATCCCATGACCTTAAATCGCATCTTGCGTCACCCAAACGCATTGCACTACGGTTGACCCTGGTTACTTCGGGTAACGCTGAACTCGGTGGATGAGACAGAGGCCGTTCTGGTGTCTGCGAATCGACTCCGCAACGCCTCAAGTGGTGTGCGCATACTACCTGAATCCCGTGGAAAGGATATGCAGTGGATTCAAATAACAGAAAGAGGAACAGGAAAAGTCAGGGTAAGAAAACTGTGATTGCTCACGGTGTTCCTGAACTTACTTATTCCTCTTCCGACGATGCGCAGGTACACGACCGGGAGCGATGGCATTACATACGTGAGGCTCTTTCTCTCGAAAATGTCGTGGCCACCTCCTTGACAAGGATCCTCTTATCACCGAACTATAAGAGGTGCGGTCCCAGGCTGTTGAAACTGGTGTTGCAATCAGAACTAAGCTCACAAACTCTTCTAGAGAACTGGACTAAATTCCGTAGCAGGTTGCCAACAGAAATTCGTCTGAAAGCAGCAGGGACACCACCACCTTCTAATGACAACTCAGTGGAGGTACAACTCTCAATGAAAACACCAACTGTGGAAGTTGACTCGATGACGGTTTCAACAATACCTATAACATCCGGGGGGACACAGCAGAGCACGAGCAAACACCGAGATCCGGGGCATCTGATACCTGACTATATACCAAATTCGTCTCGAGAGTCAGCAATCTATCCAAAAAACGATTAGTGGCCGACCGTTTGTTCGTCGGCGTAAACTCACTTGCTTCATCCATTCCACCCAACATATTTTTGGTCTCCGAGAAGCTCTCATGTATGTCCACAAATGCCCAAGTTCCACTCAGCAAATTAGCTGAATTAAGACTTCGACACGTGTCAGCAGTTTGGGACCTCACGGCTCTCACGGAAACCTGCTTGCGCTGTGAGATAACGGATGCCGAAATCGCGCTAACAGGTATGTCCGTTGTCCGGAATGTTCGAGCCAGCTAAGGTAATGGGGTAGCCCTCTACTCTCGTAACAACCTGCAGTGCGAACCCATACACGATTCGGAAACCGATGTACCTGACTCCATTTGGGTGCATGTTCCGTCTGAGAGGGAACGATCTTGGCCAAGTGGTTGTTGTTTACCGTCGATAATCGTCTACACCTGAGATGGACAGCAATTTGGTGACTGCGTTGAGACAGGTGATAAACTGGAAGTACAGTGAGGTTCTAGTCGCCGGCGATTTCAACTTACATGCTGTAGAATTCCAGACCACATCAGGAGAGCAATTTAAAGCAGACCTGCAAGATCTTATCTCAGATTTTCCGCTTTTTGGTCACGTCACTTCACCCAGCAGATTCAGGGGAAATAACAGGCCATTCATATTAGACCGAATATTCACTAATGAAGAACTGATGATCGAGAGAGTGCTAATCGATACTCCTTTAGGCCGCAGTGATCATGCGACTTTGCATTTCATGTACACTTGCTATGCTGAATAGCTCTAGGACCGAACACAAACAACGCGAACCGTAACCAGTTACGACATCTTAACCCGCCTTGTTGAAGCGACCGACTGAAGTTTCCTAACCGAAGATGCACCCGATATTGCCTGGTTAGTGGAGCATCGGAGACCAAGACTATTAGTTCGAGAAACTTGACCCGTTTGGAATTCTCAAACAAAAGTCCCCTTGACAACATTTGGGCAGAGTTCGTTAATAAGCTCAGCGACATCGTCAACAAAGCATCAGAGACCAAACCCCTTCGTCCCGCGAAAATGCCTTCAATTATAAGGAGTAGGACTCGCAAATGCCTGGCGATAAGGGATGCAGCATGGCGTGCCTACAAGATTAACCCCGACTCAGAGACTTGGGGGAATTTCCTGACCCATCGCCACCATTGCACTGCACTTGTCCGTGAGGACAAAGTAACTTATCAACAGAGCCTAGCCAAAAGTTCATGGCAAACAACAAACTGCTGTATAAGCATGTCAATAAGCTTCGTAAAGTGAAGCATGGAATGCCCCCACTATTCACGACAGGCGGTAGAGTACAAAGCGCCGAAGAAGCAGCTAATGCACTGTGGCTGCAATACGCCCCAATTTTTGAACTCGCAACATCTACCTGTCCCATAATATCAAGCTCATTACCGACACCTTTGTTTACAAATGTTATTTTCAACCCATCAATTGTGCTAAGGAAGTTACTCTCACTGCGCGAACATAGTTCTCCGGGAGCAGACAACATCCGCCCGAAGGCACTGAAGGCTACGGCCACCAAGCTAGCTGAACCACTGTCACAGTTCTTTCAAAGGTGCTTTGATGAACAACGAGTCCCCACTATGTGGAAGTGTGGCATTATAACCCCTATTTTTAAAGGCGATAGCCGTTCCCATCCTGCAAACTATCGTCCAGTGACTCTCCTCCCTGTACTCGCGAAGATGATGGAAGCAGTCGTCGCTGAGGCTTTGATGGACTATCTGGAAAAATGCAACATCTTGGTAGTGGAACAGCATGGCTTCCGTCAACACCGGTCATGCACCACCAACCTACTTATTGCTCGAGGTAGTTGGACGGAAGTGGCCGATGATGGGGTCGGAGTCGACGTCATCTATCTGGACTTTTCCAAAGCTTTCGACCGCCTCGATCACCGCATCCTACTTCAAGGGCTTCAGAGTTACGGAATCGGAGATCCTGTACTTGGTTGGATTGGCAACTTCCTTTACCAACGAAAGCTCCAAGTACGTGTTAGGGGATCACTTTCTAACCCAATTGAGGTGGAATGTGGTGTCCCGCAAGGCTCAGTGCTGGGACCGCGCTTATTCCTGGTGTTTATCAACGACCTGGCAAGAGTCATCTCCTCAAACTTCCTGCTTTTCGCCGATGACGTCAAGATATGGCGGGCGATTAGTAACAAGCCAGATCAGGATCTGCTCCAACATGACCTAGATTGCATTTACGAATGGTCAAAGAGTAACAAGCTTCAATTGAACATGGCTAAGTGCAAAGTGATGCATCTGCGTCACCAGCTGGTGAGCGCCTACAAGATTGGAGACCATACCTTGGCGAAGGTTTCTCATGAGCGGGACCTGGGTGTATTGGTACAGGAAGATCTCGGGTGTTCCAAACAAGCAGAGAAGGCGACGAGAACCGGCAATCAACACTTCGGCCTTCTTCGCAGAGCCTTCGGTCGGTTTGAACCATCAATATTTCCCCAAATGCTTAACGCCTACGTGCGCCCGCATGTGGAATATGCTATTCAGGCGCGGCAGCCGTGGCAGAAACAGGATCTCATTGCTCTCGAGACTCCTCAACGACGGGCAACCAAGAACGTCAGGGGCCTCTTTCATCTGCCCTATCAGCTTAGACTGAAATCTCTAAGAATCTACAGCAGTCGATATCGGCTTTTGCGGGGGGATCTCATAATGGTTTACCAGATTCTGAAGAACCCAAACCACATTTGCCGTCCGCTGCTGGAATTGAACCCCAACATTAAACTAAGAGGTCACCCTCTGAAACTGACAATTCCTTACAGCCGGCTTGAATGCCGTAGAAATTTCTTTTCTCTCCGCGTGTGTGAGCCTTGGAATGCCCTCCCTAATTATGTCGTCTCTGCTCCCAATCTGGCGATATTTAAAAAACGTGTTGACGATGCGTTGTCTCACTTACATTTCCTTTTATGACTTGTTAGCCAGGGGCTACAAAACGCAATCAAACGGTTTCTTGCCAAACGCTCAACCATTGGATTTATGGATTTTTATGTTTAATACGCAAACACCTCTGCTATTTCACATAAGTCTATGGTGAGTCCACCACAACGCTTTTCACTTCATTATGCAATTTATTTTCGCAATAATTTCCATCCCAAGGGACTTGTTAAGCGATGCTTTTTTACCCGTAATAAACCATTGTCCATTGTCCATACGTAGGACACGCAAACGCATGATGATGCGCAACGCGGCGTGGTAAGCCCACAAAACCGATCCTGGTAGGCATATGTTATCCACTGTACCCAATCAGTGCGTGAGGACAAAGTAGCTTATCAACATGCTTTAGTCGAACGGTTAACTGCAAATCCTAAGCTTCTGTACAAGCATGTGAACAGCCTCCCTAAGGTGAAAAGTGGATTTCCCCTTCTTCAAACAGCAGATGGTCTAACTCGGACTGCTAAAGAAGCGTCGAATGTTCTGCAACAACAATATGCACCAACATTTCATTGCATCACATGGTCTTCTGAATCTTTGGAATCTATGGTGCTCACACCAGGACTCACTTATATTAATTTTACGGCAGACATCGTGATGAGAAAGCTGCTGTTCATGCGCCTGCACGCCTGTCCAGGAATTGACGACATTCCCCCAAATTCGCTTGCTGTAGCGGCTACTATTTTGGCTGAACCATTGACGCGGCTGTTCCAGCACTGCCTTGACTAGCAGCACGTTCCTGCAATGTGGAAACATGGAATAATAACTCCCATTTACAAAGGGGGTAGTCGTTCCGACCCAGCTAATTATCGATCAGTGAATCTACTGCCAGATCTTTCGAAAGTTATGGAAGCTATCATTGCCGACGCACTCATGTCTTATCTGGACGACTTTGGTTACATTGCTCAGCAGCAACACAGCTTCCGCCAGAATTGGTCGTGCACAACCAATCTATTGTTAGCACGAGATAGCTGGACCGAAAGTGTGGACGCTGGTACGGGAGTTGATGTGCCTTACTCTGATTCCTCTAAGGCATTCGACCGGTTGGACCATCGTATCCTTCTCGCCAAACTTCAAGGATGTGGCATTGGGGTCCCTCTCATCTGGTGGATCTGTAATTTTCTCTCGCACAGGTATCTGGAGGTGAGAGTACGTGAATCCATCTCAGACCCAATTCACGTTGAATGCGGTGTGCTACAGGGTTCGGTATTGGGGCCCCGTCTATTCTTGGTTTTCATAAACGATCTAGTGAGTCAAACTGCGTCAAACTATTTGCCCTACCTCGATGATATCAAAGTTTGGCGAGTGATCAGAGCTCCGGAAGACCGCATCCAGCTTCAAATCGACCTTGACGAAATTTATGAATAGTCGGTCCAAAATCGCCTTTTCTTAAATTTGGCGAAATCTCGAGTGCTCTATTTAAGACACGGAATGGTTCACACATATAAGCTGGGAGATCAGGATCTGTAACCTTGTTTTCTCGAAAAGGATCTCGGTATGCCGGTTCAGGAGGATCTCGCCTGCTCGGGGCCGTCCAGAAAGGCTTCGAAGAAGTGGATCCAAATCGTGGGACTTTTACGGAGAGCTTCCGGGCAATTCGAACCGTCGATTTTTCGCCAAATACTTCCCGCTTATATACGCCCACATGCTGGATATGCAATTCAAGCATGGCACCCATGGCTAAAGCGGGATCTCACGGTCTTGGAGCTTCCAAAACGTCGGGCGACCAAAAATGTCAAGGGGCTGCGCCACTTGTCATACGAACAGCGCCCCAGAGTGCTTGGAATTTTCAGTGGACGTTAGCTGAGTCTTCGTGGTGATATAATCATGGTCTAACAAATATTAAACGACACTCATCACCTCTGTCATCACCTTTCGAAGCTCAGTCACAACAGCCAACTGAGAGGTCATTATCTCAAATTGGCAGAACAATACAGTCGGTTGGAGTGTTGAAGAAACTTCTTCTCGCTGCGTGTTTACCACACGTGGAATACCCTCTCAGAAGCTGTTATTTCAACCCCCACGTTAGCCGTGTTCAAAGCATGTGTCGACAATGCACTGGCCATACTACACCATATCACTTACTCCAAACGACCCATACAAACAGCAGAAAAACAAAAACACACCAACCTACCTCCAATTTTGCCCGGAAGCCACAAAGCATAACCTTGGATAGTACATAAAACGGACGGAAACGCTGCAATCGGCAAGTTCGCAATTTGCACTTGTTCACTATTTCCCATTGCCATTTTTGCCTTTATTTTGCTCACTTGTAACCGATCATCCGGCGGAACATGTCAAGTTTCGGCTATTTTTATCCGCAATGTACCATTGACGATCAAGCTCTGTACAATTTATCTACTGGACAAAGACTGTGCTTTATATGTGCCACAATTGTGGGGGATAACTGGTTGATGCTAGAGTGATTTTCACAGAAATATCATTTCTCCCAAAACTCGATCGGGGTGTACCCCAGGTGCTGAGTCATGAACGGTTGCGTGGCTATGTAGGCTGACAGAGAGATTAGACCTCTCTGCGCATACATCGAACCCTGCGTGGTATTACCGGCGTCTTGCAGTTCAACGGTCACGCAGAGGCTTGTATAGTGTAGCCCAATCCGCTGCCGTCGGTTTAGCGCCCTAATTTGGAGCTTGTACCGATTGTCGCATTCACCATTGCGCCAGTGACATCGGTCGGTCGTGGAGCAACTTCTTTTGACACCAAATTCAACGCGTAGGATGCAGCACAATCGCTCTCACACACATTAACATTGGTAGGCTGATAATATCGTCGGAGACGAGAAGTCACAACTACTGACCCGTTTCGATTGAACAATGATTTGCAGCCCCCTGTTTGTGCTCCAACCAAGCTCTGCTAACCTTCTGCAAGTAGTTCTCCTATTCATCGTAAAACAGGTCACCAACTACAGTCCATTGTTGGAACAGAATGCACTGCAACGACTAGGTCTCCACTGTATGCTGCTAAGAAGCAAGCGAACGGTAATCTGACTATTGCATCCTTGGACCATACCCACTTCGAACCCTTGCCACATAGTGAATTAATCCCGCCTCTCTATTTCTTCCGAATGCCCGGGTCCTCGCGTGCAACAAACGCGCATGAGCAATTGAGTTTTCCTCTGTTTGTCTGCGTGGTTCCTCGTTATGATTTCGGCTGGTCCATGACCCTGGTTAACAAATACAGTATGAACACAAGCTGCGGTTTAGTGGCGGCCACGCGTCCCGTAATGTATATGAGTGCGGTAGCTTGCTTATTCATTTGGTAGTGCATTTGAAGGCAACAGAGATGGAACAAACGGCTGCCGCATGCTTCTCAAGCTACTCACCCTGTTTATAGCTATTCGAATCCGAAACAAGCTTCCAGTCGGTGTAGCGTTGCGAGACTGACACTCCGAGTAAAGAGGCTTCGCTGAATATGGTAACACCACGATAATCCCGGACGGTGAGAGAGGAGGTCCCGGAGTCACCGGAATTCAAATAAAATCGCAGTCTCGCTGTACTGACCGTTATGATCTTGATCCACATTGAAATAGTGAATCCACGTACTCCGCAAAGCCGTTCACTTGGATTGTGGAGGCAGTGTTTGTCCCAAACGATGTTCCTCAGAGTTGGTGTGCTTGATTTTTCTCGACCTACAATTTCAAAGGATGACAAATTCCCTGCGCTGGGTGGCATTTATGAATTCGGTTAAACGTCAATGGAACAATTTGGGTGATGATCACTTAGGTGAATATTCCACGCCCTCATTCATTTGTCTACTGGAGATTTAAGGACCTTAGAAGAAATTGTCAATAGTGCATGGTGGGAATATGATAAGTTGACCAGACCTACAGCATGGCAAGCGCAAACCAAAATCAAAGTGTTCCGGCATGGAACGTGAAATATCAGAAGTCTAGACATTACACTTTATCATACTGCTGTGTAGCGTTTATCACTTAGATGGAAGTCTAATAGTCTTTCCCAAGTCACCATGTCTGGCGCGTTCATCACGTGTTGGCAGTGCATTCCAGTGGGAACAGATTCTAAGAGAGTAAAATACTGCAATCTAAACGAGAGTGTTGCGTTACTGCTTTCAGGTGGTGGCCTCAGCATTGTTTGTAATGGGATACGGTCAGCAGTGATTTACATGGGTGCTTGCTTTCCAGTATGCGAGAATGAGCTATCCGCTAAGCTGTCGGTATTCTGAGGATATCACACCGAGTAAACGAAGGCACAGTTCGCAAGTGAGACCGGACAGTCTACGTGTTCCTTTGGTAGTTCTTCTTTCTGACTGTTCCAAAAGACAAATGTTTCGTTTTAACCATGGACGCCAGATCTGAACCATTTGCTGTTATCCACCTCCCAAATAGCTCACAGGCATTGTGGTTGCTAAGTTTCGGTAGAGTAGACGCTTTGGAAATCAGGCAGATTTCTGCGCGGTAGATAATGCAACTGCCTCTCCCTCCCCAGGCCACTTATTAAGTGGGGCTCATTTTGAAGCACTTCTTGTGTAAAAATGGATTACACGCAATTCACAATGTTTCCCTCCGCTACTTGGTGGCTTAGAGCCGAGGGCTTCGACTAACCTCTCAAAGATTCTTGGCTTGAGTCACAGTCTTGTTGACGACTGCAAACGAGTACTACCCATTCATCTTTCGATTGCATCAAGTAAACAGCATAGCATATCCCGAAACGCTGGCTGCCTAGTCACAACTCACAAAGTACTAAGGATGGTCAGATTACCAAAGGCTAAGTAGAGTTTTTAACGCGCCATTGTCGTCTAACAATCAGTCGATTCATTTAAACCTTTTAAATGTAGCGAAAATCGTACCAACTGTAAGATAGCTAGTGAATCGTGGATCCGAACCGTGACCACTACGAATTTCTGTCTATCGTAGAAAGAATTAAGGCACGCTAGCACAACACGTGTGTGTAGGTGATCGATTCAGCATATTTTACTTGAATTGGTTTAAATGATCATTAGTGTCACTAAAAACAACGTGCCTGAATAATATTTCAACTATGAATTGTCTAGCTTAATCGTCCGGCCTTATGTCGGGGCCATCCGTTATTGAGAAGCTTACTGGGCACATATTCTGCTTGATTGTCCATGCAGTGTATCCTGTCATATGAGGGTTTACAGAAACTTCTATCCCCATTTTGTTATCGCGAATGGAATGCATTAGACCAGCCGTTAATCTGCTGTTAGTATTTCTAGCATCGACAGTCAATGCCGAATATGACGATCATCGCTTACCTAACACCATATATTGGTTCGGATGCATTTCAAACACTGGCACAGTGGATTTATTCATATAGTCCAAAGTGTCATAACGAAAAGTTCCCTTCACCGACTTGTAGATTGACGCCAACGCATAGCCCGATCCTCCGATGTTCCACCCGTCTTCTCTTTG
The DNA here is from genome assembly GCA_944474145.2 of Dicrocoelium dendriticum. Taxonomy (NCBI): domain Eukaryota; kingdom Metazoa; phylum Platyhelminthes; class Trematoda; order Plagiorchiida; family Dicrocoeliidae; genus Dicrocoelium; species Dicrocoelium dendriticum. Next base: position 59,771,574 of record OX104063.1, read on the forward strand.
TTTTAGATATTTGTATTTTTGTCGCATTTTTATATGCGACGGACTGTCTTGAAACAGAAAGATATCTGGTGTCCAGTAATGGGAAGCACGTGACAGGTGTTCAAGCTGTAATCCTGTTCGGGAATGAAAGAAGAATGCATCAATTCGCAGATTACATGGAATAGAGAAGCGACACCGTTAAACAGATTGCTGAATATCTTGGACCTCTGTGTTTATCACTAATACCACTTCTGTCTATATGTTCCGAGTACATCGTTCAACTCATCCGTAATGTCACTTGTATATCTTGTCAACTACGGATATTGACGGTGGATCCATAAAGACGCTATTCGTTTGTCTCCGATAAATCGATCACTGATTGGGATAATAAGCAGCTTGGCAATCTTCTAAGAGGTGGCTCAGTGGCTGTTGGTCCACTTTCGTATAGATCTTTGCTCTAAATTGGCCATAAGCTACGTTTGACTACTACTCTGCTGGTGCGTGCCCGAAAACTGGTCAGTATTCTCTCACTGAGTTTTAGTCGTGGTTTAGCTTGCGACGGGAAACTGAGAAACTGTGCTTCCTCGACTACAGTCCAGATTCCCAACAAGCATATGCGAAGGAATCCGTACTTTTTCGGGGCACGAGCTCACTACCAGCATACGAGGGTCGATTACCTGGCTGCTGATATTCTTTCTAACATCACCTGCAAATTGTCCTGGCAACTGGATGTCTGAAGCCACCAGTAGAACCAAGACACCATTAAAATTTTTGGAGTACAGCTCAGACTGTTAACGCATATCACCCAAATCAGTAAGTAATAGGCTTTCCGTTGCCTCGGTAGTGTTCTGGGCACAAATGATATCTGTGTCCCAGAAGATGAATAAGTCAGTGCAGTGGATTAATCCTTTCGTCCTAGATAACGTCTTGGAAAAGCTATAGATCCTTCTGATGGAAAACAATCACACGGAACCCCTTTGAGGGACCAAATATACATCCGCTTTTTATGTCACCTTGCGGTGTTTACGGCATAACTCGCTAAACAGTGTTAGCTGGCTGCCAAAATTGACGGAATCGGCGCGGTATGCTTTCCACGCGATAGCACTTTGCATCTGACTGTGTAAACAATCTTCGACGTTACCGCCGGTCACAACTACAATGGGTCTATCTGTGATCTTGTCCTGTGCTGTCACTCTAACTGGTGCTGTAATGCCTGCAATCAACTTACAAAGGTCTAATCAGCCGTTGTGGCGACAGAGCGCACAACGAAAATTGGTTCAGTGTCTTAACATATTTCGGAAGACTGGGTTGCACTTATCCATCCGCTTGCGAGCTCTGCTCTAGCCCCCATCGCGAAGTTGCTGCAGTTGCACCCGGTGCTTGGATTGCGGACCTGAACCTGTGGTAGAGCAACGACGCCACAAGTCCAAGAAGATTCCTCGAGCTTACAGTCGTGGTTCCCTGCCCACTATTCGCCTGCAGCCACACTCTCTCGAATATTTTCACCTGCACAATGACTAACGCTCTGACTAACATGTTAGACGGTATGGCGTCGGCGTTCGGATATGCACTATGGCCGTATCATTGCTTACGATGCGCGTGTACCTGCGCTCCTCAGTTTCATCTCCTCCCCCCAATCATCTGGACCGTGAAATGAGTTCAGTGAATGAGGGATTGGCGTTGTATGCAGTGCATCTCCGAGCCCTGACGATTCACCAAGGTTACATTGCATGCGCCTCGAAGATGAGCACGTCCTGTGAGTACCAAAACATACCTTTGTCATCCTCATTCAACTGGTTGTCGACTCTGAAACAATGGACTCCTAAGAAACAGATCGATTCAGCTCACAAAGATTAATGCAACCTAAGCGAAGCCTTTATCAGCGCGGTGGTCTAGTTAATATGCATACTCTTTATATCGCATGTACATGCCAATCAGTTATGGAACTCACTTGTGTAACCTACGAAGCGGTGGGACTCGAAGTTGTACAGCGCACGATACCACATAGTTAGATCATTGAGGGAAACTCCTTTCGCACCTTGGAACACCAACTTGCTTCCGATGAAAAGTGAATAATTAAGTGTCTCCTTCGAACTGCCGTTTCTTGGCGGTACTTCAACTTGTTGCACCGGTACTGACATACCGTTGTAAAAGGCCTGAATGTGATGTATGGGAGCAGTGTGTATAGAAACACCCAGGTTGAACCACACGTCGCGAGGTACTGCATGCAAGATTCTGAACACACCGTTTGTTCCTTCTTCGCCAACTTCATTGTTAATAGAAAAATGAGAAATGCCGTGTTTCATTCGCGTCAAATTCTCCCAGGCAGTAAGCATAAACAATAAGACCTTGCTGCTTGAATGAAATGTATTAGACCCAATAGTGTGTGACAAGGTGGTAATCAAATCTACCTGTCCCAGTGGTGACGTGTTGCCAGTCCCTGGCTGGATCTGATAGCTTGATTATCCGACTTAAAGAGAACAGCGACGAGAAGGCGCTTTGTTGCAGCCAGAAATATTTGCCCCCAGGTTCGTTCGAAGGTTCCTGCATAACAGCAAATTCTCTACCACTACTACGCACTCAGGAGGTCGCCTCGATTAGTGGCGAGACGTGGGGAAGCAAATTGCCATACTCGGTGAACTAGTCGAGATTTCAACCTTTTCCTGTCTCAGCTTCTATTTATGTCCTTCCTGTTAACCGACAGTCGCTATTACTACTGGAGTTGAAAGTAGGCCTTACGGAAGGTTACTGAGGCAATCACACGATATTGTGGCCATCTGTCTGCAGAAGCCAGGCGTCTTACTGCCAGCCCCATTGGCATTAAGCAGTCTCATTCACTTCTAGTGTGTTAACATGAACTTCCCAGATTGTGCGTAGTATGTTGTATCGTAACTCGAAGTACAGCATGTGAACAGGTTGTGGCGAAGGATTTTATTTCTCGACTGCAGTAAATGTGTAAATCTCGCTGGTGATGCTTCCAGCGAAGCTGTTGTGGATGAAGAGCATCTCCGGTTGCTTTCATCTGGACACAACAAGCCAAAGCGATTAACATTGTCGAGAGTTCTGCAGTTATACATGTCGCAGAACTCGGTCCTTCAGGAAAAAACGGTTTATTCAGCAAAGCAAACTCAGCAAAAATGATAGCCTGACAAGCATGTAAGAGCCTTGAGATAAGTAATTAAGTCATTTTTATAACTAACGACGCTGCTGCACCCATTAGATTCTTCCTTTGAATCAGTTAAACAAACCCACTCCAGCAAACCAATCAGAGGGTATCCGAAGTATGTGCAGACGTTCAATCAACTGCTCTGTTCGCATGCGGCAAGCTTGCCGCTAGCTTGCACAATCCTATCACAGTACAGAACATTCCAAGTTAATTCTCTGGAGTTACTTAACTGTGTACGTGTACGCGGACGCACCAGCCTATCTGGTAGTATCCTATAAGCTGTTTCAGTTACAGTCAGCCGTATATACACCCTATGTCAGCATTAACACATTTGAACTCACCGAATATGTTCAATGTCTCTCTGAACAGACTCAGTGCAAAGACGCCATCCAGTTGGATTATGTCCGCAATGGTGTCCACGGCCACCAGAGTGGTTGGGACGTGCATCCAGAATCCGACTGACAGACCATTCCGACACAACCGCAGCCTCTTAGGACATTCGTTTGATGTAAATGTATTCAGCTGAATTGGTGAAGTGAGAGCATGCATGAGTGTAGCCGGAGATTGAATCATATGTCTGACCTAGAGTGAACAAGTCCTACAGGGATAATTCGACGGACTTTTTTGGCGGCTTCGAATTAACATTTCATTAGTCCGTGGATGGATGTCTTAGACGATTACCTAGGTAACAATTTAATTGCTCTGAAATTCTCAACCAAAAGTCCCAACAGTTAACTCGGTTGCTTGGGGTCTCACATTTGAAACTGTCTCAACGGTTGCGACCTATACAACCATGAACCAATCATACACACGCTACCAGTTAGTTTCTGGCGGTTTTGTGGTTAATTTTCTTGTCAACCTGAACCGCCGTAACCTTGGGAATGACATACAGTCGACTGAAACGATTCTTATCTCAAAGCGGTCAGGTGAATGACCGTATCTTACGTGTCTCTAACTGCTCCGAGTGCTCGTGCTCCTGGGAAATGCACCTGTGGGGTTCTCCTCTATTGCGGAAACACACACTAGTGTGTGACCATTGTGTGCGGTAAATCACGAAGCCACAGTACTGTATTCAGCTCTCGTTGTAATTTATGGTTTGTATTGTTTGAGAATCCCCCACTCACAAGCACGTTACCGTGCCGCATTGTGAAACTCTTATTTACTCACCTTTATGTACCCGTTGCTTGAGCCCAACTTGTATGCGTAGCGGTTCCTTGCGGATGCCGACTCGCGTATTCCATCGCGTGAGTTCAATCGATCCAGAGCCGTTTGCATGGGATGGTAGTAGTCAGCCACTTCGTACATGGGGTTATTAGGATATGCATCGCCCGGAAGCGGAACCAACTCCTCCAATTCGGATGTGTAGTCTTTGAAGTTTATATCCGAAACCGGTGACTCCATCGTGGTCATCGCCGTTTCGTCAGATAGCAAGTAAGTTTCTGTAAAACAGGTTATTACGGTGGAGCTGAAAATAGGCTTGACATGTGTCAGAGAATGGTTCGCTCGTTCAAAAATTGGTCTAGATGACATTCCATGCGCTAAGTCGATGATAGACGTGCCGGACTCAACTTCCCATCACGGGCAGGATCTATCTGGCTCTGCAGAAGCCACTCCGTAATTCCATAGAAAAACGCACGTTCATCTAGGTTAAATCAGTTGGGATTGGCTACCGAAATGATTGAAGAAGAAGGCAGTAACAGTACGCAGGCACAACGTACCGGCACTTCGCTGCGGTGAAGCCACTACCGGTCTCACGTGGGCTGGCTATACCGCGAGGTGGTGCGCGATTACGCGGATACGAGTTGGTGACCCCCAGATTATAAGGCAAGCATGTAATCCCTTCGGTCGAGGTGATTGCATGGATATTTCCACTATCGGTCAGGTTATTGTGGCGTTACGTGTGAGGATACTACTAGAAGTGTGTGTGTGTTGTGCCAATCGACTGCTGCACGTAACCCAACGGTTGCAATGCGCCATATGTTTGACCATAAGCGATCTCACACATTCCACCTGGTTGCGTGCAGATGCGTTGTACCAACGGTTCATACTTGCCCAGGAAAGTAATCAGTTGTCAAGTTGTCGGTGGGAATGGGTCATCATCCGTTTGCTCCGCCAACGTCATGTATGCGCGGCAAGATCAAGCGGTTGCTGGAGGTGTCATATAAATAAAAGCAACGCGGTGGCGGTTAGTTCAGTGCCTCCTGAAGGTGAACCAATTAACTCATTCCATCTTCCTGGCCAGATACTCCTACCGTGATCGCGCTCACAAAACCACTCTCATGTGTTGCCCTTCTAGGTGATCAATGCGCCTAACCTTTCGGATGCTCCGATAGTCCTTTAAATGTAATGACTCTATTTAGATTCAAAGATTTTTCTTCTTGTAATGAAAACCAGGATGATGCTCATGTCGACAAATGCGATGAACGTACCCAAGCTGGCAGTAAGTAGTTCGTCCAATCGTATTGGCCAATACCACATGGCGACGCCAGAAACTCGAAGTCCATGGGTCACACTGTCTGATTTCACTCGGTGCTTGGAGTCCACTGCGCAGCCCACCCAAAGGGTTCTAGGTTCCAGTTTGAATCCTTTTATTGGCTCACCTGTGTAGTGTGTCAGCTCAGCAATCACAATTCGGTCAACAAGCAGCTGTAGAATCAAAGAAGAAACCGAAAAGTAGCAATATTGGGCAATTCGGGTTGCTGCACTTCGAGTGCTTTCATACACAATCAAGCCCCATAGAAGCAGTCGGAACTGCAAACCATTACTTTTACGATGCGTGAAGAATGTTCAGGACCATGGGGTGAATATATACTTACCTGAAATGCTCGAAATACTGGTAGATTGGGTTGGCTGTTTAGATGTTTCGGTATTTGCCAAGTTCAGCAATTTGGTTGCACGCGCTTCGTCACCATTCAGGTTGTCCTCATCGGGATAAGAGAGTTAGGGCAAATTCATCCCTCCTACTTTCTGCACTTAGATCAATGCGAGCGGTAACTTTTGAAAATAGTGAGGTAAAGCATACTATCCAACAGCAGTTCCAGTACATCGGTTGACCCGATTATAATGCAAATAGGCCCTGCTCCGCTAACGAGTATATCATCTACTGGACAAGGTGTCATTTCCATCAAGTTAACAAGTAAGAGATCTTGAGTCAGCCACGTTTGTATGGGAGAGGAATCTTATCAAACTCACTCTAAGTGTTTGAGTACTCTTCCCCCACGTAACTGCGATGTTCACCCACTTGTCCGGAATTTTGGTGAACGGAGCCCAAATTGACCACTGTCGATATTCGTCCTTCAGTTCGAACCGCAGCTCATCCGCTTGCAAATAAAGTCTAAATCCGTTGGCGACGTCTGGACCTGTAAAATGAGTTGGGAGGAGACAGGGATTCAGCCGATTACAGTGCACTGGTAGCCCTACGCGGCGTATGCGCTCAAGTCTGTCGCTGGACTGTTCCGACTTTTCGCCACGTTTGATGGGGGAATACCACAAATCTAACATCTACTGTAGTCATGAGCGTGAAACATTTTCATAACTACATAATGCATATTTGACAACTTGCGGTCATTTAATGCATTTTTTCTTGAAGTGTATTCGAGACCAGTTGGGTTCATGGGGAGAAAGCTATCGAATGCGTGCTGACGTGGCAGACTGGATCCAGCAGCCACTCCGCCCCATTAACTGATCTGACACGACTTGATGTGCAAGAGATGCTTCTGCGTATGTTACCTTTCCCCACAATTGACCGATCCTCGCCAGACACACAAAGGTCCAACCATGCGATGGTTCGAGAGAGTTCCTCACGACCTAGCTTTAGATAATCCTCCAAGTCGCTAGCGCCCATGATAGCTGCGGCATAAGTGCCACATTTACCACAGCTTGCCGCTTAGTTATATTGTTCAACAGGATTAAGCATGTCCGCAAAACTCGTTTTTCACTATCATTGTGGTTGCGTCTGGGCGCTCTGACGGCCCATGGGTGGCTTTCAGTGCATCACTTGCAGATCAACTCACAGTCTATCTTCAGGGGAACTAAAAGTAAGCAGACTTTCTAGCGGGAGCCACAATTCTTCTCGACCATTTTACACCGCACCAATGCGCTTATCATCCATGGGTGGGGAAATATTTGCAACTGTCACCAAACTTAAAGATTGTAAGTGCATTCTGTGAAGGTAATTAATCATTTTGTTGGCTGCTGACGTGTGCTTACAAGCCACACGCACAAGCCAGTTTAGCGGAAACAAATGTACCATCCATCTATGGAACCGCGATTCCGTTGTAACCCCTTCTACGGTGGGGATACTTTTTGGCATTACAGTAACAAGAGGTCGCTGCATCCGTTTTCCGCAGCGAGGACCAGGCACTCTCAGTGGTCATTGGTTCAGACCTTGGGATCGAATGTACAGGCATTATGTTATTAGTCACGTTTAGCTCGAGGGAACCGTATACATCAGAAAAGTTGACCTGCAGTTGACACTAAGCCAAATACTCATGTCTAATCGTATCTGAAGGATAGCGTGTTCTAACCTACTTTGGCACATGCAATATATGGACGAACGGTTAAGCAAGTCAGACCGCTTCCAAGTACTCTGTTTACCGAACTGATCTAGGAAGTACCACGGACCCATTGCCTCACATTATTTTTGAAGGAAATTGACGTTGTGAGGAAGCTGTCTGATGGGCTTCGCATCTTAAAGTTGCGGCATTAAAAACTGTAACTCACCGGTGGCTAGAATCGTTTCCGAATTGGATACGTCGGTGCTGAGGAACTGAACCCAAGCGGCGAGACTGAGCCCGTAGTCACAATCTGATGCCGACAAGAGACACTTTCGCAGGTAGTATCTTTCCTCACGCAAATCATGTAGGAGTTGCATGCATTTTTGTCCCGAGTTCGATGAGCGCAACACTACACTCTTCTCGTATCCTTCATCCAAAGCCCTTGCGAACTCTATTTTCGAGGCATTGGACTCAAGGGGAGAATTCAGGGGGGCGAATATTGATTCAGTTGCGCTTTGAAGGTCGGCCACCACGTCAGCATCTGCCATCAAATCATGATCGTTGAAGCGGAACCGTTTATACACCGCGTCAGTCAGTGAATTTCTCCTTGGTGCTTTATCTACGATCCACGGCTCAATTTTGGAGTCTCGGAACGCCCAGTAGTGGTTAGCAGTAACTTCGTAACGAACATCTTTCAGGGAATAGTAACAACAAGAAAGAAACGGACATATATTCATGTGAGATACGCACAGAATGAAGACACTCAGTGTAAATTTCCGATGGAATATTCATGGAAGCGACAGCATGTGGTCATCGATCATAGTCAGTCAAGTAGTCTTTGCTCAAAGACGGGACCAAGATAATGCACAGCGTATGCACCGATACTACCGGTGTACTGTTCCGCGAACTGAATGCATGACGTTGTACGAGTTGCGTGAGCTACATACACCATTGCGATTGGTTCGCTTGCAGGTCAGATTACAACCGGCTCCTCGGTGGATAATGACATGACCGCATCCATGGCTAATTCAAAGGGTTTGAGGCATCACTGATGAGGATTATTCGAAATGTAGAACATTCGCAGTGAGTTATCAAGAACACCAGTCTGAGGCAAACACTTGTTTTCAATAATTCATCTATTTGCCGGTACAAATCATATTAGGTTAAAATACGCAGATAAATGCACAGTGATGTGCTCAGATGTAGATCAATGCTTAGACAGCAAATAGTTGGTCGTTGTCTTGCACACATACACACACAGATCGATAGGTTTTACCTAACCAAACTGACGACGCCGGCGTCAGAGTGGCGGTTAGGTTGACCGCTGTGCGGCCACGGCAGACGTAGCGATTGAACAAACGACTTTTGCGACCATAACGGAGGTTGGAATATTCGGATCGCAATAGCTTCTGCTGTTGCGAGGATTCGTAGGCGCAGACTTTTCGATTTGTTTAACGGAACCTGGTAAATGCGTTCGGAATGTTAACCCTATGATCTGATTCGAATAGATGGGAGAGAACTCCGCTTGCCAAAACTCCAGTGCCTCCGTTCACCAACCATTTAGGATTACGTTCCTTAATGCGATGTGACGACTGGCGAGCTGTTCGACTTATGTATGTTGCACCATAGGTGCACTCAAATCGATAGGTTATGTAAGAGGAGGTCAGCTTCGACGGTCTGTGCTTATTGCGCACAGGAATAAGCGGTTTGGTGGCAAAGATGCATCACAGTCCCGCAGCTGAAAAGGTGTTCCTTACTGACTGCGTCAGATTTTTTGTTACTAGCTCCGCAATTGTATCGCCTTTAAAGATAAAGCAAATGAAGTGAGCTTTCTCTTCAGCCACTTGCTCAACATCCGATGTTATGTTAAGCTGCGTGTTGCGCTGTATAAATCTATCCAGATGGTCATTTTCTCGTAGCGTGTTCTGTATGGATAGATTTATACAGCGCAACAAGCAGCTCAACGTAACATCAGATGTTGAGCAAATGGCTGAAAATAAAAATCTCTTCATTTGCCTTGGTTTTAAAGGCGACACAATTACGGGGTTAATTAAAAGAAAATTGACGCAGTCAGTAAGGAACACTTTTTCAGCTGCGGGACTGTGATGCATCTTTGCCACCAAACCGCTTATTCCTGTGCGCAATAAGCACAGACCGTCGAAGCTGACCTCCTCTTACATAACCTATCGATTTGAGTGCACCTATGGTGCAACATACATAAGTCGAACAGCTCGCCAGTCGTCACATCGCATTAAGGAACGTAATCCTAAATGGTTGGTGAACGGAGGCACTGGAGTTTTGGCAAGCGGAGTTCTCTCCCATCTATTCGAATCAGATCATAGGGTTAACATTCCGAACGCATTTACCAGGTTCCGTTAAACAAATCGAAAAGTCTGCGCCTACGAATCCTCGCAACAGCAGAAGCTATTGCGATCCGAATATTCCAACCTCCGTTATGGTCGCAAAAGTCGTTTGTTCAATCGCTACGTCTGCCGTGGCCGCACAGCAGTCAACCTAACCGCCACTCTGACACCGGCGTCGTCAGTTTGATTAGGTAAAACCTATCGATCTGTGTGTGTATGTGTGCAAGACAACGACCAACTATTTGCTGTCTAAGCATTGATCTACATCTGAGCACATCACTGTGCATTTATCTGCGTATTTTAACCTAATATGATTTGTACCGGCAAATAGATGAATTATTGCAAACAAGTGTTTGCTTCATACTTGTGTTCTTAATTATTCGAATTCACTTTATCACACGTCATGTATGTAAACACACGCATCGGTCAGTGTAAACTACATTAATTTTTTCTCGCCATACATTGGTCAAGACAAATCACGGTAGCGGTGTGGCTGTTGATGATCGACATGGGGCCAACGCAGCCCGCGGCTGGTAAGTATACAGGCAATAGCCCGTATGTTCTGAGTAATGTCTTATTTTTCTAATCGAAGAAATGTGTTACCGATTGCGTCGCTGTGTTGCGGAACACTGGACAATGCGTTTCCTTACAAAATATCTGGAAGAGCTTTACGTATTCTGTACTTGAGTTGTACAAGTGGTCGGTGTACTTCACGACCGATGTCTCAAAGTGTGGTAAATTATAGGCTAGCCATAATTCCCCATTAAGTACTGCGAGAACTCGCACGGTGTTGTTTGAAACCCAACTTAACCAGCTATGGGGTTGTGGTGAGTCTGGAGTACTACTATATCAGGAGCATGTAGCATAACTGAGGCGGGCAAACCCGGACGACGACTTAGAACTAAAGACCACGGCAACGGTCCAACACCAGATGAACGTCCAGCGACCACAGGCGGTCCAGCAGGAAGAATCACTGGACTAGCCCACAAAAAAGACCGCGAGTGATGGCACATCAAGCAACTTCCGTAAAGAGGACCGTGGTGATACCCAGTATCGCTCAGATGAGCGATAAGTGGTCATGCCCACTCCACTTAGTGGGTGCTCACTGTCTCAGTGGACAGCTCCTACTATTCTTTGTATTTTACAAGGCGGAATAACATTTAATTTTGCGACAAGGGTTGAAAGTACACAACGGAGGAGGAATGAGGGTACCAAATGTCTACCGGCTCAGTGTGAACCCACGGTTTGTAGAAAAATGGCTTGTCATGTGGTTCTCCTATAGTCAAAACAACATTTGATGCGGAGCATCATTTATATTGTGTGAACACTACACGTAAAAGGACACGATTGCAATGTGTATACACGGCCAACAAATCAAGACCCGTTGGGTCACACGCACTTTTACTCACCGACGATTCACGTGCATCGCCTGAGGCAGTAGCTGGTGATAACCAATCAAAACAGTCCTCCATCTCTATACTAATGTTTGATATTGTTCTACGCTCCACTTTTCACCAAGTGACTGCGATGACTGTATAGATGGTGTCAAGTCGTCATATTTTGGCAATACTTCCGGCGACATTGTTAAGGTTGCAAGTGATGGGCGCTTTCTTCATTCGTCTTCTGGACCCACAGGCTGTCATCGTATTTCGTCCAAATGATGTCGAAGTACCCTTCCGTCCTCTACCTCTGTCTGCTCTGCGCTACCATTTCTTGATTTCGGAACTCCGGGTACCCAGTTTTATCTGTTTGCCTCAGTTTTAAGTACACTCTGTTGTCTCTCAACCACATCATACTTCGTGCTCATGTCGTAGCTTCGTTCGTCGAAGAGTGGCGTTTGAAGATCATTCTATGCATGTCGGGTTTAATCAGATCCAACGGAGGGCGCAGACGTCGCCCCCTCAGAAATTCACGCGGTGCATGATCCGTGGTAGTGTGTGGCGTAATAAGGTACTGTAGTAGGGATTTGTCAAGGCGGGTTTATAAACTTCCAGCCTGTTGTTTGACCACACTCTGTTTAATTTTCGCAACCGCTCTACCCGCCGGACCATTGGACGAAGGGTGTTATGGTGCCGAACGACCATGCTTGATTTCACTCTGGCGCGCTGGTTGTCCAAACTCATCGCTGGTTAATGACGAACATCGCATACCATGCGTAGCAAATATATTCCTTAAGATGGGCCATTGTCATAAGGACACTGACAAAGATGATTTGTTCCCTTGGCACCTAGCGCACACTTGTACACTTTGTTCTATCTCGCGATCGACTCCGAGGCACCAGATATAGTTGCGCCCTAGTGCCTTCATCTTTGAAGTTCCTTTGTGACCCACAGGTAGTTTCCGTAGGATTGTTTGAGGATGCCGTTTAGGAACGGTGACCCGTGAGTCTCAAAGTATACAACTATCCCCAGAACAGCTCATCTCCGACTGTGAAATGTCCTCAAACTCTCGTCCACCCTATCCGGCCAACAAGTTACAATGTACTCCTGAACCTTCTACTGTTAGGGGTCACACATTGTTTCCAACTTTATCTCCGTTACTGTCACTGGCGAATCAATCATTTGCACCAGTTCTATGCAAGCTGGCGTGTGGCTCGGAACCTCCCGTAATGGAAGTAGACTGAGAGCACTGGCATACTGCTTCCCCTTATCTGGAAGATATTTCAACTGATACCGTTGGCCAGGGAGGAGTGAGGCCTATGGAAGCGAACAGAGCGATGCGATTTTGTGTATCGCTTTTGACTCACTCAGAATTCCCAGTAATGACTTATGACCTATGTGTATTTCACATCTCTGCCCGAACAGGTATTGGTGCAGACAGACAACCCTAAATACGACCGTCAAATACACCTTAGCAGTTTGGCGTAATTTTGCTCGGCCTAGGATAAGCTCCGAGAAGCAAATGCAACTGGTTTGTTTTCTCCTCTCACATTTAGCTGTAACTGGGCATTCCGACTGTGGAGGGCGATACATCACATACCAATGTCATGTAGTTTATACTCATAGTCAGCCGAAACCGGCCAATTCCCTTTTGGCTTGGCATAAACCTAATTCCTCCGTCTCAGACCACACTCACTGAGTGCCTTTTCATAGAAAATGTTGCAAAGACTACAACACTGTGGCTGATCGTGGAACAAACCCATCACCCTGGGCGAGGTAGAAAAGCTTGAGCGGGTGCAGCATGTAGCTACCAGGCTGATTCCCAACTTACGAGGTATGCCATATGAAGACCGATGTAAGAAACTAGGGCTGTACACCCTAGCATATCGTCGGCTGAGAGTTGACCTAATCATGACGCACCGGATATTACATCTGAGTGATTACCCCATGTTGAGACAACTGCTTCATCTGCGCACACCAAGCGGCACGCGAGGACACCGGTACAAACTTATCGTACCGCAGTTGAAGCGGGTAGCTCACCAACTCTGTTTCGAACGTAGAGTGGTGAATACCTGGAACAACCTGCCGCAGCCGGTAATAGAGGCGAATTCAGTGGCCGAATTTAAAAAGCTTCTAGACAAACATTTCGCAGAGGCAAAATATAAAGAGCGGAATGATAATTAATAGGTTGATGTCCAAGAGCGACAATTGATGCAGCTACACAGAGTATGCTCTCCTCGCTGCTACTAATCAGCATCAGTATCAGTATCAGTAAACCTTAAGCAGGGCTTGTGCATCTCCAAGCACAGCCTCAACTCTTGTTGGTTCCTTGGCTTTTGTGCCTCGAAAATAGACCGAATTTTCGCATCACTCTTCTTCAGTCCCTCTGCACAGATCCGGTAACCCAAATGATCCACGTGGAATGCCAAAACTACACCTATTTCCCCTTTTCTAATCCAAACCACTTTCCTTCAGATGGCCTGGAGCGATTCGCAGAGTTTTCAGAAGTTCGTCAATTGTTGCCTCCATCACCAGGATATCGTTTAGGTACATGAAAGCCTTAGACAGGTCTGTTATTATGTTCTCTGTGGTTCGTTGGAAGTTGACCAGAGCCGAGTAGATGCCGAAAGGCAGTCGATTATACCTGAACAAATCCTGGTGATTGCCGTCATTCCTGTGTTTATTTATTTTGCAGTTCGAGTTGCTGTGGGACGTGTGCGAGATCTAAAGTTGAAAAATGTCAGCTTTTGCCGAGGTGAGCGCAAACGCCCTCCCTTTTTGAATGGGATATTTCTCAACCGGAATACTGCAATATGCAGTAATTTTGTAGTCACCGCAGATGCGAATCGATCCATCAGCCTTGAATTTTCGTACAATTGGTGTAGTCAGTTTTGAAAACTGTACTAGCTCTATGACGCCGCTGTTCCGTGGTTGATCTAGTTCTTCTTCTACCTTCAATCGCATCAAATACGACAGTAATCGAGCTCAGATGAATTGTGGCCGCGTGCCAGGTGGAATGTGATTATTAACTTGTCGACCGGTGAACATCCTTTCGTATGATTTTTCAAAGGCTGGTGCGTGTTTCTGGAGCAGCGTTTATATCTCTGATGACAAGAAAACTTGCCATATCTACAAATCCGGAACTTGACTAATCCAGTCGTGGCCCTGCAACTTTGAACCGTCTCCATGTGCGATGCATATGGTTTCTCGGATTGCCGACACTCCGTATGATACCTCAACCTCCCTCATCCCCAGCAGTGTCACTTCCCCATCCGTGTGTGCACGCAATCGCAGAGATGCCCAACACTGTGTGGTGTGGCTCGTACGGGCCATCTTCGCGATCAAGTTCCTTCCCAGCACAATATTATTGCACTGTCCGTGCCCATTTTCGAAATGTACTGGAATCAGTTTAACGTAAAGCTGTATGCAATATGGTGGTTGTGTGTCAGGTGGTTGGGTGTAGTGCATATTCCTGCGGTACAATAGCAACAGGTTGGTGATGTGCGTTCGCACTGGACAGGCGTATACGGGCCAAATGCTCAAGTTTTTGATATTTGTTACAAATTACCCTGTCTGTGCCACAAGGCGCAGCGATAGCAAGGGAACGAGCTCGGTGTTTTTACTAAGTTTGCTGATTTCGCTCGGGAAATCATCAATACATGACTTTGAATTCAGGTGCAAATTCTGCAGAAACTGTGCATTATTTTTAGAAGCCTCCGTGCCCGTCGCAACATCCTACACACTTTCCAATGTCAATGCGTCGTCACCCAACAGGCAGCGTTGAGCGCGAACGTTTTTTACTCCAACAACGCGAAGATCCTGGTTCATCTTATTTCAGTTGTAACCGAAAGCCGCATATTCCGTGAACTTCCGAAGCTCAGCATTGAAGGAAGCAACTGACAACACGCATACTGAACTTTCACTATTGCGCAAGTGTTTATGGTTTTGGGTTGTAGTGATTGGAGACCAGTGTGACCAGTTCATCAACTTGTCAAAGTGCAATAAACCTGGGGTCGCTAGATTGCAAACCAGTTCCTGTTTGCAAGTCACAATTACTCTGTAGGATGTTCACATTTGCGGTTGTCAATGGCAATTTCACACGCCGGGAAAATCACTTCAAACGTCCAATGTAATGGTTCAAGGAACCGGATGGAGACACTATTTGGTTCGACTAATTCATTGCCAATATTGTAGTAATGTGCACACAGCTAAATTCGTAGTCCTTTCTGTTATGCACTCCTTTAAGCACACTCGCGTCAAGCGCATTGCTCGACAGGAAGTGGCTCGTGAAAACCAGTCACAATAATTTAGCGCAAGTAGAGAGCTCGTCTTCCTTGACATGTGAGCCATGTTCACTCAATTGAAAAAGTAACCTCTTTAAAGTTATTTGGTAGCAGTCCACCTAGTGCACTCATCATAATATTTATCCAGACCCTGGGGTCTCGTGTGTCGGGCTATCTCCTCTCTTAGTGTCACGGATGCTATTGGAGCAACGTTTGTACCACGCCATTCTTGCAGAGAAGTAATGATGCGCACGTTGCTTCTCTCATTTGTCGTGTTGCCGCGTTATTTGGACGGTCGCAACATACCATTGGTTTCAACAAGAATCATATTTTAGTTTGTTAAGCCAAATACAGGCTAGTAACTTGTTGACGATAAGCCAGAAATTCTCAAAATTACCATTACAGTAACATAACGCTAGTATAAAAGTTGACACTAATGGAATCACCTATTCTCTCAAACAGCCTCTTGGTGGTTCTTTGATGTATCTTGCTTGAGGTGAACAAGAGAAGGAATATACACAGAACGAAGCACTCAACCAAGGAAATCTGTCTTTGACTTGATGTCCCACGGCTGGTGTAGAAGTAGAGCTTAGCCGGATGCTTGCTGTGTAATAGGTATGGTTCATAGCGTCAGATAACCTAGAGGTTGCCTGCGATATGTATGTGACACCGTTCGAGACCATCAACCAAGTGTCTGCCTTTCAAACGATTGCTTGAAACAGCTACTCATGGTGTGTACTATCAATGTGCAATTTCTGTGTAACGGGGCCATATACCGACAGAAGGATGGAGTAGCAATGGGCTCACCGTTTGGACCACTGTTAGTAGATGTGTTCATGAGCAAATTAGGGAATACCTATCTGTGCGGAGTCATTAGCGGTCTACTCTCTTACGGAAGATTTGTGGATGGTATATTTTACGGGACAGACAATGACTGTTTCCCATAGATAGTTTTATCCCATTTTAATTCATCGCATTCTAATGCTAAGTTCATCCTAGAATCTGAACGCAGTGGCACGATGTCCTTCCTAGACGTCCAGATTAGTAGAAAACTAGATGGATCGGTCCAAACGGGGTGCATAGAAAGGCAACGTGGAATATATACATTTTACCAGTTTTGCCCTAATAAATCAAAAACGCAATTTGATTCGACGT
Organism: Dicrocoelium dendriticum; assembly: GCA_944474145.2. NCBI lineage: Eukaryota > Metazoa > Platyhelminthes > Trematoda > Plagiorchiida > Dicrocoeliidae > Dicrocoelium > Dicrocoelium dendriticum. The sequence continues at coordinate 59,788,395 of OX104063.1, forward strand.
CTAACGGAAAGGGCCAGAAGGATTTGTAGTGAGGACACGTTTGCGGATGAGCTCCGTTTCTTAAGTGGCCTTTTCGAGAGAAATGGCTGTCCAGAAAAAGTTGTTCGGAAAAGGATAGGGTGCGAAGATAAACTAACTTCGGCCGTAGATAAACCGGTTTATTTGTCGTTGCCGTTTAAGGGGCATGGAATAAGGCAGGTAACGTGTAGAAGCTTATCCGACGCTATGAACCATACCTATTATGCAGCAAGCATGCAGCTAAGCTCTACTTCGACACTAATCGTGAGGCGTCAACTAGAAGACAGATTTCCTTGGTCGACTGCTTCGTTCTGTGTATATTCCTTCCATTGTTCATGTCAAGCAAGGTACATCGGAAGAATCATCAGGATGCTGTTTGAAAGAATGTGTAAGCATTGTCTAACTAGTCTACGCATTGGTGGGAGTAAAACTGTGATGAGCGGCGTGTTGGCAGGTTTGGTTGATTCTAACCACCCAATCGACACCTGCCAATCTTTCCAATCCATTTACTGTGTAACTAATGGAATTTTACTGATTATTCAGCGGTGCTCGTAAGCCAGATATACTAATCACCAATCCTGCAAACGCACTAGATGATCGTTTCGCCGCAGCAGCTTATGTCACTTAGCCATGGAGAGCTGAGGCAGACCATCATAACTTGCAACCCAGTGGAATCATCATATTTTCCTTCTTTCTGCAGGTGATGCTGGGTCTATAAATGTTCAGTGGCATACAGTAAAACTCAGCATTAAACACCATTCTCACCTGTTAGTGATTCATCAGGTAGAGGGTACATTGGCTCAGGTGCTGGTTTGGTGGTCACGGTGATGTCCTCAAAGAAACTGGCCAGAGTTGTAGCTGAAGTTAAGGGAAGAACGGCAAGGCGTATACGACGAGATGTGAGTGTTGCCTAGATTGTTCATGGTAGCCGACTTTTCACAGATATAAAGCATTATAGAATGTATCAGGCCGCACGCAGGTAAAATTATGCCGCAACACTGCGAATGCACAACCTTATGGCATTAGCAAGTTTCTTTTGTCAAAGACATGGACTGAGATGAGCTCACGGAATGCGCATTGGAAGCACAGATCGTCAGGCAATAGAAACAGCAACGGTTTCCTATACCAATTATAGGACTGGGCAGCTAAGTAACCCAATGTTGTGGCTGACGGAAGCTTTCGATTTAGATATGTTTTGATAGTAAAAGTGACCGAGGATTTCTTGAAAGTTCCCTTCAGTAGTGTTGATTACGATGCCTGCTTTAACCAGTGTAAAAACTACCGTGATTAGAACGCGCGACAGATCATACAACCTAAAGCCTCAACAATTGTTGACTGCCACAAATGTCGCGTTGAAGTTTGGCGACCTAGTGGCCAAGTAATTAGGATGGATTATGTTTACTTGTTTCTTCCACTGTCGACGCCAACTATCATTTTCTGAAAAATTAAACGAAGGTCAGATAAACACAAGGTCGGTTGACGCCTTCGCACTCACAGTTTTCATAACAATGCATCTAAAGGATTACGTCCAATACGAATCGATCGTTGGTATGCTAGACTCCTTAACCACGGTTTTTAAACTCTGTATCGGTCAGGTTTGCAAGACCAACATTTTAATGGATTATCTCTCTTACTCGTGGAGCTGGAAGATGACAAGGAGAGACTCAGAGGGGCAGTATTGTTTCCAGTCTTTGCTCCGACCTAACTGCCTTGAGAACTGATGAACGATGAAGTTGCACGGGTCAAGCAGCGTTGCTTAACTAGTCCCGTTAGATAGTTAGTTGGGACATCAAAGTAATATTTATAATAATCAGAATAAAATAATAATAAAAACAACAACGGTAATAATAAGAATAAGAATAATTAAATATAAAAAGGACTTATCGTCTGCCCCACTGTATTTCTGCAACACGCGTTGATTCACAGCACCCACAATTGACATCAAATAAATTCAAGGTGCACTCCAGGAATAGCGCTAAATAACTAAGTGTAAGTAAACGTATGCGCCATCCAGCGGTTTTTAAAATACTGTTAGTGTCGGTGCATAGACGGCCGATTCTGGGAGAGCATTCCACGGGTGACAGACACGAATGGAAAAGCAATTTCTGCGGCCCTCCAGACGGCTATATTGTTCTGTGATTTTCAATCGGTGACCCCTCATGTTTGTGTTGTGGCACTCAAGTTACAGTAAGGAGCGGCACACATGATGTGGGTCGTACCGAATCAAGTGATGGTATCAATCATTGCTGAGGCGTAATGGGTTATTTTGAAAGTTCTAACATCAAAGCACCGGAGCAACACAGATTCCGTCAGCATCGGTCATGTACTGCCAACCTACTACTTGCCCGTGGCAGTTGGGCAGAGATAACCGATAGTGGGACCGGCATTGATGTTATCTATATCGACTTTTCCAAAGCATTCGGCCGCATAGATCACCGCATTCTTCTCCAAAAGCTGCAAACATACGGAGTTGGAAACCCTGTCCTTGGATGGATCGGAAAATTCGTCTTTCAGCTGCGTCTTCAGGTTCGAGTTCGAGGTTCATTTTCTGATCCAATTGGTGTGGACTGCGGTGTTCCACAAGGGTTGGTGTTGGGGCCGCGGTTATTCTTGTTCTTCATTAACGCCCTTGCGAGTGTCATCAAGTCGAATATCCTCCCTTTGCCGATGATATGGAGGGCAATCGACTGTCATGATGATCGCGATATGTTGCAACGAGACTTAGACTGCGCTTTTGAATGGTCAAAGCTAAATCCACTTCCGTTTAACACGGGCAAGTGCAAAACCGTGTATGTCCGCCACAATCCCACGTACGTATATGCGCTTGGAGACGATAAGCTGAACACTGCCTCACAAGAGCGAGATCTTGGGGTGGTAATCGAAGACGATCTCGGCTGTTCGGCGCAGTCTTTGAAAGCGTCCAAAACTGCGAACCAACATGTTGGTCTATTACGGTGGGCGTTCGGGAGGTTCAATCCCTTCATTTTCCCCCAAATACCCAACGCGTATGTGAGGCCTCATGTAGAGTAGGCTATCCAGGCTTGGCAACCCTGGTTAAAACGCGACCTGTTGCACTGGAGACCGCACAGCGACGGGCAACGAAAAATGTGAAGGGTTTGTCCCATATGCAATACCATAGGTGACTGAATGCCCTGGGAGTGTACAGCAAAAGATATCGCCGTCTACGAGGTGACTTCATCCTGGCTTTCCAGATTTTGAGAAACCCCGGTCACGCTTGCCGAGACCTCCTGAAGCTTAGCTGCAACACAGAATTGTGGGGTCATAAATTGATATGTGCCACCCAATACAGTCGGTTGGAGTGCCGCCGGAATTACTTTCCCTTCGAGTTTTTCAACCGTGAAACGCTCTTTCGACTTTTGTCATTTTAGCGCTAATGCTACCCATTTTTTTAAAAACGACGCGACGATGCTTTACATCATTTACAGTACTTGATCTGATTTCTGTTCATTGAGTGACGACAAGACGCAGACAAACATCGTGCTCACCAACCCCACGAAATCGGGCTAGACGGAAATACCTATGTGCTAAGGTGGATAGTATAGTGAGTCCACAGATGTGCTTTTCACTTTTGTGTACCTCAATTGAACTAACGTTGTTCCCAGGAACTATCCCACAGGACTTGTCAACCCTTGGCCACTTTATCCGTATTATACCATTGTTCCATAATCAGGTCGCCTCGTAATCTACGATACCGTCCGCTGAATACCCTCAATGGTTTCAGCCTCTGCTTGTATGAAAGATTGCGTATGTTATTTACGTTCTTAAATGCCCGAAGTTGTGGCTGCTTCAGTGCTTTAATCTCGTGCTTTAGCCACGGACGACTGGCTTGAATTGCGTATTCGACACGGGGGCAAATATACGCACTGAACATTTGTCGAAAAATGGAGCTGTATTTGTCCGAACCCCTGTCGCAACAACCTGTGTTGGTTTCCAGTCTTTGAGGGCTTCTCAGATTGGCTGGAGCAACCCAAGCCTTCTTGAACAAGAACACCCAAGTCACGCTCGACAGTTGAGTGTTGCAGTACATTCGTTCCGAGTCGCTACGAGTAGTTTATCTGATGCCTTCTGCTGAGTAACTTGCATTCACTCGTGTAGAAATGCAGTAAATTTAGAGTTGCTCATTGATGTACCTCGCATAGTTCACTTTGCAGCAGCAGCTGTGCCAAATCTTGATAGCTTCGGCAAACGTTAGGAAATTTGAAGCGATTGCCTGCGCGAGGTCATTAAAAAACACCGGAAACAGATGTGGAACTAGAACTGAGCCTTGTGGCACACTATACTCCATTTGTTTGGGGTCCGATAAAGAGAACTGAACTCAGACCAGTACTTGACCTTGAAATCTAAAGTTGGAGCTTAGAAAGTAGTATCCAATAGTCTAGACGATCGAAAACACTCGAAAAATCCGGATAGATCACATCAACATCTTCCCTAGCGTCGGTTGACTCGGTCCAACCCGCGTAGCTCAGTGGTCCCAACCACCAACATTCCACAGTCGAGTTGCGAGTTCGATCCCTACCAGGGTCCGATAAAATGCGCACTGCCGACGATACCTGAGAAGATGAGACGCGCGCACAGTGCTTTTCCGGGCGTGTGACGGCTGTCTGAGTGAGTCTAGATGTGACGAGTTCCTACCGATACCATTCAATTCCCCCTACTACTCTTCCGTAAACAAAATAATTGCTTGGACACATGATGGACACCTGGGTATCGTTCGGACCAAAAAACCGAGCGAAACAGTACTTTTGATGGTCACGAATGACATCTAGCATTCAGGCAGTTGTGCTGAACTGTAACGCTTGTCTCCTAGCGTACAAAAGTTCTCACCCAGTCGAAGCCCTCATACAGCCTATGACTTACCCCAGGAAGCCGTGCGCTAAGATCGCCATTGATATTACGGGTCCTTTGGCCACTACTCATTCGCATAGGAGAATTGTACTGGTAGCTAAATGTCGTTACAGTAAGTGCTCTGAAGTCTACGTGTGCGACCAAATAACAACATCGGTTGTGTTACGCTGGCTAAAATCGTTGTTCCGTACATTCTGACTACCGGAAAAAATAATCGCGGAAAATGGACCACAATTTTGTAGCCACAACTTTGCAATTCTCCTCCAGTGCCATAACATAACACCTTCTAGAACTGCACCTCACAATCCTGCGGCCAATGGTATGGTCCAGTGGCTAAACCAATCCTAAAGGAAGCCATACACGTATTCAAGTAGGTGGGTCAGACTGGGAGGATGTGGTCTTAACTGATGTATTTTCTGACGGAACTAGTGATAACAGGGCTACTGGAAGAACGCTGGCGGAGCTGATGTTAAGAAAGCTTTACACACCAAACTAAACTGTGCACATAACCTGTCACCTGCGGGACATGCAGCAGTTTCAAATCGTAATGCACCTCGCCAAAATTCCTGAGCCATATCGTCAACCTCAAAGCATCCTGCAGCATACTTACGTGTTAAAAACGCGGGCTAGGATTAAGGGCCTCATAGTTCTATCCGTACCATTGCAAGGCACAAAGAAACTAGAACCGCGAAACCTTTGACTGGCAAATGGTCTAATTTCCAACGCACATATATTGCACACCGCCTATGGACCAGCTAACCATTCTCAACAACATATATGTGAACACCAAGCCACATCGCCGCTACTGCAAAGATAGTTTCACCGGTCCACCAGAAGTTCGAAGCCTGCAGCTCGATACCAGCCCGCGAAAAGTGGCCCTTCAACAACAAGCGTCGTTGTTGTGGCCGTGACATCAACAAGTCAAGACTCATGTTCCATCAGCAGGTAAAAATAAAGATACCATCTTCTGATTGGTTATGTGAAATCCGGGAGTTAACGTTGAGAATTCTGTGTTGAACCTGCTATTTCTGAAATCAGTACCGATACACATCCCACTTTTTTCGGTTGCCTTCTTAACACAGCGTGCTGCATTAAACAGAGCTCCATTCACACGCCCGATATCCAGTATGAACCCGAAGGAATAGGGTTGGGACGCATGTAGATGGGAGTCACGACTGATTCGGAGCAGACCCACACTCTGGTTACTACAACGATATTGCAGCCAAGCCTAGTTAAAAATACGGTGAGTATAAACGAGATGAGGAGACCAAGACCACTGGTTGCATACCTTCTGTGGCTCGGGTTGTAGAACTGCTGGTGTTGACGGGAGCAGCAGCGGTAGTTGTGGGGGTGGCCGGTGTGTTCGCGGTTGTCGCCTTCGTCGTCATCATCGTCGTCACCGTTGTCAGTGCTGGAGAGTCAAAAAGATCAAAGCACATGATTGTCAAATGACAGTCTGATTGGCATGATAACACACCTGGTCTCATCAACGCATTAATCTATTTCGGTAAATTGAACAGCATTCGCGGTTCAACTACCTTCCACTGTATATCGCAACGCAATCAGGTTGTCATTCAAAATTCACTTGCGATGATGCACACTCGATATCTCTGTTCAAGCGCCGGTGATACACTAAACACAATATGCTGCAACTCTAAAACATCATCCATCATCGACAACGAAGACTAGGACAGTCAGATGACTAACGATCCTCGATGCCGCCAGCTGCTGCCACGGTTAACCAGAAGTAGGGATGACAGCATACAAAGCACACCGAGCAGTTGGATAGAAGTTTTACCTGTCCAGTTGGCGCGATGTTCGTGGAGCCTGGCGATTTGCTTGTAAATGTTTCGTCACCAACCGAGCTGATGTCGACTCGGTACCTTGAGCAGTAATACCGATGATGTTATTGGGCGTTAAGTAATCATGATTCCCATAGAAGCTAGTCAAATAATAATAGGGCTTGTGAACAACTGTTTCCACTTTATTCAAACACAACTAGACATCATCTACTTTCTCTGCCACATTATGACGATTCGAATCGCACACACACACACATACACACACACATGTGCTTACTCTCATGTGATTCAACTTCATCAGCGCTATTTATTTCATTCCCTCTCTCCTATCTAACTTGTATGGATGATCTATAATTACAACATCGCTCTTTTTGTCCTGTTCCCGTCGAAACGGAACCGAAGAATTTCGAGAACCCCAGGCCAAACAACAACAATATTTGTGGTCTCAAATGAATGCTATCTCATACGATGGGTCTTCAATCAGCTGTCGTCTGCAAAACGATTTGGCTATCCGACATTTTGTGTCCCCATCGCTTACTCCCTTTCTTTAAATCTCAATGCTTAACGAGTAAACCGCCCATCTGCTTAATCTTACTCTTCCAGGCGTGGACGCACCGAACGCGTTCACATTGGAAATACAATCACAGGTAGAAAACCACACCACTGACCGAGAATTCATCGATCGAAGCAATGGTTTTGGACGTCCAGTCAACAGTTGCCCCTTATTCAACACCAAGGCTGACAGTAGTATGTGGCTGTCTTCCATACTATAGGAATGCATGGACCGATGGAAGACCGACTCGGAAGCTACGAAATGTCGCTTCACTGATAGGTCCGTGAATTTCTCAAAGGCTGTCTGTGAACTTCTGAACACCGCGGATCCATGGACCACTCAAAGCGCAAAGGCCCATGTAATCGAGTTCAGACGTCACCTGCTGATAAACAACAACCCAATCAGTTAAGTGCCTCTAGTTCTGCTCCCACAGGTTCACTACTGATTTCGTTGAGGCGTCATAACTTCATGTTCTTCGACGTACCGGAGTCAAAAGATGAAAACCCTCAGATACGTTATGATCACGATGTTGTTCCTCCAGGCGCCCATCGATAGACACTTGGATGTGGGCGAAGACAGTGTGACGATTAAACAAGTAATCCGACTTGGCCAGAAAACTAACCAGTCATGTCGACCTCTGAGAATCATCTTTGAGGATCCCAATGTTCCGCAGCTCACACTGTCTCGTCTGTCAAGGTTGAAAGGCATAAAAGTTCACATCCGTCGAGACTTGCAATCCGAAGACAGGGATCATTTGAAGACTGCGGTCATTGAGCTCAAACGCCGTACAGGGGAAGGTGAGACTGACTTACAAATTGTAAATTTTCGGGTGATCAAGAAGGGTGTACGAACCCGTATCAACCTGTTAGGAAGGAATACGCGAGTCGAACAAGCCAGGACCCCATCGCCTCGGCCGGCTATCCAAACCCATCCGCCCTGATTGGGGCGAACAGAGAGCCAACCAGGAGAAGCGGCCAATGAACGCTAGGTTGAAGTTCCTTTATTGGTTGTAAGTTAATTTTTCCAGAGCTTTCCACGGTCGCTTTAAATATACTGTTCACGAACTTTCCAATTTACCTTTATAATGAACGGTGTGATTTGCTAATTCATTCCTGTTGCTCTGCTCGTCCGATTCGTCTTCTCTCTGTCCTGTGGGGGGCCAGCGATTTCGGGTTTGATTGGGAATCAAGCGTCCATTCAGGCGAGGGACGAACACTTTACAACCGGTTGCTCAACCTCCAGGAGCGTCCCGCAGTACCTCCCAGGACCTCCGTGTGGCATTCGCCAACGTGTGCAGCCTAATGAACAAACGTGACGAACTGTGCCGCTTCGTTGTCTCGGAGCGGCCGGACGTTTTAGAACTTGCAGAGACTTGGCTGAACTCCGACGTCATACCCCAAGAAGTCGCGTTGTCAGGATACTCTTGTTTCTGATGCGACCGAAAATCAAAGGCTAACGGTGGTGTTCTCTTGTACATAAAATCGTCACTATCAGGCAAACTTACCAGCACCTATCGGAGCGAGGATAGTTTATGCGAGCAATCGTGGTGCACATTCCGCCTCAGGCGCGTAGAACTAATAGTGGGGTTATCTACCGGAGCCCATTAAACCGTTGTTGCGATTGGCTACCACATGAACAGAAGCACATGAGCCGCCCTCAGTTCTTACTGATGGGGGATCTAAATTTACCTAAGATATTTTGGCCAGACGCTTGACTTCTTCCCGGTCATGGAAACGTTGAGGCACAATTCGCTAAAATGACTACTGAAATCCAGGCAACGCAACATGTCATCCAACGGACGCGCGTAACTCCGCACTCGGCATCTTGTCTGGACCTAATGTTTACGAGCTGCGAGCAGAAGCTGAACGAGATCAGAGTCATCGAACCTCTGGCGAACAGCGACCACTGCTCCATTGTGGTAAGCTTAGAACTGTCGTTACCATCTTACAATCAACGGAAGCCGACATTCAACGGACGGACTTCAACGGGCTCGTCCAAGCTGCAAGTCAGACTGATTGGACACTACCCCAGGATGCGTCACTTGAGGCCTGTTGGTCATTAATGAAGGGGAAGCTTAACTCGCTCTGTACTCGGTTCGTTCACCTTAAGTATTCAAAGATCGGACCTATCGAACCTCATTGGTTTGATAGGGTATATAGACAGTTAGCGAGACGGCGTCGCAAACTTTGGGATGGATACATCAGCTCGGGTTGTGATGAAGATTACACGGTGTACAAGAGACAGCGTAACTTATGTAACGCCGCAAAGATCAAGAAACGCCGGCAGTTCGAAGATGAGCTAGCATCCTCGGCCACAACTGCATCCAAAAGAATCTTTGCCTAATTGAAACGTCAACTGAAACCTGGGGGCGACCTAGCGGTCTTAGAGAGCTTAGACGGAAAGAAGCTCATTTCAAGCGCGGAGCGCGCGGACGCCTTGGCTACGCACTTCCTCACTGTATTTTCCAACAAACCGGCGGCGGTTTCGGTACCGGCACAGGTTGCGCCAGTCTTGCTCAACAGCCTACAATGTGATGCAGTCGATGTGTACCAGCTACTTGTCAACCTCGATGGTGCAAAGCCCCCCGGACCAGATGGACTTCACCCATTAATACTCAAGTCCCTATCGATTATCATCTTACCAGCGGTGACAAACCTTTTCAATAAATCGCTCTCTGAAGGATGTGTCCCGAACCACTGGAAATACTCGATAGTGAGACCGCTTCCCAAGGGTGGTGACCAGAGTAAACTAGAGAACTATAGACCGATCTGTTTGACTTCCGTATTATCCACAGTGCTCGAGAAGGTTGTGAAAAAGTGTCTGCTATCGTGCTTCGAATCGATGGACGTATTGACCCCAGCGCAACACGGCTTTACGAAACAATGGAACAATGGAACAATGGTATATGACGGGTAAAAAAGCATACACTTAACGGGTCCCGCAGGTTGGCAATAGAAATACTAACAAATTGGCAAACCACATAAGTGGTTGAAGTAAGGAGTGTCAGTGAGATAAAAGGTAGAAGTATAACAGTTTTAGGGGGATAAAGTGGTACGACGCAAAACTGGCTAAGAAATTGTTATCGTTGGTGATGGTAGCAAATAAAAATGGAGTACTCACCGGTTCGCACAGATTTACGACCGTGAATTTGGGGTATAAATCCAAAGAGACTGGTCAGCCTAAATATATACAAGCGTTTTCGTTCATAAAACAAAGCGCAGGGCGCTCAGTGTGACGTCCAATCGTTTTTTAAACGCATCTAATGTGGGGGCACAAACAACTGAGTTTGGAAGGGCGTTCCAGGGCCCGCAGACCCGGAGGGAGAAATAGGTTCTCCGACAGTCTAGACGACTGTACTGTTGGCTCAGCTTTAAACTGTTACCGCGAAGGTTAGTGTTCGGGCTGAGCTTCAAGAGGTGGCGGCATACGTGACTGGGATCGCTCAATATCTGGTACACTAGTATGAGGTCTCCACGAAGTCGCCGGTACCGTCCGCTGAACACTCCGAGTATCTCCAGTCGTTCCTGGTAAGGAGTGTGGCGCAAGCCCTTGACGATTTTCGTTGCTCGACGCTGTGGGGTCTCAAGCGCTGCAAGGTCACGTTTTAGCCAGGGTTGCCAGGCCTGGATTGCATATTCGACGTGAGGACGCACGTAGGCATTCAGCTTCAAAGAGAAGATGGATGGATCCAAAATTCCGAATGCTCTTCGCAGGAGTCCAACGTGCTGGTTGCCCATTTTAGAAGCGGAATCTGACTGTTTGGAACACCCGAGGTCTTCCTGTACCAGCACACCCAAGTCGCGTTCCTGAGTGGTGGTCTTCAGATCGTGTGCCCCAAGCTTGTAGACGTGGACTTGTCGATGGCGGATATGAACAACGCGACATTTGTTCACATTAAACGGCAGGGCGTTTCTCACCGACCAATTCCAGGCCTCATTCAAGTCACGCTGTAGGACTTCATGGTCGTCCGATCGTTTTATCGCCCGCCAAACCTTGAGGTCGTCCGCGAAGAGTAAAAATTTCGACGTAATAACTCTTACTAGATCGTTAATGAAAAGCAGGAACAAACGAGGCCCAAGTACCGAACCCTGCGGTACGCCGCATCCCACTCGAATCGGATCGGAAAAGGATGATCGAACTCTAACTTCTAACTGCTGTTCAGAGAGAAAGTTAGCGATCCATCCTAACAACGGGTCTCCGATACCGTACTGTTGAAGTTTAATGAGCAGGATTCGATGATCCAGGCGATCGAAGGCTTTTGAAAAGTCCAAGAATGCAACATCGACTCCTGTTCCCTCATCGACAGTCTTGGTCCAGTTGTCACAAGCTATCAGCAGATTCGTCGTACATGAACGATGTTGACGAAACCCATGCTGTTCTGGCGCAATTATGCCGTAGTTTTCCAAGTATCCCATTAACGCATCTGCTATCACCGCTTCCATGACTTTGGCGATCACAGGCAGAAGCGTTACGGGGCGGTAATTGGCAGGATCCGATCGACTTCCTGCTTTGTATATGGGCGTTATTACACCTTGTTTCCACCTCGAAGGTACGATCTTCGCATCGAAACAGCGCTGAAAAAATGCAGCTAGTGGTTCGGCCAAGTGGATGGCAGCTACCTGTAATGTTTTCGGGTGAATGCTATCGGCCCCGGGAGAGCTGTGTGGACGCAAGGATAGCAGCTTTTGCAGCACCATTTCTGCAGTGAACGTGACGTTGGATAAAACGGACGGTGGGGTAACTAGTGGCGGCATATACGTCGAGGCTTGTACACCTTGGAAGATTGGGGAGTACTGGGCCCGTAAAGCGTTAGCCGCCTCTTTCGCAGTATGTGTATACCCATTGGTCGTATTAAGTGGTGGGATTCCCCGTTGCACCTTGCGAAGTCCATTCACATGTTTGTAAAGAAGCTTTTTGTTCGAACAGAATCGTTTGGCTAGCTCCTGCTGATGCGTTCTCTTGTCTTCGCGAACCAAAAGCACACAGTAGTTGCGATGCGAAACGTATTCCGTCCAGTTTTCTGCGCTGGGGTTGCTTTTATACGTGCGCCATGCCCGATCCCTTAGAGTCATGCATTTTCGCGTCCGGCTTCGCAAGAATGATTTCGCTGTGCGGGGATGTTGGGAAACTTTTGGTGTTGAGGCTTCTATGACTAGTGACGTGATGGTGTTCGCAAATGTCTCCCAGGCTAGTTCTGGGGTGCAGTTAGCTAGAAACGTCCAACTGGTATTCTCAACTAGAGCAGACAGAACGTGGTAATGGACAACAGATTGCCTCGTTTCGAGCTCCGCAGCTGGATATTCGGCGTAGCAGATGTAATCGAACTGCAAAGTCACGTGATCGCTACGGCCCAATGGACTGCACACCCTTAGTCCATCGACCATGAGCTCTTCGTTAGTGAGCACTAGATCTAATATCGATGGGTTGTTTCCTGTTCTGAACCTGGTTGGAACGGTGACGTGGTTATACAAGAAGGTGCTAGAGAGTAGCTCTTGCAAATATGCCTTGAACACTTCTGTCTCGGATGCTGGATTTTCCAAGTCATGGGTGTTGAAATCTCCTGCAACGAGGATGTGGCTGTACTTCTGATTAAGCACGGAGCGAAAAGCGGAGATAAGTCTGTTGTCCCTTTCCGGAGTGGATTTCGGTGGTCGGTAAACCACAGAGAGAAGGCATACGTCGTTGCGTTCCAACCACAGTTTGCACCAAAGGACGTCGGTGACACAAGTCTGGGGATTGTCTGTGAGCTCACAACGAAGGTTCGTTCGGAAATAAATGAGCACGCCACCGCCCTTGCCCGTTTTGTCGTTCCGGAGAAGTGACATACCCGGTATGGCAATCTCAGCGTCTGTGATTTCGCCGCTCAGCCAGGTTTCGGCGATCATTATGATGTCTCGAGGCTCCGAAGCCAAACGGTGACGGAGTTCTACCAACTTACTTATGAGGCCTTGTGCATTAGTATACATGCAGGATAGTGCTTTTGTAACCAAGAGTGAGCTAGCACAGGTTGTGGTAGAAATGGAGTTTGTGCCGACCGTTAACGGGTCGGCCATTAACCGTTTTTTTGTGGTGACGTTTGCCTTTGAGTTTGCTTTCGGTTAGACGACTGATCGCGGCCTTCCGGGCCCTGCTGGTCCCCCGTGTTCAGCCGTGTTTCGTGGGATATTGCGGTTGTCGATAAATCCATGCCTTCACAAAGTAGCAGGAGTGGATGGTTCAACAATTTGATCGCTCTCCGTGAGTCGTTGGTAATCCTTGGCAGCGTACCTGATGCCTTTAACCGAATTTCCGCTGGCAGCTTCATGCGGAATTTGGACCAGTTTTCCAAGGCGAGCGGTAACATAAACTCAGATTGAAGCACCACCTTCATAAGTCTGGAACCGTTCCCTTTGTAGTTGGGTGAAAATGGAATCCTGGTCAACCGCTTAGCGATGATATTATTGAGGGAGATTTCGTGGCGGATGTAACTCCATTGCTCCCCGTCATGTGCATCCGCTGCATCAGAGGTTGAGTTTTGGAGCTCAGGAACCCCGTACACAATTATCGTCCGTTTCGCCTCGGCTTTAAGAACTTCCTCACGGTTGCTCATCTTTTTCGGACGTTCGTTCCAGGGGATATCAGGAAGTATGCGCGCCTCGAGTGATGAATGACGAAGCCTGTTGGACGATAGTAGAACTGCCTCTGTGTCCTTGGTGGAGTTTAGTGTCACCCGGAGAAGTCGGGGTTCACCGTAGTGCGCTGAATTTGGATGACGTGTGACTCGTCTCAGCATTGCAGGTTCAACCGAAATGCCAATCGCAGTACATATAGACTTCCACTGATTACGATCATCCAACAGCTTCCCCTTTATTGTACTCGCCTGTGATTCAGGAACATTTGTACACACAACGGTTAACGCGTCTTGGCTCCTTGCGTTGGATGCAGATTTGCCATGACTTAAAGACACGGTGTTAAACGGATTGTTTGGTTGTTGGAGTCTGGTCAACTTACTGTTGCTTGGTGATGCCACCGGAGTCGGAGGTAATTTAGCCGGTGTATGCATTGAGGCGACTGAGGCGTACGACGCCCGACTTTTCTCTACGGCGGAAGAGGTTTGCCCCGGAGCTTCCGCGGTTGTTGTTGAATGGAGGTGGGGCGTGTGACTCAAAGGTGTGGACATCAGTACTCTGGATGTTCGTCCGCTTTTGGGAGTTGAGTGAGGTAGGGGATTTGGAGAAACTGAGGCTGCAGCGCGGCTTGAGCGTCTAGCCCTTTTTTTCGGCCTCGAGGTGGAGCTTTCTTTGACCGACTGTGGTACAATCATGGCCATATTCGCGGCCGGTGGTGCAAGCCTGGCGTTCAACAAATAAGCGATTGTCGCATTCAAAGTATCGCACCTTTCCATGAGTTCACATAAACAACCGACCACTGGAGTTAACTGGCAAGTTGGACAAAACCAAAATGCGTCAGTTGCCTTGTTTATTTGCCTTGCTTCTTAGGCGGACTTTCCTATACAGCTCGGGTGGAACGAGCCACTGCAGTTTCGGCACGTTATACCCATTTTAAGGGCTTTGCCGCAATTAGCTGAAGAGCAGATACGCCGTTGCATGATATTCGGCATAGTTGTTGTATTTTTTCAAGCACGAGGACAAGCAAGATGTCGATCACAAATTCCAAAATGACGAGCACAGCCGTAAATCACTGAGATCTCCGAAGATATCAAGCGGAATTCCACGAAACTTTCACGGATTGATGAACACACGAAACTAAAAAGTTTGGTGCACAACTAACACAGCAACACACGTAAAATACAGTAATTCCAGAGAAAAGGGCCATTCTGCATCACCAACTTGATGTACGCAAACCACCAGTGGATACGAGATCTCAATGAACAGAAGGATGTTGACGTGGTGTACATCGACTTTAGTAAGGCGTTTGACAGAGTGAACCACGAGGTACACCTTGGTAAACTGCGGACATACGGAATCGGTGGCACGTTACTTCAGTGGTTACACGAGTTTATTGTGGGACGAAAGTTTAGAGTACAGGTCAATGACTACCTGACAGACTGGTTCCCATTGACCAGTGGCGTGCCTCAAGGAACTGTACTTGGGCCAGTATTATTTCCTATTCATATTAACGATCTTCCACAGCAGCTCCAGTCACCATGCGCCCTGTTTGTAGATGATTTGAAAATCTGGAGGATCATTGAGAACCAGGACGACTGCGCTCGCCTCCGGCATGACTTAGAGTGACTGTCAACGTGGTCCACTGAAATTCAACTCCCTCTTAACGCAAGCAAGTCGGAGTTCATCAGTATCACCAGACATCCAGCCACTCGATCGTACACCTTGGACGGCCAGTTGCTCCATCCCAACACATCTGTCAGAGACTTAGGAGTTCTCTCACGACATGATGTGAGATCACTAGCAAATACATTGAAAATGTACCGTGCGAGACTTAGTATGCTCTAGGCACTAAGACACAGTTTCTACACATGGTCCGAAGAAACCGTCCTCTCGCCTATTCCCCTCGCTCATTAGACCAATTCTTGAATACGGTGACCCAGGTTACCATCCGATAACCCTGGGGGAAAATGAAAAGCTGGAGAAAATACAGCATATCGCAACTAGAATGATACCGACCCTACGAAAGCTTCCGTATGAAAAAGGTTGTGAAAGGCTCGGACTCTACACACTATCTTATCGCCGAGTAAGAATTGACCTTATTATGACCCATCGAGTGCTACACTTAAATCACTTCCCCATATTTCGGCCAATATTTTACCTGCGGGAACCCTGTAACACCCGAGGACACCGTTACAAACTCAGGGTCCCCAACATGAACAGAGTATCACATCAGCTTTGTATCGAAAGAAGAATCGTAAACTTATGGAACACACAACCCGAAGGGTTAATAGAGGCCGAATCTGTGAAGTGTTTTAAAACCCGTATCGACGATTATTTCGGAAAACTGTGTTTTTGCGAAACGATGCACATGCAATGGCAAAAGAAGACATCGTATGCCCGGAAATAATGACACTAGAAAAAATTCCCAACCGAACAAGGATAAACGATTAACAGACCAGACACAACTGCTGATGATTCACAACTAAATGATTTTGATTTTTCGTAATTCCATAGAGTTGTACAGAAACCTTTCTACTTGCGCTTAAATACAGTCTCAGTCTTAGTTCACGAACCGTAGAGCAAACGCTCAAAGTGCTTTTGCCAATCTCTGCCACCTGTGGCGCCCACGTGTCGTCACCCTCGCCCTGATGGGCCGATAGTACAATGCAGCCGTCCGTGCAACCCTCCTGTACGGTTATGAAACCTGGCCCATCTAGTCGGCAGACATAAAGAGGCTAGGTACGTTCGATCATCGCTGCCTTCGCAGCTTATTTCATGTCTGGTGTGAGCACCACATAAGCAATGAGCGTGTTCAACGTCCCGTATTTGGTGCAGGAAGAGCGAGTGATCCGCTCAGCACCGTTAGGTCACGCGTTAGGCTCGGATGGTTGGGCCACGGTTTGCGCATGTCAGCCCACCGACTCCCGCGACGTGCGTAGTTTGCGCGCCCGGTTCTGGATGGAGCAAAATGAGGGGAGGCCAAGTAGTGACTGGGTCAAGTGGAATAAAAACGCTCACCTCGAAAATGGCGTCAGTTGGTGCATCCCGACTGCCGGGTTGGGGAGCGAAGAACGATGAACACGTTTGGTTGGACACACTCGCTGACACGGCTAGGATCCGACCCTACTGGCATCCGTAGTTTGCGTTGCTAGTCCATCTCACTCTCCTTGATACTCCCTCTCCAATCACGATATCATTGCAAATTATTACTACGAGACTTAACATTATGTTGCATGATTTTTTCCAATTGTGTAGTGTCACATATAGCATCGCAATTTGAAGTGCGGCACATTAGCTGAGGCATGCTTCTCCCCGTCATCTAACGTCTAGTGATGATGATGATGATGCTGAGTTGTTAACCAAGCTGAAATGTTTAGTCACCACGAATCCACAGGAACCCCAGCGTCCTTCTACTGATGTCAAAACACTCAGTATCACTCGGCCAGTTTTTCCTTTTAGCTCACTTGCCAAAAACCTTACCTTTATTTGTCTGCTTGTTGCAGATAGTTGTATGTCACCTGAGACTGCAGGACGCAGATGCCTATAGCATAACCAACGGTAGCAGTACTTCTCGTCAATATTCTACCGTAACAGATGCTTCAACTACCGGCGATGATGTAGCTCGTCGAACAATTGACATAATTGGTATAGGAGAAATTCCTTGCATCAGCGAGACTGTGAGACAGACGTGCACACGTCCATCGAGATGAAGGATAATGCTTTGGAGTGCCAACTTTCTGAAACTCACAACAGCACTGTGTCAAAAGCTATTGCCTTGACTTCGAAATGTGTGGCGAAGTAATTCGGGAATGTACAGGCTGTTTACAAGAGCAGCGCAGATTTCTGCAATACTGGGGATATATCCAGAAGTAAGTGGTAGTACATAGTAAGGTACCTTAACTAACGACGTGTAAACTTAGTGCAACTTTTAGCCACCTAAATGAGCTATGGCAAGGAGCAGTTTTTCAAGTAGTTGCAAAGCTAGTGGACTAGTTTGGAAGAGCGACGATGGTCAGTGCGAACAATGAACTACATGGAGAGGCTATCAGACGCGGCAATTGAAGCAATCGATACCGGAGGGGGCACCGATGGTAAGAAGTTTCGGAAAAGAGTAGGATAGCCTCCGGAGGAGGTTAAGTATTGAAATAACTTTAATCTCTTGCACCAGATGAGTTATTTCGGCTTGATGACTCAGTCTCCTTACTCACACCAAGTTCCCACTCTTCCGAACTAACAACCCACTTTCCGCGCTTTAGACCGTTGCATTCTCAAACTAGTGTTGGTTTTCATTCTTTTCGCTTGCATGCACTGTATGTATCAAGGTCACATCTTCGCCAGTCTGCCGCTAACAGTACTGTTACAGTATCTGTTATCACCCACCGCCCGCACGTTGCAAAACTAGTTCTGAGTCCTGTCGTGCACACTTATGGAACCGCGGTTGATGGATTATAGCATGAAATCTTCTGCCCGGAGTTCCGGTTTATAGCTAGAAGAAGCATTATTAATGTACGTTTCGGATGACATATATATCTTTGGTGTGGTTCCTGCGTTTTTTCTGGCTTCCGCCATGCTGTAGCGGATTCATCACCACGTCAATTCTCATGTTTCAATGGCTGACTGAATCGCAGCTGCGCTCCTCTCATTTGTTGTGTGAAATCTGGACGGTTAAATGTGTTTATTCTGTGTGTTGTGTCTGTTACCACTGGATTGAGTAGCGAACCGCATCGTGGTTTTTCTGTTACCTGTTTTGTGCAACACTTGGCGTCGAGTGCCCAGGGAATGACGTTTCCATTCAGCCCTCTTCTCCATTTTTTCTGACCGCAGTAGCACACCAATATCGGATGCCTGGCTCCTTTGGAAACCGTCCTTCCAAAACTACTTGGAGTTAGTCAGCGATTTACATGTTGCTCTTAGTGAGTAAAATATTTTGAAGCTCTTACGACATTTGCACGGAGATGAGGGGCGTCTACAGTTTGCTGATTTGGGCCTTGAACGATGTAAATCAATTACAGACGTCTTCATCTCTCCCGATCGTAGATGGAGTTACCATATGAGTGTGTTTGCTGCAAGATGCTTTTTCTCCCGCATGCATCGTGAAACAGAAGAATCCTTGAACGATTTCATTACCCAGTTAAGTCGCACATTACCATCTTGTGCTTATTCGTCCATTCCCGAGAACATGATCAAAGGCTGTATGCTGACTCTGCAACTGGTTTCTGGAATCGCTGACAATCGTACACTTGAGGCACTGTTGCAGCAAGAGGCGTGCACGTTAACGTCGTATCGACCTTACGAGTTAGCCAGAATGGAAACTGCAATTCCACTGCAATCGGAGCAGTTCCGTTCGACCAACACAGCTGAGGTAGCAAAGGTGCAATCTTCTCCATAAACACCACGGAACAAGCCATCTTGCTATTGCTGTGAAAGTGCTTCGCATGAAGCAAAATTCCCACTTGCCCCGCACGCAGCCTTATGTTCAAACCCTTTGTTGCTTACCGCTCTCCATTTTCTCGTTCTGCTCCTAACGAAGAAACTCATATCTTCGAAGCGCCTGAAGTCAGCTGACTGAATTTGTTGACGAACTGGAGCCAGGAAACTTCCGAAGTTCTTTGGCGAGGAACGACGACCTGGGCTAATCGAACGTATCTTGTGATGGTTCGCACAGTCTCATAGTTCGCATTCCGATATTCCGCATAACAGACGAATCAGTAACTGATGACTGTGTAATCACTGCGTCCCAGCGGGCAGTTTACAGACAACATATCAATTATCTGCTATTTCTTGCTAAGCACAAGATCCAGCACAGATAGGGGGTTTGTTGCCTGTTCTGAACCGAGTGGGCAAAGTGATGTGATTGTAAAGCGGAACAGTGGTTACGAGCTCTTGTGGATCGGATTTGAATTGTTCTCCGATCGTGGCAAGGGTTTCTAAACCATGTACATTGAAATCCCCCATGATAAGGATGTGATTGTGTCTTCCTTTTAGGATGCGTCTTAAAGCTGCCGCAACGTGGCAGTCGGTTTTGGGTGTAGAGTTAAGGGGCGGTACAGAAAAGCCATAACGCAGGTGTCTCGGTCATGTAAGTGCAGGCGACACCAAATCGAGCATGGGAACTGCAAATCTCTATCCTCCGCGGCTTCGCACTGTAAGTAGCTCCGGTAATACCGAATTACCCCTCCTCGTTTTGGGAAGTCCATAGTTCCGGCTGAGCGCCATGTGCAGTAGCGAAACTTCAGCGTCCGTCATTCCAGTGTGCAACCATTTCTCAGTATTACCGAAGATGTCATTTGACTCGGAAGCTTGGCGATCTTTCAGTTCGGTCAGTTTATTAAAAATACCCTAAAAATTTGTACAGAAACAGGCTAGTTTCTTGATCTCTAGGAACCCACAATGCACTGAAGGGGTCAAATGTGGAAGAATGCCGCGTTCTCTATACTTTTGCTAATGGGTTAGAATGTTGAGAGATAGTGCCACAATATTATCCAAGGAAAGTGTTGTACGATTGAACTGCCAGTTCTAACCAGTGCCTTCAGGCATTTTGGACATCGTTAGAAGTAAGCTCGGGCACGTCACGTATGAAGATTTTGTTTATTGGATCTTGATTGCTGTGTCCTTCCTCGATTTTTCTTTTTCTTGTCACCCGCACCAGGGGACGTCAGGATAGATGCGTATCCCACGGTATCCGTCTCTTACCGCGCTTGCGAAGAATAAACTATATTCTACATAAGTAGAGGATTCTAGTCTCACTCGAATAACACTTGGTTCTCCATATTTTACAGAGTTCGGATGACTAGTAATCCGTAATAGGTTTATGGGTTTGGCTTTGACACTCATCAACATGCCAATGAAAATCGCATCAGGCGTCTCTCAATCTTAACAGTAATTGAGCTCATAGCTGGCTTTGTCTCGACAAGGGACATTTGAGCTACAGGTACCGAGGGTTGGTGTTCGGCTGCTTCATACGTGTTAATAATAGATGTCAGCTCTATTAGAGTTTGTTTAACCAGACGTGTCGGGTGGTGCCTGATTTCCGTTGTCATTAGTACTACTTGACTTTCGCAGCAATGGTCAGTTTTCGCTCGGCGTTATTCAAAATTGGAGGAGAAAACGGTGATAGGGTTATAGCTGATTACGGTTAAGTGGAAGCGAATTGTGCGGCAGTCATTTACTTAGAGGCCACTACGCATCCTTGGTGCATACTCTCTTCCATTGAATTAATCATATTGTTCATCCGCTGCCCGGCTTCTGCGGTTAACCGGTCGCACTTCTGGATTAGGATGAGCAGGCTTTTAACGAGTGGGATGGTTAAGCACGCAGTACAGAACCAAAAGACATCTAGTGAGCAGTTTAGCTCTCGTACCTGTTGTTGGGACAAAGTTGCACACTTCGGATGATGCCATCCCAAACAATGCGAGCAAGCGAAACCTATATTAACTAAGCGATGACCTTCTCTTAAACCACGAATGCCGTTTGCTTGGAGCGCTTCTGGATTTGCACTTTGCCGTTCAACGTGGTGTCGGTACTTGACCCAGTGGGTTGGTTGAGGTTCGGTAATTTTCCAGCTTTAATGGTGGCGCACATCGATCAGGCGAGCGTTTTGATTACAAACCTGAATCCAAGCGTCGTCGTTCAAGCTGGTGCTCGGGCAGACACCAGTTAGTTTACTATGTAACAAAGCCAAGATGGCGGACACAGACGGCAGATGGAACAATCATTGAGAGCTCCGAACTTAGCCAGTGCATAGCTAGCAAATTTGCACAGACGGAAAAGTACACCAAAAGAAACTTGGTGGTGCACAGTTCATACAAAGAACACCTGTCACGCAGTAATCCCGAAACAAAAGTAGTGTTACGCATGCAAAATGCCAACGACCCGTTTTTACCTCAAATTCGCAAGCATCTGCAAGAGGGGTGGCCTAAGAACAACACAGTTCCTGGTGAGTTCATTTCATATCCCGCAATTCGGACTGAACCGTCCAAGATAGCTGGTTGTCTAATGTCTAGTTCGGTGTATATAGCTCCACATCATTTGGGAAACGATTGTCTTTGCCTTCCCGCATGGATCAGTGGCCTTTAACACGGACTGGCAACCGTCGAGTTGCGGGTTCGATCCCTACCAGGGTCCGATAAAATGCGCACTACCGACGATAACTGAAAAGATGAAACGAAGGTACAGTGGATTTCAGGGCGTGTGACGGTTGTCTGAGTGAGTCTAGATGTGACGAATTTCTACCGATATCATTGAATTCCCCCTACTACTCCTCTGTAAACAAAATAATTGCTTGGACGCATGACGGAAACCTGGGTATTGCTCCGACCAAAAACCCGAGCGAAACACAACTTCTAGTGGCCACGAATAGCATCTAGCATTCAGGCAGTTGTGCCGAACTGTACCGCTTGTCTCCTAGCGTACAAATTTCTCATCCAGTCGAAGCCCACATACAGCCTATGACTTACCCCAGAAAGCCGTGCGCTAAGATCGCCATTGATATTATGAGTCCATTGGCTATCGCTCCTACGCATACGAGAATTGTACTGATAGCTATATGTTGTGACACTAAGTGAACTGAAGTCTACGTGTGCGATCAATTGACTACATCGGTTGTGTTACGCTGGCTAAAATCGTTGTTCCGTACATTCTGCCTACCGGAAAAAATAATCGCGGACAATGGACCACAATTTTGTAGCCACGACTTTGCAGTTCTCCTCCAGTGCCATAACATAACACCTTCTAGAACTGCACCTCACAATTCTGCGGCCAATGGCATGGTCGAGTAACTAAAGCAATCCTAAAGGAAGCCATACACGTATTCAAGTAGGTGGGTCAGACTGGGAAGATGTGGTCTTAACTGATGTATTTTCTAACGGAACTAGTGATAACAAGGCTACTGGAAGAACGCTGGCGGAGCTGATGTTAGGAAAAGCTTTACGCACCAAAGTAAATGTTGCACATAACCTGTAACCTGCGGGACGTGCAGAAGTTTCAGATCGCCCTGCACCTCGCCAAAATTCCTGAGCCATATCGTCAACCTCAAAGCAGCCTGCAGCATACTTACGTGTTTAAAAGCGGGCTAGGATTCAAAGCCTCACAGTTCTATCCGTACCACTGCAAAACACAAAGAAACTAGAACCGCGGAACCATTGACTGGCAAACGGCCTAATTGCCAACACATATTGCACACCGCCCATTGGCCAGCTAACCAGGCTCAACAACATATATGTGAACACCAAGCCGCATCGCCGCTACAGCGAAGATAGTTTCACCGGTCCACCAGAAGTTCGAAGCCTGCAGCTCGATACCAGCTCGCGAAACGTGGCTCTTCAACAACAGGCGTCGTTGTTGTGGCTGTGACATCAACAAGTCAACACTCATGTTCCCTTAGCAGGTAAAAATAAAGATACCATCTTCTGATTGGTTATGTGAAATCCGGGAGTTAAAGTTGAGAATTCTGTGTTGAACCTGCTATTTCTGAAATCAGTACCGATAAACATCCCACCTTTTTCGGTTGCCTTATTAACACAGCATGCTGCACTAAACAGAGCTCCATTCACACGCCCGGTATCCAGTATGAACCCGAAGGAATAAGGTTGGGACGCATGTAGATGTGAGCGACGACTGATTCGGAGCAGACCCATACTCTGGTTACTACAACGATATTGCAGCCAAGCCTAGTTAAAAATACGGTGAGTATAAACGAGATGAGGAGACCAAGACCACTGGTTGCATACCTTCTGTGGCTCGGGTTGTAGAACTGCTGGTGTTGACGGGAGCAGCAGCGGTGGTTGTGGCGGTGGCCGGTGTGTTCGCGGTTGTCGCCTTCGTCGTCATCATCGTCGTCACCGTTGTCAGTGCTGGAGAGTCAAAAAGATCAAAGCACATGATTGTCAAATGACAGTCTGATTGGCATGATAACACACCTGGTCTCATCAATGCATTAATCTATTTCGGTAAATTGAACAGCATTCTCGGTTCAACTACCTTCCACTGTATATTGCAACGCAATCAGGTTGTCATTCCAAATTCACTTGCGATGATGCACACTCGATATCTCTGTTCAAGCGCCGGTGATACACTAAACACACTATGCTGCAACTCTAAAACATCATCCATCATTGACAACGAAGACTAGGACAGTCAGATGACTAACGATCCTCGATGCCGCCAGCTGCTGCCACGGTTAACCAGAAGTCGGGGTGGCAGCCTACAAAGCACACCGAGCAGTTGGATAGAAATTTTACCTGTCCAGTTGGCGCGATGTTCATGGAGCCTGGTGATTTGCTTGTAAATGTTTCGTCACCAACCGAGCTGATGTCGACTCGGTACCTTGAGCAGTAATACCGATGATGTTATTGGGCGTTAAGTAATCATGATTCCCATAGAAGCTAGTCAAACAATAATAGGGCTTGTGAACAACTGTTTCCACTTTATTCAAACACAACTAGACATGATCTGATTTCTTTGCCACATTATGACAATGATGTGAGTGCACATCACATGTTGGGTACGCCCACTCTGGACAGAACGCTACTGAAATCCGTAAAATTACAGGGCGGCCGTAAAATCTCCGAACTCCTACACTAATTGGATGTACTGGCACGATTCGCATCACACACACACATGTGCGTACTCTCATGGGATTCAACTTCATCAGCGCTATTTATTTTATTCCCTCTCTCCTATCTAACTTGTATGGATCATCTATAATTACAACATCGCTTTGTTGCGCTGTTCCCGCCGAAACGGAACCGAAGAATTTCGAGAACCCCAGGCCAAACAACAACAATATTTGTGGTCTCAAATGAATGCTACCTCATACGATGAGTATTCAATCACAGCTGTCGTCTGCAAAACGATTTGTTTATCTGACATTTTGTGTCCCCATCGCTTACTCCCTTTCTTTAAATCTCAATGCTTAACAAGCAAACCGCCCATCTGATTATTCTTACTCTGCCAGGCGTGGATGCACCGAACGCGTTCACATTGGAAATACAATCACAGGTAGAAAACCCCACCACTGACCGAGAATTCATTGATCGTAGCAATGGTTTTGGACGACCAGTCAACAGTTGCCCCTTATTCAACACCAAGGCTGACAGTAGTACGTGGCTTTCTTCCATACCATAGAAATGCACGGACCGGAATCCGAATTGCCGCAGCAAGTTTCCTTCTAAATGGGCAAAGCTCACAGTTATCCAGAGGAAAATACATATTAGATGCTCACTGAGTAGGTGAGGCCTCATGTTGAGTACGCAATTCAGGTGTGATAACTCTGGTCTTAACATACTCTGATTGCACTGGATACCGCCTAGCGAAGGGCAACCAAAACTGAAGGTAATACTTCACCTGCCATACCACCTGCGATTGAAAACATTAGTACTGTACAGCGGACGTTTCCCCGACTGCGGGCGAGCTCATTTTGGTGTATCAGATCTTGAAATACCGCAGTCACGCTTGCCGTCACCTTCCGAAACAGCCGCAACACAAAATTGAGGAGCCACCATCTGAAACTAGCTATGCAATACAGTCGGCTGAAACGCCGCCGGAAATATTTTTCTCTTGGAATTCGTCATCCAAGGAACATCCTTTCGATGTTTGTCATTTTTGCGCCTACGCTACTGATTTCTTTAGTCGAGTTGACTTTACCGCAGGAAATCGGGGTGCAGGGGACCATGGAGACGCTAAACATTCGTGCACTCACCGGCCGATGTCGGATAGAGTCGCAGTTGGCAAGGATAACCGTCTGCTCAGCTGATGATGACAAGCCAGTTAAACGAAATCCCGTTAGATCAGTGAGCAGTGTTCCAGAGTCAATTGCCATGGACACGCAAAGGAATGACTCATACAGATGGGCTCATCTCTGTAACTTGCAGCTATCGGAGCTGGAGGGAAACCTGCGTCCTTGATGGGATGCGATAACTCGTGTCGCCATTGAGTTTTGGAGCAGAGTCGCGGTGGTCCTAGTGATCCGTACGTGATCAGAACCCCACTCGGTTGGATAGTGTTGGGTCCAACCAGATTATCCGCATCTATCGAAGATTAGCCTAAGTCAGTTCTAGGAGATTGGCCTCGAGAAGACCCATTCGGTTCCTTTTGCTAACATCTACAACTCTCAATGACAATGTACAATGATATATAACGTGTAAAAAGCAGATGCTTGATATATACTTTATGGTGTTTAGCGGGTCAATAATGATAGAGAATGGATGATGGGGTCGCATCTTCGAAACCAATAAGCAAGCGAATGATTGCCCTCCAGTCGTTTGTTATACATCATTTGCTGAAGCATTGACATTATTAGTTTTGACCGGCGGTAGTCTTGTTTCGCGACATCAAATTTGCTTCGATTCGGTTTATTGGTGTGCCCCATGCGGCTACCTGCTCAAGACGTGTGGGCGTGAATATTACGTACAACATATCGGAGTGTTGTACGCGCATGGGAGCATGAGAGTTTGTGGCGAAATGCCGCCGCCCTTCAGTATTTCCAGCAGTGTAAGGCAAAATTGTTCACTGTCAACTTTCCCCTTTAATTTCGCTATTGACGAAATCATAGAAAGAGCGTTCGATGGACATGATTTATAAGGTGTAGAGTTGCTTCCTGGTGGGCGACTTCTTGACTTGGTGTATGCCTGTAACATCGCTCTTATGTGTGGCAGCGCCCAAACTTGCCAAGCTGCAACGGACAGCTTAGCACTGGTTCGTAATCGTTTTAGCCTATGATTTGCTCGCTCAGGATGCAAAATACTTCTCCGAGATTGGCAGGTACCTAACCCTGTGCTGACCCTCGGTGGCTAACAACCAGAAATCATTGAGGAATTCAAGTATCTGGGTCGCTATATTAATGCCCGTTGGATTGAGGATGAGTTCACAAACCATAGAGCAAACGCTCAAAGTGCTTCTGCCAATCTCCGGCACATGTGGCGCCCACGGGTTGTCACCCTCGCCCTGATGAGCAGCCGTCCGTGCAACCCTCCTGTACGGTTATGAAACCTGGCCCATCTAGTCGGCAGACATAAAGAGGCTAGCTGCGTTCGACCATCGGTGCTTTCGCAGCTTAGTTCACGTCTGGTGTGAGCACCACATAAGCAATGAGCGTGTTCAACGTCCCGTATTTGGTGCAGGAAGAGCGAGTGATCCGCTCAGCACCGTTAGGTCACGCGTTAGGCTCGGATGGTTGGGCCACGTGTTGCGCATGTCAGCCCACCGACTCCCGCGACGTGCGTAGTTTGCGCGCCAAGTTCTGTATGGAGCAAAATGAGGGGAGGCCAAGTAGTGACTGGGTCAAGTGGAATAAAAACGCTCACCTCGAAAATGGCGTCAGTTGGTGCATCCCGACTGCCGGGTTGGGGAGCGAAGAACGGTGAACACGTTTGGTTGGATACACTCGCTGACACGGCTAGGATCCGACCCTACTGGCATCCGTAGTTTGCGTTGCTAGTCCATCTCACTCTCCTTGATACTCCCTCTCCAATCACGATCTCATTGCAAATTATTACTACGAGACTTAACATTATGTTGCATGATTTTTTCCAATTGTGTAGTGTCACATATAGCATCGCAATTTGAAGTGCGGCACATTAGCTGAGGCGTGCTTCTCCCCGTCCTCTAACGTCTAGTGATGATGATGATGATGCTGAGTTGTTAACCAAGCTGAAATGTTTAGTCACCACGAATCCACAGGAACCCCAGCGTCCTTCTACTGATGTCGAAACACTCAGTATCACTCGGCCAGTTTTTCCTTGTTACTCACTTACCAAAAACCTTACCTTTATTTGTCTGCTTGTTGCAGATATTTGTATGTCACCTGAGACTGCAGGACGCAGATGCCTATAGCATAACCAACGGTAGCAGTACTTCTCGTCAATATTCTACCGTAACAGATGCTTCAACTACTCGCGATGATGTAGCTCGTCGAACAATTGACATAATAGGAGAAATTCCTTGCATCAGCGAGAACGTGAGACAGACGTGCACACGCCCATCGAGATGAAGGGTAGTGCTTTGGAGTGCCAAGTTTCTGAAACTCACAACAGCACTGTGTCAAAATCTATTGCCTTGACTTCGAAATGTGTGGCGAAGTAATTCGGGAATGTACAGGCTGTTTACATGAGCAGCGCAGATTTCTGCAATACTGGGGATATATCCAGAAGTAAGTGGTAGTACATAGTAAGGTACCTTAACTAACGACGTGTAGACTTAGTGAAACTTTTAGCCACCTAAATGATCTATGGCAAGGAGCAGTTTTTCAAGTGATTGCAAAGCTAGTGCACTAGTTTGGAAGAGCGATGATGGTCAGTGCGAACAATGAACTACATGGAAAGGCTATCAGACGCGGCAATTGAAGCAATCGATACCGGAGGGGATACCGATGATAAGAAGTTTCGGAAGAGAGTAGGATAGCCGCCGGAGGAGTGTACGTTTTGAAATAACTTTAATCTCTTGCACCAGATGAGTTATTTCGGCTTGATGACTCAGTCTCCTTACTCACACCAAATTCCCCCTCCTCCGAACTAACAACCCACTTTCCGCGCTTTAGACCGTTGCATTCTCAAACTAGTGTTGGTTTTCATTCTTTTCGCTTGCATGCAATGTATGTATCAAGGTCACATCTTCGCTAGTCTGCAGCTTACGATACTGTTACAGTATCTGTTATCACCCACCGCCCGCACGTTGCAAAACTAGTTCTGAGTCCTGTCGTGCACACTTATGGAACCGCGGTTGATGGATGATAGCATGAAATCTTCCGCCCGGAGTTCCGGTTTATAGCTAGAAGAAGCATTATTAATGTACGTTTCGGATGACATATATATCTTTGGTGTGGTTCCTGCGTTTTTCTGGCTTCCGCCATGATGTAGCAGATTTATCACCATGTCAGTTCTCATGTTTCAATGGCTGGCTGAATCGCAGCTGCGCTCCTCTCATTGGTTGTGTGAAAT
This sequence comes from Dicrocoelium dendriticum, assembly GCA_944474145.2. Taxonomy (NCBI): domain Eukaryota; kingdom Metazoa; phylum Platyhelminthes; class Trematoda; order Plagiorchiida; family Dicrocoeliidae; genus Dicrocoelium; species Dicrocoelium dendriticum. The sequence goes on from OX104063.1 coordinate 59,817,175, forward strand.
CTGGACGGTTAAATGTGTTTATTCTGTGAGTTGTGTCTGTTACCACCGGATTGAGTAGCGATCCACATCCCGGTTTTTCTGTTGCTTGTTTTGTGCAACACAAACTGTTGTCTCTCAACCACATCATACTTCGTGCTCATGTCGTGGCGTCGTTCCTCGAAGAATGGCTTTTGAACATCGTTCTATTCAAGTCGGGTTTAATCAGATCCAACGGAGTGCGCAGACGTCGCCCCCTCAGAAATTCACGCGGTGCATGATCCGTGGTAGTGTGTGGCGTAATAAGGTACTGTAGTAGGGATTTGTCAAGGCGGGTTTATAAACTTCCAGCCTGTTGTTTGACCACACTCTGTTTGATTGTCGCAACCGCTCTACCTGCCGGACCATTGGACGAAGGGTATTATGGTGCCGAGCGACCCTGCTTGATTTCACTCTGGCGCACTGGTTGTCCAAACTCATCGTTGGTTAATGACGAACATCGCATACCATGCGTAGCAAATATGTTCCTTAAGATGGGCCATTTTCATAAGAACACTGGCAAAGATGATTTGTTCCCTTGGCACCTAGCGCACACTTGTACACTTTGTTCTATCTCGCGATCGACTCAGAGGCACCAGATATAGTTGCGCCCTAGTACCTTCATCTTTGAATTTCCTTTGTGACCCACAAGTAGTTTCCGTACGATTGTTTGAGGATGCCGTTTAGGAACGGTGACCCGTGAGCCTCAAAGTATACAACTATCCCCAGAACAGCTCATCTCCGACTGTGAAATGTCCTCAAACTCTCGTCCACCCTATCCGGCCAACAAGTTACAATGTACTCCTGAACCTTCTACTGTTAGGGGTCACACCTTGTTTCCAACTTTATCTCCGTTACTGTCACTGGCGAATCATTTAAACAAGATATCATTTGCACCAGTTATATGCAAGCTGGCGTGTGGCTCGGAACCTCCCGTAATGGAAGTAGACTGAGAGCACTGGCATACTGCTTCCCCTTGTCTGGAAGATATTTCAACTGATACCGTTGGCCAGGGAGGAGTGAGGCCTATGGAAGCAAACAGAGCAATGCGATTTTGTGTATCGCTTTTGACTCACTCAGAATTCCCAGTAATGACTTATGACCTATGTGTATTTCACATCTCTGCCCGAACAGGTATTGGTGCAGACAGACAACCCTAAATACGACCGTCAAATACACCTTAGCAGTTTGGCGTAGTTTTGCTCGGCCTAGGATAAGCTCCGAGAAGCAAATGCAACTGGTTTGTTTTCTCCTCTCACATTTAGCTGTAACTGGGCATTCCGACCGTGGAGGGCGATACATCACATACCAATGTCATGTAGTTTATACTCATAGTCAGCCGAAACCGGCCAATTCCCTTTTGGCTTGGCATAAAGCTAATTCCTCCGTCTCAGACCACACCCACTGAGTGCCTTTTCATAACAAATGTTGCAAAGACTACAACACTGTGGCTGATCATGGAACAAACCTTAAGCAGTGCTTGTGCATCTCCAAGCACAGCCTCAACTCTTGTTGGTTCCTTGGTTTTTGTGCCTCGAAAATAGACCGAATTTTCGCATCACTCTTCTTCAGTCCCTCTGCACAGATCCGGTAACCCAAATGATCCACGTGGAATGCCAAAACTACATTTATTTCCCCTTTTCTAATCCAAACCACTTTCCTTCAGATGGCCTGGAGCGATTCGCAGAGTTTTCAGAAGTTCGTCAATTGTTGCCTCCATCACCAGGATATCGTTTAGGTACATGAAAGCCTTAGACAGGTCTGTTATTATGTTCTCTGTGGTTCGTTGGAAGTTGACCAGAGCCGAGTAGATGCCGAAAGGCAGTCGATTATACCTGAACAAATCCTGGTGATTGCCGTCATTCCTGTGTTTATTTATTTTGCAGTTCGAGTTGCTGTGGGACGTGTGCGAGATCTAAAGTTGAAAAATGTTAGCTATTGCCGAGGTGAGCGCAAACGCCCTCCCTTTTTGAATGGGATATTTCCCAACCGGAATACGGCAATATGCAGTAATTTTGTCGTCACCACAGATGCGAATCGATCCATCAGCCTTGAATTTTCGTACAATTGGTGTAGTCAGTTTTGAAAACTGTACTAGCTCTATGACGCCGCTGTTCCGTGGTTGATCTAGTTCTTCTTCTACCTTCAATCGCATCAGATACGACAGTAAACGAGCTCAGATGAATTGTGGCCGCGAGCCAGGCGGAATGTGATTATTAACTTGTCGACCGGTGAACATCCTTTCGTATGATTTTTCGAAGGCTGGTGCGTGTTGCTGGAGCAGCGTTTATGTCTCTGATGACAAGAAAACTTGCCATATCTACAAATCCGGAACTTGACTAATCCAGTCGTGGCCCTGCAACTTTGAACCGTCTCCATGTGCGATGCATATGGTTTCTCGGATTGCCGACACTCCGTATGATACCTCAACCTCCCTCATCCCCAGCAGTGTCACTTCCCCATCCGTGTGTGCACGCAATCGCAGAGATGCCCAGCACTGTGTGGTGTGGCTCGTACGGGCCATCTTTGCGACCAAGTTCCTTCCCAGCACAATATTATTGCACTGTCCGCGCCCATTTTCGAAATGTACTGGAATCAGTTCAACGTAAAGCTGTATGCGATATGGTGGTTGTGTGTCAGGTGGTTGGGTGTAGTGCATATTCCTGCGGTACAATAGCAACAGGTTGGTGATGTGCGTTCGCATTGGAACGGCACAAACTTGCCAAATGCTCACGTTTTGGATATTTGTTACAAATTACCTGCGATTGCGTACCCTGTCTATGCCACAAGGCGCAGCGACAGCAGGGGAACGAACTCATGGTGTTTTACTAAGTTTGCTGATTTCGCTCGGGAAATCATCAATACATGGCTTTGTATTCAGGTGCAAATTCTGCAGAAACTGGGCATTATTTTTAGAAGCCTCCGTGCCCGTCGCAACATCCTACACACTTTCCAATGTCAATGCGTCATCATCCAACAGGTAGCGTTGAGCGCGAACGTTTTTTACTCCAACAACGTGACGATCCTGGTTCATCTTAATTCGGTTGTAACCGAAAGCCCCATATTCCGTGAACTTACGAAGCTCAACATTGAAGGAAGCAACCGACTCCCTCATTCTGTACACGCATACTGAACTTTCACTATTGCGCAAGTGTTTATGGTTTTGGGTTGTAGTGATTGGAGACCAGTGTGACCAGCTCATCAACTTGTCAAAGTGCGATAAACCTGGGGTCGCTAGATTGCAAACCAGTTCCTGTTTGCAAGTCACAATTACTCTGTAGGATGTTCACAATTGCGGTTGTCAATGGCAATTTCACACGCCGGGAAAATCACTTCAAACGTCCAATGTAATGGTTCAAGGAACCGGATGGAGACACTATTTGGTTCGACTAATTCATTGCCAATATTGTAGTAATGTGCACACACAGCCAAATTCGTAGTCCTTTCTGTTATGCACTCCTTTAAGCACACTCGCGTCAAGCGCATTGCTCGACAGGAAGTGGCTCGTGATAACCAGTCACAATAATTCAGCGCAAGTAGAGAGCTCGTCTTCCTTGACATGTGAGCCATGTTCACTCAATTGAAAAAGTAACCTCTTTAAAGTTATTTGGTAGCAGTTCACCTAGTGCACTCATCATAATATTTATCCAGACCCTGGGGTCTCGTGTGTCTGGCTATCTCCTCTCTTAGTGTCACGGATGCTATTGGAGCAACGTTTGTACCACGCCATTCTTGCGGAGAAGCAATGATGCGCACGTTGCTTCTCTCATTTGTCGTCTTGCCGCGTTATTTGGACGGTCGCAACATACCGTTGGTTTCAACAAGAATCATATTTTTGTTTGTTAAGCCAAATGCAGGCTAGTAACTTGTTGACGATGAACCAGAAATTCTTAAAATTACCATTACAGTAGCATAACACTAGTGTAAAAGTTGACACTAATGGAATCACCTATTCTCTAAGTTCACCCTAGAATATGAACGCAGTGGCACGATGTCCTTCCTAGACGTCCAGATTAGTAGAAAACTAGATGGATCGGTCCAAACGGGGTGCATAGAAAGGCAACGTGGAATAGACACTATATACATTTTACCAGCTTTGCCCTAATAAATCAAAAGCGCAACTTGATTCGACGTCTAACCGAAAGGGCCAGAAGGATTTGTAGTGAGGACACGTTTGCGGATGAGCTCCGTTTCTTAAGTGGCCTTTTCGAGAGAAATGGCTGTCCAGAAAAAGTTGTTCGGAAAAAGGTGGGGTGCGGAGATGTGAGAGATAAACTAACTTCGGCCGTAGATAAACCGGTTTATTTGTCGTTGCCGTTTAAGGGGCATGGAATAAGGCAGGTAGCGTGTAGAAGCATATCCGACGCTATGAACCATACCTATTATGCAGCAAGCATACAGCTAAGCTCTACTTCAACACCAATCGTGAGGCGTCAACTCGAAGTCAGATTTCCTTGGTCGACTGCTTCGTTCTGTGTATATTCCTTTTATTGTTCATTTCAAGCAAGGTACATCGGAAGAATCACCAGGATGCTGTTTGAAAGAATGTGTAAGCATTGTCTAACTAGCCTACGCATTGGTGGGAGTAAAACTGTGATGAGCGGCGTGTTGGCAGGTTTGGTTGATTCTAACCACCCAATCGACACCTGCCAATCTTTCCAGCCCATTTACTGTGTAACTAATGGAATTTTACTGATTATTCAGCGGTGCTCACAAGCCAGATATACTAACCACCAATTCTGCAAACGCACTAGATGGTCGTTTCACAGCAGCAACTTATGCCACATAGCCATGGAGAGCTGAGGCAGACCATCATAACTTGCAAGCCAATAGAATCATCATATTTTCTTTCTTTCTGCAGGTGATGCTGGGTCTATAAATGTCAGTGGCATACAGTAAAACTCAGTATTAATCAACATTTTCATCTGTTAGTGATTCATCAGGTAGAGGGTAGACTGGCTCAGGTGCTGGTTTGGTGGTCACCTCGAAGAATTCGAGGTTCACCAGAGTGCACTGAGGTCGGGTGACGCGCTACGCGTTGCAGCATTAAAGGCTCAACCCGAATGCCAATCGCCTCGCAGATGGAACTCCACTGGTTGCGATCGTCTTGCAACTTGCCTTTTATTGTGCCAGATTTGGATTCGGAACATTGGTGCACAAGAGAGTTAACGCAACGTGGTTTTGTCTAGCAAGTTTTGGCTTTATACTTTTTGCCGGCAAATCGGGTTGTTTAGAGAGCATCACTGGATTTGACGGTGAAAGCTACTTTGCACCACGCGTGCTCGGTATTGAAAATGGACCTATGTGTGTCCCTTCCGGTGTGTTTATCGAGGCGATCGATGCGTAGGTTAGCTGCTTGTTATCTGCACCGCATTTCCTTCGGCTCTGAGCTGTCGGTGTCATGGCTGAATCTCCAAGCGAAGCGTCTATGGTTGGAGAAGTGGAAGCAGGCATGTTTGAGGTTTGCCCACTTATGGGAGTGAGGTGACCCAGTGGATTTAGAGTCACAGACGCTGCAGTGCGGTTGGAGCGTCTAGCTCTCTTCTTCGGTTTAGACTCAGGGCTTACTTTAGCCGGGTGAGGTATTATCGTCGCCATATTTACCTCCGTGTGATCGATCTTAGTATTTACAAATTGCGCGATTATCTCAGTCATCCTATCGCATTTTTTTCATGAGAAAGATAAACAGTTGATAACTGGAATGACTTGACATGTTGGGCAAAACCAAATTGTGTCCGCAACTTGGTTTGTCTGTCTCACTTCTTGGACGGATTTTTCTGCACATTGCGGACAGTAGGATCTGATGCAGCTAGAACAGGTAATATTGATCTTAAACACTTTACTGCAGTTGTCTGCGCAACATAGGAGACGTTGAACCACAGTCCCACAGGATCCGTGTCTTATCGCGCTTGCGAAGAATAAACTGTTTTCTACATCAGTAGAGGATTCTAGTGTCAGTCGAATAAGTCTGGGTTCTCCATAGTTTACAGAGTTCGGATGACTAGTATTCCGTAATATGTTTATGGGTTTGGCTTTAACACTCATCAACATGCCAGTGATAATCGTCTCAGGCGTCTCTCAATCTTAACAGTAATTGAGGTCCTAGCTGGTTTCGTCTCGACAAGGGACATTTGAGCTACAGGTACCGAGGGTTGGTGTTCAGCTGCTTCATACGTGTTAATAATAGATGTCAGCTCTATTAGAGTTTGTTTAACCAGACGTGTCGGTTGGTGCCTGATTTTCGTTGCTATTAGTACTACTTGACTCTCGCAGCTATGGTCAGTTTTCGCTTGGCGTTATACCAAAATTAGAGGAGTAAACGGAGATAGGGATGTAGCTGGTTACGGTTACGTGGAAGCGACTTGTGCGGCAGTCAGTTACTTAGAGGCCACTACGCTTCCTTGGTGTATGCTCTCTTCCATTGAAGTAATCATATCGTTCATCATATCGTTCATCCGTAGTACAGAACCAAAAGACATCTTGTGAGCTGTTTCGCTCTCATACCTGTTGTTGGGACAAAGTTGCACACTTCGGATGATACCATCCCAAACATTAAGCGCAAACCAATTTTAACTAACCAAACCTATTTTAACTAAGCGATGAGCTTCGCCTAACCCACAAATGCCGTTTGCTTGGAACGCTTCTGGATTTGCACTTTGTCGTTCAACGTGGTATCGGTACCTGACCCAATGGGTTGGTTGATGTTCGGCACTTTTCCAGCTTTAATGGTGGCGCACATCGATCAAGCGAGCGTTTTGATTACAAACTCGAATCCAAGCGTTGTCGTTCAAGCTGGTGGTCGGGCAGACACCGGTTCGATTACCATATAAAAAAGCCAAGATGGCGGACACTGACAACAGATGGGTCAATCCTTGAGATCTCCGAAAGTAGCCAGTGAATATCTAGCAAATTTGAACAGACGGAAAAGTACACCAAAAGAAACTTGGTGGTGCACAGTTCATACAAAAAACATCTGTCACGCAGTAATCCCGAAAAAATAGTAGTGTTAAGCATGCAAAATGCCAACGACCAGTTACTACATCAGCTCAGCGAGTATATGCAACAGGGGTGGCCTCAGAACAACACAGTTCCCGGTGAGTTCATTTCATATCCCGCAATTCGGACTGAACCGTCTATGATAGCTAGTTATCTGATGTCTATTTCGGTGTTTATAGCTCCACGTCTGTTGGGAAACGATGGTCGTTGCCGTCCCGCGTAGCTAGGTAACCCCAAACACGCACTGGTAACCGTTGAGTTGCTGGTTCGATCCCTACCAGGGTCCGATAAAATGCGCACTGCCGAAGATACCTGAAATTTGAAACGCGTGTACAGTGCTTTCCGGCCGTGTGACGGCTGTCTGAGTGAGTCTAGATGTGACGAATTTCTACCGATATCATTCAATTCCCCCTACTACTCTTCTGTTAACGAAATAATTGCTTGGACACATGATGGACACCTGGGTATCGCTGGCACAAAAAACCGAGCGAAACACTCCTTTTAGTGGCCACGAATGGCATCTAGCATTCAGGCACTTGTGATGAACTGTACCGCTTGTCGTTTAGCGTACAAAATTTCTCACCTAGTCGAAGCCCTCATACAGCCTATGACTTACCCGATGAAGCCGTGCGCAAAGATCGCCATTGATATTATGGGTCCTTTGGCCACCGCTCCTACGAATAGGAGAACTGTACTGGCAGCTATATGTTGTCACAGTAAGTGACTTGAAGTCCACATGTGCGACCAAGTGACTACATCGGTTGTGTTACACTAGTTAAAACCATTGTTCAGTACATTCGGACTACAGGAAGAAATAGTCACGGACAACGGACCACAATTTCGCAGCCACGATATTGCAGTTCTCCTCCAGTGCCATAACATAACACCTTCTAGAACTGCACCTCACAATCCTGCGGCCAGTGGTATGGTCGAGTGGATAAACAAATTCCTACCCGTATCCAAGTAGGAGGGTCAGACTGGGAAGATGTGATCTTAACCGCTGTATTTTCTGACGGAACTAGTGATAACAGGGCTACTGGAAGAACGCTGGCGGAGCTGATGTTAGGAAAAGCTTTACGCACCAAAGTAAATGTTGCACATAACCTGTCACCTGCGGGACGTGCAGAAATTTCAAATCGTATTGAAATTTGCCAAAATTCCTGAGCAATATTGTCAACCCCAAAGCAGCCTGCAGCATACTTACGTGTTTAAAAGCGGGCTAGGATTCAAGGCCTCACAGTTCTATCCGTACCACTGCAAAGCACAAAGAAACTAGGACCACGGAACTATCGACTGGCAAACGGCCTAATTGCCAACACATATTGCACACTGCCCATTGACCAGCTAACCAGTCTCAACAACATATATGTGAACACCAAGCCACATCGCCGCTACTGCAAAGATAGTTTCACCGGTCCACTAGAAGTTCGAAGCCTGCAGCTCGATACCAGCTCGCGAAACGTGGCTCTTCAACAACAGGCGTCGTTGTTGTGACCGTGACATCAACAAGTCAACACTCATGTTCGATTAGCAGGTAAAAATAAAGATATCATCTTCTGATTGGTTGTGTGAAATCCGGAAGTTAAAGTTGAGAATTCTGTGTTGAGCTTGCTATTTCTGAAATCAGTAACGATACACGTCCCGCTTTTTTCGGTTGTTTTCTTAACACAACACACTGCACTAAACAGAGCTCCATTCACACCCGATATCCAGTATGAACCCGAAGGAATAAGGTTGGGACGCATGTAGATGTGAGCGACGACTGATTCGGAGCAGACCCACACTCTGGTTACTACAACGATATTGCAGCCAAACCTAGTTAAGAATACGGTGAGTATAAACGGAATGAGGAGACCAAGACCACTGGTTGCATACCTTCTGTGGCTCGGGTTGTAGAACTGTTGGTGTTGACGGGAGCAGCAGCGGTGGTTGTGGCGGTGGCCGGTGTGTTCGTGGTTGTCGTCGTCGCCATCGTCGTCGTCACCGTAGTCAGTGCTGGAGAGTCAAAAAAATCAAAGCACATGATTGTCAAATAACAGTCTGATTGGAGTGATAATCTCATCAATGCATTAATCTATTTCGGTAAAGTGAACAACATCCTCGGTTTAACTTCCTTCCACTGTATATCGCAACGCAGTCAGGTTGTCATTCCAAATTCACTTGCGATGATGCACATTCGGTATCTAGTTCAAGCGCTGGTGATGCACTAAGCACAATATGCTCCAACTCCAAAAGGTCATCCATGATCGACAACGAAGACTAGGATAGTCAGATGACTAACGGTCCTCGATGCTGCCCGCTGCTGCCACGGTTAACCAGAAGTCGGGGTGGCAGCATACAAAGCACACCGAGCAGTTGGATAGAAGTTTTACCTATCCAGTTGGCGCGATGTTCATGGAGCCTGGTGATTTGGTCGCAAATGTTTCGTCACCAACTGAGGTGATGTCGACTCGGTACCTTGAGCAGTAACACCGATGATGTTATTGGGCGTTAAATAATCATGATTCCCATAGAAGCTAGACGAATAATAATAATAATAGGGCTTGTGACCAAATGTTTCCACTTTATTCACACACTACTAGTTATTATCTAATTTCTTTGCCACATTATGCCGGTGATGTGAGTGCACATCCCACGTTGGGTACGCCACTCTGGACGGATCGCTACTGAAATCCGTAAAATTACAGGGCGGCGGTAAAATCTCCGTCATCGTACTCTAATTGGATGTACTGGTACGATTCGCATCTCACCAGCACACACACACACACATGTGCGTACTCTCATGGGATTCAACTTCATCAGCGCTATTTATTTTATTCCCTCTTTCCTATCTCACTTTTATGGATGATCTATAATTTCAACATCGCTCTTTTTGTCCTGTTCCCGCCGAAGCGGAATCGAAGAATTTTCTGAACCCCATGCCGAACAACAACAATATTTGTGGTCTCAAATGAATGCTATCTCATATGATGAGCATTCACTCACAGCTGTCGACTGCTAAACGATTTGGCTATCCGACATTTTGTGTCCCCATCGCTTACTCCCTTTCTTTTAATCTCAATGCTTAACGAGTAAACCGCCAATCTGCTTAATCTTACTCTGCCAGGCGTGGACGCACCGAACGCGCTCACATTGGAAATTTATTCACTGACCGAGAATTCCTTTATCGGAGCAATGGTTTTGGACGACCAGTCAACAGTTGCCCCTTATTCAACACCAAGGCTGACAGTAGTATGTGCATGTCTTCCATACCATAGAAATGCACGGACCGGAATCCGAATTGCCGCAGCAAGTTTCCTTCTAGATGGGCAAAGCTCACAGTTATCCAGAGGAAGATACATATTAGTGAACCAGGTTCTCTATGGTTCTGTGAATCATATATGGATATCCCACTGGTGAAGATTGCGCGTGAACTAGCGCAGAAACACGAACGACTGGTGGTAATCATTGAACAAACGAGGGAAACTAAAGTCGATTTATTTGAGGAAAGTTTGACAGTGAGCACTACCAGACAATTCCATTAGACTCCGCTGCAAAACAGCGGAAGAATGCTGGGCAGAGCATTAGAACTGCGTCCATTGTGGCTTTTGAAGTCAAAGCCACTAGCTGCCCAAAACGCCTGAGGCAACGACCGCCAGTCCGATTGGAATAAGTGCAATCAGGGCCTCATCCACCCTCCAAACTGTTGCAGAATTTCAGAAGGACGTCTACATTGTTGGTGGTTGAAACATGCTTTTTGCCGAAACCAACCGGAAACTTAGGTCTTCAGTCACCACCACTGAGTGTAAATTAAATGAAGAAGGCAAAGTTGCACTTCCACAGCCTCCACCGATTGTATGAATAACATCTGGGTCGATGACATCCATCCGAGTTACACATAATTTACCATCGGCAATCTTCACTAAGGTTCCAGGGTAAGTTCAATTGCCTTAAAAAGAATACAGTTCGATGATGTAAACCATTGTAACTCCATATGGGACATCATATGTGTTGCGGTTATGCTCGTCAAATTGACACGGATCACGCGTCACCCAAACTTACAGCACTACGATGAACCGAGAATTCTCCATGGTCCACTGGCTTCCGCCGGTGAAGCAGAAGCTATTCTGTTCTGGATACCGCGCCTTCGGAATGGGTCATGTTCCATTCGCATCTTCCCGGATATTCCGTAGAGAGAGCCCAAACAGGCGGAGCATGATACGGAGGAACACCGAAAGGAATCTGTGGCTAGGACCATCCTTGTATACGGTATTCCCGAGGCTGGAGGTCATGATCGGCGCGAAGCGACCGTCCACGACAAAGAGCAGTGGCGATACATTAGAGAGCCCCTGTCCCTGAAGAATGTCATAACGCAATAGATCTCGAGGCTACGCAGGTCGCCAAATTACAAACGAAATGGTCCGATGATTGTGAAAGGGGTGCTTCAATCCATGGAAATATCAAATAGGGTGTTATATAACTGGTATGCTGGCCGTAGTAGCCTTCCTTCCGAGCTCCGGATGAAATCAGATTCCCCTAAGCAAACATGCGAATGCAGCCACTTAGACAGACCACCACTAGATAACAGTTCCGATCACTTCACACAGCTAGCCGACGAAACTGACAAACGCACACTATGCATCATATATAAAGAGAGGAGCATAGAGGTAGTGGCGGGATCACTGGATCTCGCAGTTGAGTTCACCATCATCCAACCCAACAAACGATTAGTTGGCACGCTTTCTGTTCGACCAACTCAGCTGCGGTAGCAAAGGTGCAATCTTCTCGATAATCACCACCGAACAAGCCATCTTGCTATCGCTGTGAAAGTTCTTCGCATGAAGCAAACTCTCACACTTGTCCCGCACTCAGCCTTAAGTGCGGCAAAATTTTGGCAAAATTTGGCACAATGCCCAATGTTTTCGGTCGCAAGCCGTCGCAACTATCAACAACGATGCTACACCTGAAGGCCATGTTGCTGATCGATCTCATGAGAACATTTATTCCATCACCGCCAATGATAGCACTCCATAATATCTAACAATACCCGTTGGTGAACCAAATTTGCTTTTCGCTGATATTCGTACTGTCAATCCTTACCATTAAGGGCGCTGTTCCACTTGAAATGGAACTAGGTTCTGCTTCTCCAGTTACCATTGTACCTTTCCGATTTCACGAACACTACTTATCCCAGTATACTTTACAGCCTACGTCGCATTCATTTTGGAGTTACAGTGGAAACAGCTTAACTACATTGGGAATCATTATCGTGCCTTTACAGCTGCATTCGGTAGGTGCGAATATTGCAGTATACATTTCTTCAGACAACAAACGATCCTTACTTGGAAGAAACGTCATAGTGGCTTTTCTAGAAGTACCATCTTTCGACCGCATGTTTGTTCCTTCCGTTGTGGTGGCATGCTGGCAAGAACGTTATCTCAAACTTTTTCAGCAGTCCATCGTACCCATTTCATGTGGCGTACATTGCATTCAGCCGAAGAGGATGAAAAACCGGCTGCCATTGGTCAACCTCGGTCTATTCCGCTAACAAAATGTCAAGCTGTCTCAGCGGCCCTGCAAGAGACGCTGGCAAATGATTTTATTGCACCCATCGACTGCTCTGAGTAGGTGCATCCAATGGTAAGTGTCCTGAAAAAAAAGCACTGTCAGGATATGCATCGATTTTCAGGGGCTTAATAAGCGTATCGTCGTCGAGCGATTCGTGTTGCCATCCAACAAATAATTCACTGTATGTTTAGCTGGTGCAACCGTTTTTCCCGCCTATATTTGAAAAGTGCATTCTTCCATTTGCCATTGGCCAACGATTCGAAGCCCCTTGCTGCCTTCCGTGCCTCCGATGGCTTATTTCATACAAAGTGTTGCCAATGGGTTTGAGTTCCGTACCCGCTGCTTGGGAAAGCTTTATGACTCACACCTTGACGGGTATTGAGTTGTGGGTTACCTGTGTGGATGATATGTGTTTTCGGCCGCTCACAAGAACATTATGATGAAATATTACACAAAGTCCTACGGCGTCTCAGTGATCTTGATTTACGTCTGAATAAGAAAATGTCTCTTCATTGCCCCCGAGGTTTAATTTCTGAGATATATCATATCGCATGGTGGCATTTGCCCAGGCAACAAAAACATCTGGGCCATCACAGAAGCGCCAACATCCAAGAACGTGACAGAATCGAAGTCTTCTATGGGAATGTGTTCCTAAAATCTTCACTCTTTGCAAAATTTTGCGACCCTCGTAATTCCATTACGACAACTAACAAAGAAAGGAGTGTCGTTCACTTGGGGAAGCCATCTGCAGAACGCGTGCAATGAACTGAAAAGAAGTGTTACATCTGCTCTCTTAGTTGACATGTTTGATGAGTCATGCCACAATTATGTGTCTACTGGTGCATCTGATGTTGGTCTCGGTGCTGTTTTGTCACAGCTGCAATACGTTGCAGAGGAAGTCATTGCTTACGCATCCCGAAAACTCGCAGATTCTGGGCCCCATTATTCAGCTGGGGTGAATGAAGCTCTTGCTTGCGTGTGGGCTTGTGAAAAATGGTATCATTTCCTGTTCGGTCGTCGTTTCACTCTACGAAATGTTCACTCCGCTCTTACAGTCTTCCTTAGCAATGGATCTAAAGGATTACGTCCAATGCGAATTGATCGTTGGTATGCTAGACTCCTTAACCACCATTTTCAAACTGTGCATCGGCCAGGTTTGCAAGACCAAATTTTCGATGGATTATCCCTCTTACTCGTGAAGCTGGAAGAGGACAAGGAGAGACTCAGAGAGGCAGTATTGTTTCCAGTCTTGGCTCCGAACTAACTGCCTTGAGGATCGATGAATGATGAAGTTGCACAGGTCAAGAAGCGTTGTTTCACAAGTCCCGTTGGATAATTGATTGGGAAATCAAAATGATAATAATAACAGAAATAATACTAACAATAAAACAATACCTTAAATACAAAAAGGATTTATCGTTTGCTCCACTCTATTTCTGCAACAGGCGTTAATTCACAGCACCCACAATTGACATCAAATAAATCCAAGGTACACTTCAGGAGTAGCGCTAAATAACCAAGTGTAAGTAAATGTGTGCGTCATCCAGCGGTCCTTTAAATACTGTTAGTATCGGTGCAGAGACGGCCGATTCTGGGAGAGCATTCCACGGGTGACAGACACGAATGGAAAAGCAATTTCTGCGGTACTCGAGACGGCTATATTGTTCTGCGATTTTCAATCGGTGACCCCTCATGTTTGTGTTGTGGCACTCAAGTTGCAGTAAAGGAGCGGCACACATGATGTGGGTCGTGCAGAATCAAGTGACGGTATCGATCATAGCTGAGGCTGTAATGGGTTACTTTGAAAGTTCTAACATCAAAGCACCGGAGCAACACGGATTCCGTCAGCATCGGTCATGTACTGCCAACCTACTGCTTGCCCATGGCAGTTGAACAGAGATAACCGATAGTGGGACCGGCATTGATGTTATCTACATCGACTTTTCCAAAGCATTCGGCTGCATAGATCACCGCATCCTTCTCCAAAAGCTGCAAGCATACGGAGTTGGAAACCCTGCCCTTAGATGGATCGGAAACATCGTCTTTCAGCTGCGCCTTCGGGTTCGGGTTCGAGGTTCATTTTCTGGTCCAATTGGTGTGGACTGCGGTGTTCCACAAGGGTTGGTGTTGGGGCCGCGGTTATTCTTGTTCTTCATTAACGACCTTGCGAGTGTCATCAAGTCGAATTTCCTCCCTTTGCCGATGCTATGGAGGGCAATCGACTGTCATGATGATCGCGATATGTTGCAACGAGACTTAGACTGCGCTTTTGAATGGTCAAAGCTAAATCCACTTCCGTTTAACACGGGCAAGAGCAAAACGGTGCATGTTCGCCACAAGCCCACGTACGCATATAAGCTTGGAGACAATAAGCTGAACACTGCCTAACAAGAGCGAGACCTTGGGGTGGTAATCGAGGACGACCTCGGCTGTTCGGCGCAGTCCTTGAAGGCGTCCAAAACAGTAAACCAACATGTTGGTCTATTACGGAGGGCGTTCGGGAGGTTCAATCCCTTCATTTTCCCCCAAATACCCAACGCGTATGTGAGGCCTCATGTAGAGTAGGCTATCCAGGCTTGGCAACCCTGGTTAAACGCGACCTGTTGCACTGGAGACCGCACAGCGACGAGCCACGAAAAATGTGAAGGGTTTGTCCCATCTGCAACATCATAGTTGACTGAATGCCCTGGGAGTGTACAGCGGAAGATATCGCCGTCTACGAGGTGCCCTCATCCTGGCTTTCCAGATTTTGATAAACCCCGGTCACGCCTGCCGAGACCTCCTGAAGTTTAGCTGCAACACAGAATTGTGGGGTCATAAATTGAAATTTGCCACCCAATACAGTCGGCAGGAGTGCAGCCGGAATTACTTTCCCTTCGAGTTTATCAACCGTGAAACGCTCTTTCGACTTTGTCATATTAACGCTAATGCTATCCATTTTTAAAAACGACTCGACGATGCTTTACATCATTTACAGTACTTGATCTGATTTCTGTTCATTGAGTGACGACAAGACGCAGACAAACATCGTGCTAACCAACCCCACGAATTCGAGTTAGACGGAAATACCTATATGCTAACGTGAATAATATGGTGAGTCCACAGAGGTGTTTTTCACTTTGGTATACCTCAGTTGAACTAACGTTGTTCCCACAAACTATCCCACGGGAATCGTCAAGCCTTTTCTTTTTTATCCGTATAACACCATTGTTCCCCGCGTAGCTCAGTGGTCCCAACCACCGAATAGCAACAGTCGAGTTGCGGGTTCGATCGCTACCAGGGTCCGATGAAATGCGCACTGCCGACGATACCTGAAATTTGAAACGCGCGCACAGTGCTTTTCCGGGCGTGTGACGGCTGTCTGAGTGTGTGCAGATGTGACGGAATTCTACCGATATCATTCAATACACCCCACTACTCTTCGGTAAACAAAATAATTGCTTGGACACATGACGGACACCCGGGTATCGTTCGGACCCAAAAACCGAGCGAAACACTACTTTTGGTGGCCACGAATGGCATCTAGCATTCAGGCACTTGTGATGAACTGTACCGCTTGTCGTTTAGCGTACAAAAGTTCTCACCTAGTCGAAGCCCTCATACAGCCTATGACTTACCCGATGAAGCCGTGCGCAAAGATCGCCATTGATATTATGGGTCCTTTGGCCACCGCTCCTACGAATAGGAGAACTGTACTGGCAGCTATATGTTGTCACAGTAAGTGACCTGAAGTCCACATGTGCGACCAAGTGACTACATCGGTTGTGTTACACTAGTTAAAACCATTGTTCAGTACATTCGGACTACAGGAAGAAATAGTCACGGACAACGGACCACAATTTCGCAGCCACGATATTGCAGTTCTCCTCCAGTGCCATAATGTAACACCTTCTAAAACTGCACCTCACAATCCTGCGGCCAATAGCATGGTCGAGTGGTTAAACCATTCAAAAATGAAGCCATACACGTGCTCATGTAGGAGGGTCAGACTGGGAAGATGTGATCTTAACCGCTGTATTTTCTGACGGAACTAGTGATAACAGGGCTACTGGAAGAACGCTGGCGGAGCTGATGTTAGGAAAAGCTTTACGCACCAAAGTAAATGTTGCACATAACCTGTAACCTGCGGGACGTGCAGAAATTTCAAATCGTATTGAAATTTGCCAAAATTCCTGAGCAATATTGTCAACCCCAAAGCAGCCTGCAGCATACTTACGTGTTTAAAAGCGGGCTAGGATTCAAGGCCTCACAGTTCTATCCGTACCACTGCAAAGCACAAAGAAACTAGGACCACGGAACTATCGACTGGCAAACGGCCTAATTGCCAACACATATTGCACACCGCCCATTGACCAGCTAACCAGTCTCAACAACATATATGTGAACACCAAGCCACATCGCCGCTACTGCAAAGATAGTTTCACCGGTCCACCAGAAGTTCGAAGCCTGCAGCTCGATACCAGCTCGCGAAACGTGGCTCTTCAACAACAGGCGTCGTTGTTGTGACCGTGACATCAACAAGTCAACACTCATGTTCCATTAGCAGGTAAAAATAAAGATATCATCTTCTGATTGATTATGTGAAATCCGGAAGTTAAAGTTGAGAATTCTGTGTTGAGCTTGCTATTTCTGAAATCAGTACCGATACACGTCCCGCTTTTTTTCGGTTGTTTTCTTAACACACTGCACACACACACACTGCACTAAACAGAGCTCCATTCCCACGCCCGATATCCAGTATGAACCCGAAGGAATAAGGTTGGGACGCATGTAGATGTGAGCGACGACTTAAATAAATAAATTAAATAAATTTGTATCGTAGAAGGCAGAAGTCACGATTAAACTCCACACGAAAATCTGCCTCGACGGGGAATCGAACCCCGGTCCACGAATTTCCGGTCCGTTGCTCTACCACTGAGCTACCGAGGGCTGACGATTAGGTGCGGAATTTAACACGTGACTTCTGCTTAGTGCGCGACGTATTGCCAATGAGCTCACAGTAACTGTCCTGGTGTTGCAGATCGGCTCACTCACTCGTCACTTCCCAGTGGACCGAAGTAACTGTCCATCCGAAGTCCAAAGGGCGATGGTAGATTATTTGAAGGGTGTTTGTGAGGAACGTAAGTATCGTAGAAGGCAGAGTCTTCTGCCTTCTACGATACTTACGTTCCTCACAAACACCCTTCAAATAATCTACCATCGCCCTTTGGACTTCGGATGGACAGTTACTTCGGTCCACTGGGAAGTGACGAGTGATTGAGCCGATCTGCAACACCAGGACAGTTACTGTGAGCTCATTGGCAATACGTCGCGCACTAAGCAGAAGTCACGTGTTAAATTCCGCACCTAATCGTCAGCCCTCGGTAGCTCAGTGGTAGAGCAACGGACCGGAAATTCGTGGACCGGGGTTCGATTCCCCGTCGAGGCAGATTTTCGTGTGGAGTTTAATCGTGACTTCTGCCTTCTACGATACTTACGTTCCTCACAAACACCCTTCAAATAAATAAATTTGTATATTTACCGACGGACGGTACACGGCCCCATAAGTGGGAGCGATCATGTGTATAGTGAACACGTTTCATAACATTAAATAAAAGTTTGCTAATAGCATTTCGGATCATGATTACTTTTCCTTGAGTCCTAGACCCGCGCAACTCATATGTAAAATTTACGGATGTTTGTATCGTCAGGAGTAGATAATAAACGAAGGGACTATTAGGCTGCAAAGACACAGGATTTGGTATGGTATGTAATGACATGTAGTGGGTAAGCTAGCTGTAAGCTATTATCAAATGTTTTTTATACCAACTTCTGTCAGTGTTTCTAGGGTTTGCTGTGAGTCAAATATCTTCAGAGCATTTGGTATAGTGAGGAAGGTCTGAAGGAGATTTCGAAAGGTGACATGGCTTGTACACATGCGTATCTCTAGGGGTAGTTTGTTCTACAAATAAGTGTATCTGACTAAGAAGAAATTCGATCGAATTTTATGACTTGAAAAGTTTGTACGTATCAAGTAGCCGCCATTACGTGTGGGGTAGACTGCAGTCTTCCGCAGTTCAAGTGCGGTGCTGTCTGCGTAAATTCGTTGGTTTATAATGTTGTAGAAGAGAACGAGGTTGTTTTTTAAGCGTCTCAGCCAAAGTGGATCCAGCTGCAGTCTTCGACAGCGATCATAATACGTCAGGTTTGAGCAGCGTCCCATGAGCAATTTGGTAAATGATCGTTGGACATTTTCTAGAGCCGTTCTGTCTTTCTTTCTCAATTGGCTGTGAAGGATAGTACAATACTCCAGAGTCGGTCGTACGATTGTCTTGAATGATTCAAGTCGTACTTCAGGTAGGGAGAAAGTTCTGGTGATATATCCGCATAGCCGCCTCGCTTTCGCAACCTGATAAAGAACATGTTCGGAGAAATTGAAAGAGTTGGAGTACCTAATTCCTAAGTCCCGAACTGACTCAGACGTTGGGATCACGTTTCCGGCAAGTATAATGGAGCATTCTGGGATGCGGCATCTGTACCCAAGTACTTGGGATTTCACTGCGGAGAACTTCATTAATAGGCGCTCACTAGCTATATTTAGTGCGGATAGGTCTTCACAAAAGTTTCTCAAACACATATGTAGTTGGTCCGGATGAAATGAGTAAACCAGTTTGACATCATCTGCAAACAGAAATGGATGTCCATGTTTGATTGTGTCACATATATTGTTTACATAGATTAAGAAAAGTAGCGGTCCGAGCACACTTCCCTGGAAGACACCGCTGGTTATTGGCTTCGGTGTAGAATGTTGCTGACCGATTTTAACGACCTGAGTTCGACCGTTTAGGTATGAGTCGAACCAGTTAAGCAGCGGATTTCCAATTCCATATGACTCTAGAGCAGACAACAGTGGCTGGTGTGGCACGCGGTCGAAAGCCTTTTGCATGTCCAACAGAATTATGATAATTGCCATTCCTCTGTCAATCATAGTCGAGATGTGATCGAGAAATTGTAGCTGGCATGTAACGCAGGAGCGTCTTGAGAGAAAGCCGTGCTGTGAAGGGTTGATCAGATCCAGTCTTGTTAGATATTGGACGATGTTCTTCTTGACTATTCGCTCTAGGGCTTTGGAAGCAGCAGAGGTGTGATTTATTGGACGGTAGCTTGACATTTGATTTCTCGGTCCACCCTTGTGCTTAGGCATTATAATGGATTGCTTCCATTGAGCTGGAAAGCATCCGGTAGTGAGTGAAAGTGTGAAAATGTTTAGTAACAATAGTGCGAGGTTTTTTCCTCCGAGTTTTATAACAGTTGGGGAGATGCCATCTGGACCTGGATGAGTTGATGGTTTTATGGCTGCGATGGCACTTTTCACCTCTCTTAACTTCACAGGGATATTGCAGTATAGTTCGGTCGTTCTTTTTGGAAGTGGAGGATGAAATGGCTGAATGTTGGGGACAAAACAGGAGGCAAAACTAGAGTTCATGGCCTCGCATATACAGGAGATATCACGCGTTATTGAACCATCGTCTAGAACCAACGTTTCAATTTCCTGAAGTGGTTTAGGGTTTCTTCTTTTCAGTAGTTGCATCAATGCACGTACTTTCTCAGGATTTCTGAGTACCCGGCTTTCTTCTTTGGTTTTGACTGTTAGGGTTAGACGTTGTAAATATAGTAAGTTCTCGTGTATTTGTAGCAATGTTGCGAAGCTGTTGTTCCTGCTGTATAGCGATTTGAGTTTCTTTAGTTTTATTTTGGCTTTGGACAGAAGCTTGAGTTCACCCCTATGTTCATGGGTATTTCTCCTTACAGTAGGTGCTAGTAGATCCACAACAAGGGCAATGTTGTTTATAAACTCATTTGTAGCCACAGTAGGGTTGTAGGTTAGGAATGACGTATTCCAATTCATGGTACCGATAAGTTCATTAAATGCGTTCCAGTCCACACGATGGAGGTTACGAATGGGTTTTAGCATTTTACTTGGTCGTTTAGGTAAATCAATAGTCATATCACATAACACCGTGTTGTGATCACAGCCAGGCAGTGGATTATCAATGAATGTATAAACGTTCGCGATTCCCATCGTGAATACAAGGTCTAAGGTAGTAGCACTTCTAGTTGGCTCTCTAACATGCTGAGTCCAGCCATTGAAGTGGATACATGCGATAATTTCCTCAATCTCTGCCGTGTTTCTGAGTGTAGGCAGCGTCCAGTTAACATGTGGTAGGTTGAAATCTCCACACATAATTTTGGATTTGTATGTGGTGCTGGAAGCAACATTGATCATATCGATTAGCTTTTGGGTTGCAAATTGAGTAGTTCGGGGCGGCCGATAGATACAACCCACTAGAAGATCAATAGATGGGATCACTAGCCATAGTGTATCTTCTAAGTCAATGAACACAGGTTGATCTGCAGGAATGGCAGTCAGGTTATTTCGAAGATATATGGCACAGCCACCACCACGTTTGTGCGAGCGATCCTTGCGGAAAAGCTTATAGCCTAGGATGTTAAGCTGAGAATCACTAATTTCCGACGTGCACCAAGTTTCAGTGATAAATACAATATCGGGGGATCTCATAAACATAAGTGTTGAAAGTATATCTAATTTAGGCAAAAGGGAACGTAGGTTAATGACAACAGCTTTGAAAGACATTGTTAACATGGACTGAAAGTGGTGGGTAATGTTTGTTTCATCGTCATTGTATCTGAGAATTGTGTGTTGTGAGGTAGCTGAGGCACACTGAGCTCCAGATCGTACTGGATTGAATGAAGTACATACTCTAGTAGTTTGATTAATCTCTGGTTCATAATCGTACGTGATAGGGGCAGGATTGGTGGGGGAGGAACTGGTGGTGTGCGATAGTCTAAAAAAGGACTGACATCCGTAGTATACAGGGGTAGGGGATGCTGAAGTCGACGAACTCATTTTGCTTCGGTTTGTATTGTTGCCAATTGAGTAATACAGCGGGTGGTGGTGGGTGAATTTTGACTTGAGGTAGATAGGGGTTGCACCCTCTTAACTGTAAGTCCTTGTGGCCTACCAACTTTTTGTTTGCTAATTCGGTGTCGCATACATAAGGACTTTGCCAGCTTGAGGTCGCGGGATTTGGAAACGTAGTCAGAGGCATTGTGGGTAGGTACTGGGCCGGCTCTCTGCAACTTATCCCGACAACAGTGTCGGTTTTGTATGTATAGGCTTGAGGACGTATACTTTTTCTCAGTTGGCCTAGCTGCACATCCCTGCGCTCTGGTGATGGTTGCTCCAGACTTAATGAGCTTTGAGTGTTTATGGGAGAAATTCTGGCAGGGCGCTTTCCTCTGTTTTTGCCTACGCCTCGGTTGGTCGGAGATAACCTATAGCTTAGTTCATTCGGGTCGGATTGAGATTTATTTTTCGGGCTGCCAACGTTACAGTCTGCTTTTTTGTCTCGCTCACGATAGGTCTCAGGTACAGTTACTGTAAACTGTTGTAAGGGCTCGCAGTTTGGAAAAGGGATAGGGGAGTTGAGTGTGTGGTCAGCAGCTGTCTGCGTCGTTGTATTTTCAGCGTTGTTGGTAGTTTTAGTTTTGGACACATCAGTACTGCTATTTGAGATTCTTTCATCAGGCAGCTGAAGACTGAGATGTCCATTATCGCCTATATTAGACGACGCGGTTGACTTGTCAAGGTCGACATTGCTGATGATAGCGTCAGTACTGGCTTCGTTAGTAGGAACATGGGGCATATGATGGGTGGAGGGATTTTGTTTCATTGTTAATCGTCTTTGAAGAGGCGTTTGATCGTGTTTGATAATAATATTTTTAAAATTAGTTTGTGCAGCAACTAGTCTTTTACTGCGTATGAATTTAGATGCGCTCCTATCGTCTGGAAACTGTAAGAGTATCGGACATGTGTTCATGTTTTCCTTTTTCCTCAGTCTGAGGCACTGACAAGAGACTCCATCCATATTGCATGCTTTTAAGAGGGTATTTGTTACCCTGTCGATGTTCGGTTTATCAGGCACGTTAAAAATCATAACGTTATGCGATCTACGGAGGCGTGCTTGCGTTTCGGATGAAACTGAGTCTAGTAAGGAAGCAGCTGTGCTCAAACGGTCCAGTGTAACAGTTTCTGAGCCTCTAAGCAGTTCACAGAATGATAGGACTTGTTCATAGAATGTGCTGAATTCATGAAGCTTGCATTTCAGCGTGGCTATTTCTTCCTCAAGGGCTATAATCCGGTCGGTCGTGTCAGTCGGAATTATGGTAGTAAAGTTGGAGTGGTTTGCAACTAAATCGACTGATTCGGAGCAGACCCATACTCTGGTTACTACAACGATATTGCAGCCAAGCCTAGTTAAAAATACGGTGAGTATAAACGAGATGAGGAGACCAAGACCACTGGTTGCATACCTTCTGTGGCTCGGGTTGTAGAACTGCTGGTGTTGACGGGAGCAGCAGCGGTGGTTGTGGCGGTGGCCGGTGTGTTCGCGTTTGTCGTCTTCGTCGTCATCATCGTCGTCACCGTTGTCAGTGCTGGAGAGTCAAAAAGATCAAAGCACATGATTGTCAAATAACAGTCTGATTGGAGTGATAATCTCATCAATGCATTAATCTATTTCGGTAAAGTGAACAACATCCTCGGTTTAACTTCCTTCCACTGTATATCGCAACGCAGTCAGGTTGTCATTCCAAATTCACTTGCGATGATGCACATTCGGTATCTAGTTCAAGCGCTGGTGATGCACTAAGCACAATATGCTCCAACTCCAAAAGGTCATCCATGATCGACAACGAAGACTAGGATAGTCAGATGACTAACGGTCCTCGATGCTGCCCGCTGCTGCCACGGTTAACCAGAAGTCGGGGTGGCAGCATACAAAGCACACCGAGCAGTTGGATAGAAGTTTTACCTATCCAGTTGGCGCGATGTTCATGGAGCCTGGTGATTTGGTCGCAAATGTTTCGTCACCAACTGAGGTGATGTCGACTCGGTACCTTGAGCAGTAACACCGATGATGTTATTGGGCGTTAAATAATCATGATTCCCATAGAAGCTAGACGAATAATAATAATAATAGGGCTTGTGACCAAATGTTTCCACTTTATTCACACACTACTAGTTATTATCTAATTTCTTTGCCACATTATGCCGGTGATGTGAGTGCACATCCCACGTTGGGTACGCCACTCTGGACGGATCGCTACTGAAATCCGTAAAATTACAGGGCGGCGGTAAAATCTCCGTCCTCGTACTCTAATTGGATGTACTGGTACGATTCGCATCTCACCAGCACACACACACACATGTGCGTACTCTCATGGGATTCAACTTCATCAGCGCTATTTATTTTATTCCCTCTTTCCTATCTCACTTTTATGGATGATCTATAATTTCAACATCGCTCTTTTTGTCCTGTTCCCGCCGAAGCGGAATCGAAGAATTTTCTGAACCCCATGCCGAACAACAACAATATTTGTGGTCTCAAATGAATGCTATCTCATACGATGAGCATTCACTCACAGCTGTCGACTGCTAAACGATTTGGCTATCCGACATTTTGTGTCCCCATCGCTTACTCCCTTTCTTTTAATCTCAATGCTTAACGAGCAAACCGCCAATCTGCTTAATCTTACTCTGCCAGGCGTGGACGCACCGAACGCGCTCACATTGGAAATTTATTCACTGACCGAGAATTCCTTTATCGGAGCAATGGTTTTGGACGACCAGTCAACAGTTGCCCCTTATTCAACACCAAGGCTGACAGTAGTATGTGCATGTCTTCCATACCATAGAAATGCACGGACCGGAATTCGAGTTGTCGCAGCAAGTTTCCTTCTAGATGGGCAAAGCTCACAGTTATCCAGAGGAAGATACATATTAGTGAACCAGGTTCTCTATGGTTCTGTGAATCATATATGGATATCCCACTGGTGAAGTTGACGCATGAACTAGCGCAGAAACACGAACGACTGGTGGTAATCATTGAACAAACGAGGGAAACTAAAGTCGATTTATTTGAGGAAAGTTTGACAGTGAGCACTACCAGACAATTCCATTAGACTCCGCTGCAAAACAGCGGAAGAATGCTGGGCAGAGCATTAAAACTGCGTCCATTGTGGCTTTTGAAGTCAAAGCCACTAGCTGCCCAAAACGCCTGAGGCAACGACCGCCAGTCCGATTGGAATAAGTGCAATCAGGGCCTCATCCACCCTCCAAACTGTTGCAGAATTTCAGAAGGACGTCTACATTGTTGGTGGTTGAAACATGCTTTTTGCCGAAACCAACCGGAAACTTAGGTCTTCAGTCACCACCACTGAGTGTAAATTAAATGAAGAAGGCAAAGTTGCACTTCCACAGCCTCCACCGATTGTATGAAGACCAGCTACGCGGCTGACATCA
Organism: Dicrocoelium dendriticum; assembly: GCA_944474145.2. Lineage (NCBI taxonomy): Eukaryota > Metazoa > Platyhelminthes > Trematoda > Plagiorchiida > Dicrocoeliidae > Dicrocoelium > Dicrocoelium dendriticum. Next base: position 59,842,097 of record OX104063.1, read on the forward strand.
ATCCGAGTTACACATAATTTACCATCGGCAACCTTCACTAAAGTTCCAGGGTCAGATCAATTGCCTTAAAAAGAATACAGTTCGATGATGTAAACCATTGTAACTCCATATGGGACATCATATGTGTTGCGGTTAGGCCCGTCAAATTGACACGGATCACGCGTCACCCAAACTCACAGCACTACGATGAACCGAGAATTCTCCATGGTCCACTGGCTTCCACTGGTGAAGCAGAAGCTATTCTGTTCTGGATACCGCGCCTTCGGAATGGGTCATGTTCCATTCGCATCTTCCCGGATATTCCGTAGAGAGAGCCCAAACAGGCGAAGCATGATACGGAGGAACACCGAAAGGAATCTGTGGCTAGGACCATCCTTGTATACGGTATTCCCGAGGCTGGAGGTCATGATCGGCGCGAAGCGACCGTCCACGACCAAGAGCAGTGGCGATACATTAGAGAGCCCCTGTCCCTGAAGAATGTCATAACGCAATCGATCTCGAGGCTACGCAGGTCGCCAAATTACAAACGAAATGGTCCGATGATTGTGAAAGTGGTGCTTCAATCCAGGGAAATATCAAATAGGGTGTTAGATAACTGGTATGCTGGCCGTAGTAGCCTTCCTTCCGAGCTCCGGATGAAATCAGATTCCCCTAAGCAAACATGCGAATGCAGCCACTTAGGCAGACCACCACTAGATAACAGTTCCGATCACTTCACACACCTAGCCGACGAAACTGACAAACACACCCCATGCATCATATATAAAGAGAGGAGCATAGAGGTAATGGCGGGATCTCTGGATCTCGCACAGATGAGTTTATCATCATCCCACCAAACAAACGATTAGTTGCTGTCCTTTCACTGGTCGGCACAACATCGTAACCGAAACGCACATCCAAAGACTGATTGCTAAGAACAGAGCAACTTTCCCGCATGTACACTAATGCACGAAGCGTAGAGCAAACGCTCAAAGTGCTTCTGCCAATCTCCGCCACTTGTGGCGCCCACGTGTTGTCACCCTCGCCCTGATGAGCAGCCGTCCGTGCAACCCTCCTGTACGGTTATGAAACCTGGCCCATTTAGTCGGCAGACATAAAGAGGCTGGCTACGTTGGACCATCGGTGCTTGCGCAGCTTAGTTCATGTCTGGTGTGAGCACCACATAAGCAATGAGCGTGTTCAACGTCCCGTATTTGGTGCAGGAAGAGCGAGTGATCCGCTCAGCACCGTTAGGTCACGCGTTAGGCTCGGATGGTTGGGCCACGTGTTGCGCATGTCAGCCCACCGACTCCCGCGACGTGCGTAGTTTGCGCGCCCGGTTCTGTATGGAGCAAAATGAGGGGAGGCCAAGTAGTGACTGGGTCAAGTGGAATAAAAACGCTCACCTCGAAAATGGCGTCAGTTGGTGCATCCCGACTGCCGGGTTGGGGAGCGAAGAACGATGAACACGTTTGGTTGGACACACTCGCTGACACGGCTAGGATCCGACCCTACTGGCATCCGTAGTTTGCGTTGCTAGTCCATCTCACTCTCCTTGATACTCCCTCTCCAATCACGATCTCATTGCAAATTATTACTACGAGACTTAACATTATGTTGCATGATTTTTTCCAATTGTGTAGTGTCACATATAGCATCACAATTTGAAGTGCGGCACATTAGCTGAGGCATGCTTCTCCCCGTCATCTAACGTCTAGTGATGATGATGATGATGCTGAGTTGTTAACCAAGCTGAAATGTTTAGTCACCACGAATCCACAGGAACCCCAGCGTCCTTCTACTGATGTCAAAACACTCAGTATCACTCGGCCAGTTTTTCCTTTTAGCTCACTTGCCAAAAACCTTACCTTTATTTGTCTGCTTGTTGCAGATAGTTGTATGTCACCTGAGACTGCAGGACGCAGATGCCTATAGCATAACCAACGGTAGCAGTACTTCTCGTCAATATTCTACCGTAACAGATGCTTCAACTACTCGCGATGATGTAGCTCGTCGAACAATTGACATAATTGGTATAGGAGAAATTCCTTGCATCAGCGAGACCGTGAGACAGACGTGCACACGCCCATCGAGATGAAGGGTAGTGCTTTGGAGTGCCAACTTTCTGAAACTCACAACAGCACTGTGTCAAAAGCTATTGCCTTGACTTCGAAATGTGTGGCGAAGTAATTCGGGAATGTACAGGCTGTTTACAAGAGCAGCGCAGATTTCTGCAATACTGGGGATATATCCAGAAGTAAGTGGTAGTACATAGTAAGGTACCTTAACTAACGACGTGTAAACTTAGTGAAACTTTTAGCCACCTAAATGATCTATGGCAAGGAGCAGTTTTTCAAGTAGTTGCAAAGCTAGTGGACTAGTTTGGAAGAGCGACGATGGTCAGTGCGAACAATGAACTACATGGAGAGGCTATCAGACGCGGCAATTGAAGCAATCGATACCGGAGGGGGCACCGATGATAAGAAGTTTCGGAAGAGAGTAGGATAGCCTCCGGAGGAGGTTAAGTATTGAAATAACTTTAATCTCTTGCACCAGATGAGTTATTTCGGCTTGATGACTCAGTCTCCTTACTCCCACCAAGTTCCCACTCCCCCGAACTAACAACCCACTTTCCGCGCTTTAGGCCGTTGCATTCTCAAACCAACTCAGCTGAGGTGGCATCGGTGCAATGTTCTTCATAATCACCACGGAACAAGCCATCTTGGTATCGCTGTGAAAATGCTTCGCATGAAGCAAACTTTCCCACTTGTCCCGCACGCTGCCTTAAGTGCAAACCCTGTGTTGCGTACTGCTCTCCATTTTCGCGTTCTGCTCCTAACGAAGAAACGCTTGTCTCCGAAGCTGACTGAATTTGTTGACGAACTGGAGCCAGGAAACTTCCGAAGTTCTTTGGCGAGAAACGACTACCTGGGCTAATCGACCGTAACTTGTGATGGTTCGCACAGTCCCATAGCTCGCATTCCGATATTCCGCATAGCAGACGAATTAGTAACTGATTCCTAACTGATTCCTGTGTGAGCACTGCTTCCCAGCGGGCAGTTTGCAGACAACATATCAATTATCTGCTATTCGTTGCTAAGCACAAGATCCAGCACGGATAGGTGGTTTGTTGCCTGTTCTGAACCGAGTGGGTAAAGTGATGTGATTGTAAAGCGGAGCAGTGGTTACGAGCTCTTGTGGATCGGATTTGAATTGTTCTCCGATCGTGGCAAAGGTTTCTAAACATTGTACGTTGAAATCACGCATGATAAGGATGTGCTTGTATCTTCCTTTTAGGATGCGTCTTAAAGCTGCCGCAACGTGGCAGTCGGTTTTGGGTGTAGAGTTAAGGGGCGGTACAGAAAAGCTATAACGCAGGTGTCTCGGTCATGTAAGTGCAGGCGACACCAAATCGAGCATGGGAACTGCAAATCTCTATCCTCCGCGGCTTCGCACTGTAAGTAGCTCCGGTAATACCGAATTACCCCTCCTCGTTTTGGGAAGTCCATAGTTCCGGCTGAGCGCCATGTGCAGTAGCGAAACTTCAGCGTCCGTCATTCCAGTTTGCAACCATGTCTCGGTACTACCGAAGATGTCATATGACTCGGAAGCTTGGCGATCTTTCAGTTCGGTCAGTTTATTAAAACTACCCTAAAAATTTGTACAGAAACAGGCTAGTTTCTTGATCTCTAGGAACCCACAATGCACTGAAGGGGTCAAATGTGGAAGAATGCCGCGTTCTCTATACTTTTGCTAATGGGTTAGAATGTTGAGAGATAGTGCCACAATATTATCCAAGGAAAGTGTTGTACGATTGAACTGCCAGTTCTAACCAGTGCCTTCAGGCATTTTGGACATCGTTAGAAGTAAGCTCGGGCACGTCACGTATGAAGATTTTGTTTATTGGATCTTGATTGCTGTGTCCTTCCTCGATTTTTTTGTTTGTCTCCCGCTCCAGGGGACGTCAGGATAGATGCGTATCCAAAGAACAATGAACAATGATTTATCACAGAATAATTGCAAGTGCTTGACACGTCCCGTAGGATGGTTGGGGTGAATATGATGAAATCAAAATATGTCTGGGTCATCTATCGGACGTCTGCCGAGATGAATACTTCGACAAGTAAAATTGGTGTAAAATTTAAAAAAATTATCGAGCATAAACGTTCAGAGAGACACTGGGGTGCAGTGATCGTTGATGTAAGGAGTGAGGAAAGTAAAATATGGTCGCTCACTTAGGTCCATTTGGTACATAAATCTTGTTGAAAAGCATGCTTGGAATAATCCACAATAGAGTAATTTAGGTAACAAAATGCTGGGAGCTGAGAGCAACATCTAGACGTTTTTTGAAAATATCCAAAGTAGGAGAGGATACCACTGAGTCTGGGAGTGCGTTCCAGGGTTGGCAAACCCGAAGGGAAAAGTAATTCCGTCGACACTCTAGACGACTATATTGTTCCTTCAACTTTAAGCAGTTACCCCTGAGCTGCGTGTTGTGGCGGCATACGTGGTTGGGGTCACTCAATATCTGATACGCCAAAATGAGATCGCCGGGCAACCTTCGATAGCGTCCGCTGAAAATTCCCAGCAACTTCAGCCTTCGTTGGCAAGAGTGATGGCGCATGCCCTTTACATTCTTTGTTGCTCTTCGTTGTGGAGCCTCTATCGCTTCTAACTCGCGCTTCAACCAAGGTTGCCAGTTTGGATAGCGTACTCAACATGCGGGCCACGTAGGAATTGTGCATCATTGTGAAGATTGATGGGTCAAATCTCCCGAATGCCCTTCGCAGCATGCCAATGTGCTGGTTGTCGCTTTTCGCAGCTACCTCGGCCTGTTTTGTACAGTTGAGGTCACTCTGTACGATCACACCAAGGTCACGTTCCTGGGAGCTATTCTGCAATCCGTTTGTCCCAAGTAAATAGGTGTGGTTATGTCTATGGCGTAATTGTACAACGCGACATTTGTCTATGTTGAACGGTAGGGCGTTTTGAACTGACCAGTTCGACACTGTGTTAATATCACACTGGAGCCGTTCATGGTCGTCCGGTCCTCTGATCCTTCGCCATATCTTGATATCATCAACGAAAAATAGGAAATCGGAAGTAATTGATCTCGCCAAATCGTTAATGAACACCAAGAATAGACGAGGTCCAGGAACCGAGCCTTGTGGTACTCCACACGCCACATCGATTGCATGAGAAAATGATTCTCGGACTCTCACCACTAGCCGTCGTTCTTGTAGAAAATTGTCAATCCAACTCAGGATTGGGTCGCCATTGCCGTAATTCCGAAGCTTCTGAAGGAGAATGCGATGGTCTAAACGATCAAACGCTTTTGAAAAGTCCAGGTAGATGACATCGACTCCTACTCCATCATCAGCAGCTTCAGTCCAGCTATTACGTGCAATTAATAGGTTAGTATTACACGAATGCTTTTGACGAAAGCCATGTTGCTCTGGGGCTATTAAATTGTGGCTTTCCAGGTATTCCATCAGCGCGTCTGCGATGATTGATTCCATCACTTTGGACAGTACGGGAAGTAGTGTTATTGGACGGTAGTTGGCAGGATCAGTGCGGCTACCTCCTTTGTGGATAGGAGTGATGAGCCCTCGCTTCCATACTGGTGGAATACGGTTCTCCTCTAGACATCGCTGATAGAAAACTGCCAGTGGTTCTGCTAGATCACTAGCTACTGCCTGCAGACCTTTTGGTCGGATGTTGTCAGCTCCGGGAGAACTGTGGATACGCAAGGATAGCAACTTCTTCAACACAACTTCCGCAGTGAAGGTGATGTTTTCTAAACCAGATGGTGGAGTATTAGAAATGAGGAGAATGTTTGGGCTCGTTACCTGCTGGAAAGTTTGGGCGTAATGAAACCGTAAGACATCAGCTGCTTCCTTTGCTGTTTGCGTGCACCCATCAGCCGTGACTAGCGCTGGAACCCTTCGCTTTACCTTTCGAAGGCCGTTAACGTGGCTGTACAGGAGTTTGTGGTTAGTGCAGAATCGCTTCACTAACTTCTGCTGATGCATGACCTTGTCTTCGCGGATCAGTTCCACACAGAAATTACGGTGCGTCACGTATGCAGTCCAGGTTTCGGTATTCTGGCAGTCCTGGTGATCTCGCCATGCCAAATCCCTCCGGGACATACATTTACCTGTTCTGCTCCTTAGAAATGACTTACGCTTGTTTTTGGGTTGGAAGGACTTCTCTTCTGATGCGTGCACTACCAGTGTGCTAAACGTCCTTGTAAATGCTTCCCAGGCAACATCTGGGGGGAATTCGGTTAAGAAAGTCCAAGTTGTATTCTTAACAAGCTTAGACAACACATTGTAGTGTGTGACAGTATGCACTTTATCCTCCTCCTTTTCAGGGTACTCCGCATAGCATATGTAGTCAAAGAGTAGAGTAACATGATCACTACGACCCAGTGGTGTGCTTGTAACTATCCTGTCAACCATGAGTTCTTCGTTGGTTAGCACAAGGTCCAGTATCGACGGCTTGTTAGCAGGTCGAAATCTGGTGGGAGAGGTTACGTGGTTGTAAAGAGGGTGGCTAGCAATAAGCTCTTGCAAGCAGGCTTTAAACTGCATACCGTCGGTTGCCGGCGTTTCCATGTCGTGCACGTTAAAGTCTCCCGCGATAAGAATGTGGGTGTAGGACTTGTTCAAAGCAAACTGGAAAACGTGGTTCATTTTGGAGTCCATTTCCGACGTTGAGTTTGGTGGGCGATAAATCACGGCTAGTAGACACGTGTCCTTGTTTCGCAACTATAGGCGGCACCAAAGCGAATCGGGAGCTCGGATTTCCGGGTGATCGATAACTTCACATCGGAGCTTTGTATTATAGTAAAGAATCACACCGCCACCCCTTCCGGTTCTATCGGTCCGAAGCAGCGTCATACCAGGTAAATTGATCTCAGAATCGGTTATCTCAGGGTTTAACTATGTATCTGTAATCATGACGAGGTCCCGCGGTTGTGAGGCATGGAGTTCTCTAAGTTCGGCCAACTTGCTTAGAAGGCCTTGGGCACTGGTGTACATGCAAGATAGGACTTTTGTTGTTAGGAGTTCATTGATAGATGTTATGTTTGTGTTAATTTTTAAGCCGGCCGTTAGGTGGCCGACCGTTAATCGTTTTTTGGTTTATGTATTGCAGTCGTGTTGCATGGCATTATTGAGCGTTCCTGAACGGACGTTTCACTCGTGCTGTGCTCGGTCCTCCTGTGTGCCGTGGGCGCTGTTGTGTCGGTCTCTCCGCAAGACTGTGCAAATAAAGAATTTGTTGCGTTTGCAAGTTCCATTGAATTGCTTCCGACTTTTGGTCGTTCGCCTGCTGCCTTTAGTCGGATCTCTGTTGGCAACCTAGCTCGAAACTTTAACCAGCTGTCCAACAGAACTTGCGTCATTCCCTCGGAGTGTAGTATTACTTTCATTAGCCTTGGACCGCAGCCCTTGTAGTTAGGTGATGACTACACTCTTGTCAGAGATTTGGCAATAACATTGTCAGCAGAGGGTGTTTCGCGGATGTAGCACCACTGCTCTCGGTCATGTGTTTGTGCATCGTGATCAGAAGAATGCAGAAGCTCAGGAACACCTTGAACAAATATTGTTTTCTTGCTATCCCTATTAGCAATGCCGCGTTGCTCAACTGCTTCTTTTGGGCGATCTTTCCAAAGTAGATCAGGTAATATGCACACTCCGCTCGGTGAGTTGCGAAGACGAACTGCTGAGAGCAGGACAGCCTCGGTCTCATCTGCTGAGTTTAGTGTTACTCGAAGAATTCGAGGTTCACCAGAGTGCACTGAGGTCGGGTGACGCGCTACGCGTTGCAGCATTGAAGGCTCAACCCGAATGCCAATCGCCTCGCAGATGGAACTCCACTGGTTGCGATCGTCTTGCAACTTGCCTTTTATTGTGCCAGATTTGGATTCGGGAACATTGGTGCACAAGAGAGTTAACGCAGCGTGGTTTTGTCTAGCAAGTTTTGGCTTTATACTTTTTGCCGGCAAATCGGGTTGTTTAGAGAGCATCACTGGATTTGACGGTGAAAGCTACTTTGCACCACGCGTGCTCGGTACTGAAAATGGACCTATGTGTGTCCCTTCCGGTGTGTTTATCGAGGCGATCGATGCGTAGGTTAGCTGCTTGTTATCTGCACCGAATTTCCTTCGGCTCTGAGCTGTCGGTGTCATGGCTGAATCTCCAAGCGAAGCGGCTATGGTTGGAGAAGTGGAAGCAGGCATGTTTGAGGTTTGTCCACTTATGGGAGTGAGGTGACCCAGTGGATTTAGAGTCACAGACGCTGCAGTGCGGTTGGAGCGTCTAGCTCTCTTCTTCGGTTTAGACTCAGGGCTTACTTTAGCCGGGTGAGGTATTATCGTGGCCATATTTACCTCCGTGTGATCGATCTTAGTATTTACAAATTGCGCGATTATCTCAGTCATCCTATCGCATTTTTTTCATGAGAAAGATAAACAGTTGATAACTGGAATGACTTGACATGTTGGGCAAAACCAAATTGTGTCCGCAACTTGGTTTGTCTGTCTCACTTCTTGGACGGATTTTCCTGCACATTGCGGACAGTAGGATCTGATGCAGCTAGAACAGGTAATATTGATCTTAAACACTTTACTGCAGTTGTCTGCGCAACATAGGAGACGTTGAACCACAGTCCCACAGGATCCGTGTCTTATCGCGCTTGCGAAGAATAAACTATTTTCTACATCAGTAGAGGATTCTAGTGTCAGTCGAATAAGTCTGGGTTCTCCATAGTTTACAGAGTTCGGATGACTAGTATTCCGTAATATGTTTATGGGTTTGGCTTTAACACTCATCAACATGCCAGTGATAATCGTCTCAGGCGTCTCTCAATCTTAACAGTAATTGAGGTCCTAGCTGGTTTCGTCTCGACAAGGGACATTTGAGCTACAGGTACCGAGGGTTGGTGTTCGGCTGCTTCATACGTGTTAATAATAGATGTCAGCTCTATTAGAGTTTGTTTAACCAGACGTGTCGGGTGGTGCCTGATTTTCGTTGCCATTAGTACTACTTGACTCTCGCAGCTATGGTCAGTTTTCGCTTGGCGTTATACCAAAATTAGAGGAGTAAACGGAGATAGGGATGTAGCTGGTTACGGTTACGTGGAAGCGACTTGTGCGGCAGTCATTGACTTAGAGGCCACTACGCTTCCTTGGTGTATGCTCTCTTCCATTGAAGTAATCATATCGTTCATCATATCGTTAATCCGTAGTACAGAACCAAAAGACATCTTGTGAGCTGTTTCGCTCTCGTGCCTGTTGTTGGGACAAAGTTGCACACTTCGGATGATACCATCCCAAACATTAAGCGCAAACCAATTTTAACTAACCAAACCTATTTTAACTAAGCGATGAGCTTCGCCTAACCCACAAATGCCGTTTGCTTGGAACGCTTCTGGATTTGCACTTTGCCGTTCAACGTGGTATCGGTACCTGACCCAATGGGTTGGTTGATGTTCGGCACTTTTCCAGCTTTAATGGTGGCGCACATCGATCAGGCGAGCGTTTTAATTACAAAGCTGAATCTAAAAGTTGTTGTTCAAACTGGTGGTCTGGCAGACACCAGTTAGTTTACTATATAAAAAAGCCAAGATGGCGGACACAGACGGCAGATGGAACAATCATTGAGATCTCCGAAAGTAGCCAGTGCATAGCTAGCAAATTTGCACAGACGGAAAAATACACCAAAAGAAACTTGGTGGTGCACAGTTCATACAAAGAACACCTGTCACTCAGTAATCCCGAAACAAAAGTAGTATTACGCATGCAAAATGCCAATGACCCGTTACTACATCAACTCAGCGAGTGTATGCAACAGGGGTGGCCTCAGAACAACACAGTTCCCGGTGAGTTCATTTCATATCCCGCAATTCGGACTGAACCGTCTATGATAGCTAGTTATCTGATGTCTATTTCGGTGTTTATAGCTCCACGTCTGTTGGGAAACGATGGTCGTTGCCGTCCCGCGTAGCTAGGTAAGCCCAAACACGCACTGGTAACCGTTGAGTTGCTGGTTCGATCGCTACCAGGGTCCGATAAAATGCGCACTGCCGACGATACCTGAAATTTGAAACGCGTGTACGGTGCATTTCCGGCCGTGTGACGGCTGTCTGAGTGAGTCTAGATGTGACGAATTTCTACCGATACCATTCAATTCCCCCTACTACTCTTCTGTTAACGAAATAATTGCTTGGACACATGATGGACACCTGGGTATCGCTGGCACAAAAAAGCCGAGCGAAACACTCCTTTTAGTGGCCACGAATGGCATCTAGCATTCAGGCAGTTGTGATGAACTGTACCGCTTGTCTCCTAGCGTACAAAATTTCTCACCTAGTCGAAGCCCTCATACAGCCTATGACTTACCCGATGAAGCCGTGCGCTAAGATCGCCATTGATATTATGGGTCCTTTGGCCACCGCTCCTACGAATAGGAGAACTGTACTGGCAGCTATATGTTGTTACAGTAAGTGACTTGAAGTCCACATGTGCGACCAAGTGACTACATCGGTTGTGTTACACTAGTTAAAACCATTGTTCAGTACATTCGGACTACAGGAAGAAATAGTCACGGACAATGGACCACAATTTCGCAGCCACGACATTGCAGTTCTCCTCCAGTGCCATAACATAACACCTTCTAGAACTGCACCTCACAATCCTGCGGCCAATAGCATGGTCGAGTGGTTAAACCATTCAAAAATGAAGCCATACACGTGCTCATGTAGGAGGGTCAGACTGGGAAGATGTGATCTTAACCGCTGTATTTTCTGACGGAACTAGTGATAACAGGGCTACTGGAAGAACGCTGGCGGAGCTGATGTTAGGAAAAGCTTTACGCACCAAAGTAAATGTTGCACATAACCTGTCACCTGCGGTACGAGCAGAAGTTTCAAATCGCAATGCAACTTGCCAAAACTCATGAGCCATATCGTCAACCCCAAAGCAGCCTGCAGCATAAATACGTGTTTAAAAGCGGGCTAGGATTCAAGGCCTCACAGTTCTATCCGTACACTGCAATGCACAAAGCAACTAGAACGACGGGACTATCGACTGGCAAACAGCCTAATTGCCAACACATATTGCACACCGCCCATGGACCAGCTAACCAGTCTCAACAACATATATGTGAACACTAAGCCGCATCGCCGCTACTGCAAAGATAGTTTCACCGGTCCACCAGAAGTTCGAAGCCTACAGCTCGATACCAGCCCGCGAAACGTGGCTCTTCAACAACAGGCGTCGTTGTTGTGACCGTGACATCAACAAGTCAACACTCATGTTCCATTAGCAGGTAAAAATAAAGATATCATCTTCTGATTGGTTGTGTGAAATCCGGAAGTTAAAGTTGAGAATTCTGTGTTGAGCCTGCTATTTCTGAAATCAGTAACGATACACGTCCCGCTTTTTTCGGTTGCCTTCGTAACACAACATGCTGCACTAAACAGAGCTCCATTCACACGCCCGATATCCAGTATGAACCCGAAGGAATAAGGTTGGGACGCATGTACATGGGAGTCACGACTGATTCGGAGCAGACCCACATTCTGGTTACTACAACGATATTGCAGCCAAGCCTAGTTAAAAATACGGTGAGTATAAACGAGATGAGGAGACCAAGACCACTGGTTGCATACCTTCTGTGGCTCGGGTTGTAGAACTGTTGGTGTTGACGGGAGCAGCAGCGGTGGTTGTGGCGGTGGCCGGTGTGTTCGTGGTTGTCGTCGTCGCCATCGTCGTCGTCACCGTAGTCAGTGCTGGAGAGTCAAAAAGATCAAAGCACATGATTGTCAAATAACAGTCTGATTGGCATGATAACACACTTGATTTCATCAGTGCATTAATCTATCTCGTTAAAGTCAACAGCATCCTCAGTTTAAATACCTTCGACTGTACATTGCAACTCAATCACATTGTCATTCCAAATTCACTTGCGATGATACACATTCGATATCTATGTTCAAGCACCGGCGATACATTAACACAACATGCTCCAATTCAAAAACGTCATCCATGATCGACAACGAAGACTAGGATAGTCAGATGACTAACGGTCCTCGATGCTGCCCGCTGCTGCCACGGTTAACCAGAAGTCGGGGTGGCAGCATACAAAGCACACCGAGCAGTTGGATAGAAGTTTTACCTATCCAGTTGGCGCGATGTTCATGGAGCCTGGTGATTTGGTCGCAAATGTTTCGTCACCAACTGAGGTGATGTCGACTCGGTACCTTGAGCAGTAACACCGATGATGTTATTGGGCGTTAAATAATCATGATTCCCATAGAAGCTAGACGAATAATAATAATAGGGCTTGTGACCAAATGTTTCCACTTTATTCACACACTACTAGTTATTATCTACTTTCTTTGCCACATTATGCCGGTGATGTGAGTGCACATCCCACGTTGGGTACGCCACTCTGGACGGATCGCTACTGAAATCCGTAAAATTACAGGGCGGCGGTAAAATCTCCGGCATCGTACTCTAATTGGATGTACTGACACGATTCGCATCTCACCAGCACACACACACATGTGCTTACTCTCATGTGATTCAGCTTCATCAGCGCTATTTATTTTATTCTCTCTTTCCTATCTAACTTACATGGATGATCTATAATTACAACATCGCTCTTTTTGTCCTGTTCCGGCCGAAACGGAACCGAAGAATTTCCCGAACCCCATGCCAAACAACAACAACAATATTTGTGGTCTCCAATGAATGCTATCTCATACGATGAGCATTCACTCACAGCTGTCGACTGCAAAACGATTTGGCTATCCGACATTTTGTGTCCCCATCGCTTACTCCCTTTCTTTAAATCTCAATGCTTAACGAGCAAACCGTCCATCCGCTTATTCTTACTCTGCCAGGCGTGGACGCACCGAACGCGCTCACATTGGAAATTTATTCACTGACCGAGAATTCCTTTATCGGAGCAATGGTTTTGGACGACCAGTCAACAGTTGCCCCTTATTCAACACCAAGGCTGACAGTAGTATGTGCATGTCTTCCATACCATAGAAATGCACGGACCGGAATTCGAGTTGTCGCAGCAAGTTTCCTTCTAGATGGGCAAAGCTCACAGTTATCCAGAGGAAAATACATATTAGTGAACCAGGTTCTCTATGGTTCTGTGAATCATATATGGATATCCCACTGGTGAAGATTGCGCATGAACTAGCGCAGAAACACGAACGACTGGTGGTAATCATTGAACAAACGAGGGAAACTAAAGTCGATTTATTTGGGGAAAGTTTGACAGTGAGCACTACCAGACAATTCCATTAGACTCCGCTGCAAAACAGCGGAAGAATGCTGCGCAGAGCATTAAAACTGCGTCCATTGTGGCTTTAGAAGTCAAAGCCACTGACTGCCCAAAACGCCAAAGGCAGTTACCGTCAGTCCGATTGGAATAAGTGCAATCAGGGCCTCACCCACTCTCCAAACTGTTTCAGACATTCAGAAAGACGTCAACATTGTTGGTGGTGCAAATATGACGTTTGCCGAAACCAACCGGAAACTTAGGTCTTCAGTCAACACCACTGAGTCTAACGTAAATGAAGAAGGCAAAGTTGCACTTCCACAGCCTCCACCGATTGTATGAAGACCAGCTACGCGGCTGACATCCATCCGAGTTACACATAATTTACCATCGGCAATCTTCACTAAAGTTCCAGGGTAAGTTCACTTGCCTTAAAAAGAATACAGTTCGATGATGTAAATCATTGTAACTCCATATGGGACATCATATGTGTTGCAGTTAGGCTCGTCAAATTGACACGGATCACGCGTCACCCAAACTCACAGCACTACGATGAACCGAGAATTCTCCATGGTCCACTGGCTTCCGCTGGTGAAGCAGAAGCTACTCTGTTCTGGATACCGCGCCTTCGGAATGGGTGAATCTTCCATTCGCATCTTCCCGGATATTCCGTGAAGAGAGCTCAAACAGGCAGAGCTTATACGGAAGAACACCGCAAGGAATCTGTGGCTAGGACCATCCTTGTGCACGGAATTCTCGAGGCTGGAGGTCATGATCGGCGCGGAGCGACCGCCCACGACCAAGAGCAGTGGTGATACATTAGAGAGCTCCTGTTCCTGAAGAATGTTAACGCAATCGATCTCGAGGCTACGCAGGTCGCCAAATTACAAACGAAATGGTCCGATGATTGTGAAAGTGGTGCTTCAATTCAGGGAAATATCAAATAGGGTGTTAGATAACTGGTATGCTGGCCGTAGTAGCCTTCGTTCCGAGCTCCGGATGAAAGCAAATTCCTCTAAGCAAACATGCGAATGCAGCCACTTAGGCAGACCACCACTAGATAACAGTTCCGATCACTTCACACACCTAGCCGACGAAACTGACAAACACACCCCATGCATCATATATAAAGAGAGGAGCATAGAGGTAATGGCGGGATCTCTGGATCTCGCATAGATGGATTTATCCTCATCCTACTCAACAAACGACTAGTTGCTGTCCTTTCACTGGTCGGTACAACATCATAACCAAAACGCATATCCAAAGACTGATTGCTAAGGACAGAGCAACTTTCCCGCATGTACACTAATGCACAACGTCTACTGAGCAAGCTTTCCAAACTACGGCTACATCACGCATCATACGCCTGTGACCTCAAATACGTAACGTGAACCTGGCTGCATTCAGAAATCACTGACGCCGAAGTCGCGATACATGGCACGTCCCTCATTCGGAACGATCGCCTTGTAGGGGTGGTGGTGTATTTTGATACTACCGTAATGCGCTGCAGTGTGAACCGGTGGACAATCTGGAAACGCTGCTCAGAGACGCACTAGTGCAGTCTGCGACTAAAGCGTAACGACCCCTGCCTTTTGGCAGTTGATTATCATCGCCCAATGTCCACCCCGGTGATGGACTCTCGCCTGACACTAATAATGGGGAGGTACTTCGACGACGATACAGCCATGTTCTCATCGCCGGCGACTTCAATGTTCACAGTTTGGAATTTCCAGCTTCTCCCAACGAACAATTCAAGAGGTTATTGCAAGCATTCCGTTATTTATCCATGTCAGTTCACCCACCAGATTCAGAACGGGAACTAAGCCATCTGTCCTAGATTTAGAGCTCAAGAACTAAGAGTTCATGATCGAAGACTGAAAGATGGATAGCGGTGTGGAGCGAAATAATCGCGTAACAATACTTTACAACTTTGTGGGTTACGTGAAATATTCCCAAGAAAGTAGTGACATTTTTCGAACAACCACACACTACGACACCCTCACAGAACTTGTTGGAGATGACATTTGGGCTTTTCCGGATACTTGCTATTTCGATACTGCATGTACGAATCTTGCAGGCAAGTTCAACGATCTGATTAAATCCGCATCTGTAAATAGACCCATTCGTTCTACAACAGCACTATTAATCATTACAAGCAGAACTCGAAAATCCATGGCGTTAAGAGACGCAGCGTGGCATGTGTATAGGGTGAACCCTAACCCTGACAACGGGAGCTAGTATGTAGTGCGTCGTAATCACTGTACCAATCTTGCACGTGAGGACAGATTAGTCCATCAGCGGAGCCTAACAGAAAGGTTTTGTGTCAACAGCAAGCTTTTGTACAGACATGTTAACAGCCTCCGGAATGTGAAGCGTGGTGTTCCACTACCTAACTCAGTAAATGGATATGCTCAAACTGCGGAGGATGCAGCCAATATTCAACGACCGCAATATGTTTCAGTAATTCGACGCGCCACCAGTATATGTCACATACCTGTCCCACTCCCCCAAACGCCATTTTTCAGATATACCACTACTAGTTCAGCGATCGTTTTGCTGAAGCTGATATCGTTGCGCACCGATAGTTCACGCGGTGTTGGAAACATTCCACCTAAACACTTCAGGTTGCAGCTACGAGGATAGCTGAGCCATTAGCTCCCTTTCTCCAAGGATGCTTGGATTAACAACAGATGCCCAACATGTGGAAGCAGTACATCATCACCGCAATTTTCAAGGGTGGTAGTCGTTCGGATTCCGGCTGCAGTTTCGAGTTCGGGGTTTATATTCTGATCCTATCGATGTGGGCTGCGGTGTCTCTAAGCGATCGGTGTTAGGGCCGCGGCTATTCATGGTCCTCATCAACGACCTCGCATGTGTCATCGAGTCAAAGTTCCTGATTTTTGCCGCTGACATCACTGTATGGCGGGCGATCGGTTATCAGGACGATCACGATAGGCTGCAGAGACTTAGACTGGGCATTTGAGTGGTCAAAGGCAAATCTACTTCCGCTTACCGCGAACATGTGCAAGACTGTACATGTACGCCACAATCACACTTACACATGTAAGCTTGGAGACCACCTGCTGAAGACCGCCTCACAGGAGCGCGATCTTGGGCCATGATGCAAGACGACCTCGGCTGTTCGGCGCAATCTTTGAAGGCGTCTAGAACCGCTAACTAGCATGTTGCTCTCTTACGGAGGGTGTTCGGGAGGTTCGACCCGTCCATCTTCCCCCAAATGCTCATTGAGTAGGTGAGGCCTCATGTTGAGTACGCAATTCAGGTGTGATAACTCTGATCTTAACACACTCTGGTTGCACTGGATACCGCCTAGCGAAGGGCAACCAAAACTGAAGGCAATACTTCACCTGCCATACCACCTGCGACTGAAAACTTTAGTACTGTACAGCGGAAGTTTTCGCCGTCTACGGGCGAGCTCATTTTGGTGTACCAGATCTTGAAGTACCCCAGTCACGCTTGCCGTCACCTACTGAAACAGCCGCAACACAAAATTGAGGGGCCACCATCCGAAACTAGCTACGCAATACAGTCGGCTGAAATACCACCGGAGCTATTTTTCTCTTCGAATTCGTCATCCAACGAACATCCTTTCGACGTTTGTCATTTCCGCGCCTACGCTACCTGATTTGAAAACTGACTCGATGATACATTACAACACCTGCATTTTGTGACTTGATTTCTGTTTACTTAGAGGCAGTTGGACGCAGACAAATATTGTGCTCTCCAGCCCCTACGAAGTCGATATAAACGGATATATATATGTTGATATGTATATAAATATACAAATATATATATATATATACGCGTGGGGAAACAGATACACCTGTATGTTATGGAACATAACGTGACTTACAGAGTATTTACTTTTTACACCAAGCATACCACGGTGAGTCTACCGGTGTGAACCTGAATTTGCTGACAGTTTTTCCTATATATATTGAATTCGCACTATGTTCATGTTGCGGAGCTTGTTAACCTTCAGCCTTTTATCGTGTAAAAGATTGTTGCATTGGAAAACTGCGAACATGAACACCGTTTTTGGTATTTTAGTATATCATTTGGACTGGCATTCCTGTGATCTAAAAGTCGTGAGGCGTGTTATATGAGGAACCCGAAAATTTACATCGGCACTTCGGCCGAGTGTTTCGGAGGTACCCTTGAGACTATTATAGATGTGAGACGAATGCGCTGCCTGCACACTTCATCAGCGGGTTACAGCATGGATGGTAGCATACAGATAATGGAATAAAGTTTAGCTTTACTTTAACTTTTTGCCGATTTAGCCTAGGGCTATTTTAAACCCTTGAATTTTTGTGGCGTAGTTCATTCATCTATGTTGCTCCATTTCTGTTCGAAGTGCGATTTTAATTATCTATCTGTATATTATTTACCGCGCCCGTTTTGCTCCGTATCTTTTTCAGGTTATTGTGTGCTTTGCTGAAATCAATTCTTCGCACATTTTCCGCTCTTTCATATAAATTGCGTTCTTTCTGTTTTGCCCATTGTTTTGGTTGCGTCATCACTTTGCATGTTTTTTAACGTGGCTTATAATTTTGAAGTTTAAGCTCCAATCTTTGCATGTGTAATCAAATTTATTGCACGCTGAGTTTGTTGTTCTGTCTACTTATGTTTGCCTGATCTCCATGACAGCTAATTGTCCTGTAGAGCTCGGTGTCACTCATGACATATAAAGGGCACCGCACAATGATGCGAAATACCTTACTCAGGAGCTGACGGTAATTTATATCACAGTGCGTAGACCTCCGGCAATTGTGCGCACGTGCATGAGCTGTACAATTCTGTGATACTGAATGATGCGCACGCTAGCAGTCACAATACCAGCGGCACAATGAACAATGAGGGCGCCGCGGACACTTATTAAGCTGTCGTTGCTCCTTGGAATGAGTGCCCACAGGCTATTTTAACCGTTAGTTAACCGCGTGCCATGTGCTCTCTTTCCACACAATTTCATCTGCTAGAAATTTTCAGGGCTGCTCTTTCCCAAAGAAAGACAAAATCATTCGTGGAATGTGGTGTTGGGAGACTGTAGCACAGCGAATCTCCGCATGGAATGCACTTCTAAAAAGCCAAATGTCTGTTTTATTTCAGTATAAAATTTGGCTCAGAGTCAGAGTCCAGAAGAATGATCGGTACTCCAAAAACCAACACTCGATTGCATCTTGTTCAACGTGGTGTCGGTACCTGACCCAGTGGGTTAGTTGAGGTTCGGTACATTTCCAGCTTTAATGGTGGCGCACATCGATCAAGCGAGCGTTTTGATTACAAACTCGAATCCAAGCGTTGTCGTTCAAGCTGGTGGTCGGGCAGACACCGGTTCGATTACCATATAAAAAAGCCAAGATGGCGGACACTGACAACAGATGGGTCAATCCTTGAGATCTCCGAAAGTAGCCAGTGAATATCTAGCAAATTTGAACAGACGGAAAAGTACACCAAAAGAAACTTGGTGGTGCACAGTTCATACAAAGAACACCTGTCACGCAGTAATCCCGAAACAAAAGTAGTGTTAAGCATGCAAAATGCCAACGACCAGTTACTACATCCACTTCGCGAGTACCTGCAACAGGGGTGGCCTAAGCACAACATAATCCCCAGTGAGTTCATTTCATATCCCGCAATTCGGACTGAACCGTCCATGATAGCTGGTTGTCTGATGTCTAGTTCGGTGTTTATAGCTACAAGTCAGTTAGGAAACGATTGTCCTTGCCGTCCCGCGTAGCTCAGTGGTCTCAACCACGGACATTCAACAGTCGAGTTGCGGGTTCGATCCCTACCAGGGTCCGATAAAATGCGCACTGCCGACGATACCTGAAATATGAAACGCGTGTACAGTGCTTTTCCGGCCGTGTGACGGCTGTCTGAGTGAGTCTAGATGTGACGAATTTCTACCGATACCATTGAATTCCCCCTACTACTCTTCTGTAAACAAAATAATTGCTTGGACACATGATGGACACCTGGGTATCGCTGGCACAAAAAAGCCGAGCGAAACACTACTTTTAGTGGCCACGAATGGCATCTAGCATTCAGGCAGTTGTGCTGAACTGCACCGCTTGTCTCCTAGCGTAAAAAATTGCTCACCCGGTCGAAGCCCTCATATATCCTATTGTAGCGAGAACGACACGACAGGGTTGTAGACGTTTATTGCACACCGAAAATGGGCACATGAGTGTCTCACGCGCCATCGAATGTCGACTAGATTTCCGTCCCACAACGCAACACAGGTACGGATGTTAGGGACTAGCCAGTACTTTCGCCTCTGGAGATCTGACTTGGAAGACCCGCCTTCCTGTTTTCGCCTCGATCTCCATTTCGCTGTACTCGATTTGGATCGGCCTGGAGTCGTTCGAGTGCTCTCGACTTGCTTGTTCTGGGCTGTGTCATTCGGCTCGGCCTCGGTCCTGTGGACTGCGCTAGCGGCGTATATGTCTGAATTATTGCGCTTTCCACATATCCCCGCTCCGTAGTTCCGGGCCCCGGCTCGTCGCTGGCCGTCCTTCTCGATCCCCTCTCAGCTGGCTCCGAAGAGCTCCCCCGAGGCATTCTTGGGAGCGGCACCTCTACACTTTGACTTACCCCATGTAGCCGTGCGCTAAGATCGCCATTGATATTATGAGTTCTTTGGCTACCGCTCTTATGCATACGAGAATGGTACTGGTAGCTATATGTTGTTACAGTAAGTGACTTGAAGTCTACGTGTGCGACCAATTGACTACATCGGTTGTGTTACGCTAGCTAAAACCGTTGTTCAGTACATTCGGACTCCCGGAAGAAATAATCGCGGACAATGGACCACAATTTCGTAGCCATGACTTTGCAGTTCTCCTCCAGTGCCATAACATAACACCTTCTAGAACTGCACCTCACAATCCTGCGGCCAGTGGTATGGTCGAGTGGCTAAACCATTCATAAAGGAAGCCATACACGTATTCAAGTAGGAGGGTCGGACTGGGAAGATGTGGTCTTAACTGATGTATTTTCTGACGGAACTAGTGATAACAGGGCTACTGGAAGAACGCTGGCGGAGCTGATGTTAGGAAAAGCTTTACACACCAAACTAAATGTTGCACATAACCTGTCACCTGCGGGACGTGCAGCAGTTTCCAATCGCAATGCACCTCGCCAAAATTCCTGAGCCATAACGTCAACCCCAAAGCAGCCTGCAGCATAAATACGTGTTTAAAAGCGGGCTAGGCTTCAAGGCCCCAGTTCTCTCCGTACCACTGCAAAGCACAAAGAAACCAGAACCACAGAACTATCGACTGGAAAACGGCCTAATTAGCAACACACATATATTACACACCGCCCATGGACCAGCTAACCAGTCTCAACAACATATATATGAACAACAAGCCGCATCGCCGCTACAGCGAAGATAGTTTCACCGGTCCACTAGAAGTTCGAAGCTTACAGCTCGATCCAAGCCCGCGAAATGTGGCTCCTCTAAAGTAGGCTTCGTTGTTGTGGCCGTGACATCAACAAGTCAACATTCATGTTCCATTAGCAGGTAAAATTAAAGATACCATCTTCTGATTGGTTGTGTGAAATCCGGAAGTTAAAGTTGAGAATTCTGTGTTGAGCCTGCTATTTCAAAAATCAGTACCGATACACGTCCCACTTTTTTCGGTTGTCCTCTTAACACAACATGCTGCACTAAACAGAGCTCCATTCACACACCCGATATCCAGTATGAACCCGAAGGAATAAGGTTGGGACGCATGTACATGGGAGTCACGACTGATTCGGAGCAGACCCACACTCTGGTTACTACAACGATATTGCAGCCAAGCCTAGTTAAAAATACGGTGAGCATAAACGAGATGAGGAGACCAAGACCACTGGTTGCATACCTTCTGTGGCTCGGGTTGTAGAACTGCTGGTGTTGACGGGAGCAGCAGCGGTGGTTGTGGCGGTGGCCGGTGTGTTCGTGGTTGTCGTCGTCGCCATCGTCGTCGTCAACGTTGTCAGTGCTGGAGAGTCAAATAGATCAAAGCACATGATTGTCAAATAACAGTCTGATTGGCATGATAACACACTTGATCTCATCAATGCATTAATCTATCTCGTTAAATTCAACAGCATCCTCGGTTTAACTACCTTCCACTGTACATTGCAACGCAGTCAGGTTGTCATTCAGAATTCACTTGCGATGATGCACATTCGATATCTATGTTCAAGCGCCGGTGATACACTAAACACAATATGCTCCAATTCAAAAACGTCATCCATGATCGACAACGAAGATTAGGACAGTCAGATGACTAACGATCCTCGATGCTGCCCGCTGCTGCCACGGTTAACCAGAAGTGGAGATGGCAGCATACAAAGCACACCGAGCAGTTGGATAGAAGTTTAACCTGTCCAGTTGGCGCGATGTTCAAGGAGCCTGGCGATGTGGTTGTAATTGTTTCGTCACCAACCGAGGTGATGTCGACTCGGTATCTCGAGCAGTCATACCGATGATGTTATTGGGCGTTAAATAATCATGATTCCCATTGATGCTGGACGAATACTAATGGGGCTTGTGAACAACTGTTTCCACTTGATTCAAACACTACTAGACTTCATCCACTTTCTCTGCCACATTATGCACATGCTATGTTGGTTACGCCCATTCTGGACGGATCGTTACTGAGATCCGTAAAATTACAGGGCGGCGGTAAAGTCTCCGGCCTCGTACTCTAATTGGATGTACTGGCACGATTCGCCTCGCACACACACACACACATACACATACACACACATGTGCTTGCTTTCATGTGATTCAGCTTCATCAGCGCTATTTATTTTATTCCCTCTTTCCTATTTAACTTCTATGGATGATCTATATTTAAGACATCATTATTTTTGCCCTGTTGCCGCCGAGACGGAACCGAAGAATTTCCTGAACCCCAGGCCAAACAACAACAATATTTGTGGTCTCAAATGAATGCTATCTCATACGATGAGCATTCACTCACAGCTGTCGACTGCTAAACGATTTGGCTATCCGACATTTTGTGTCCCCATCGCTTACTCCCTTTCTTTAAATCTCAATGCTTAACGAGCAAACCGTCCATCCGCTTATTCTTACTCTGCCAGGCGTGGACGCACCGAACGCGTTCACATTGGAAATACAATCACAGGTAGAAAACCACACCACTGACCGAGAATGCATCGATCGAAGCAATGGTTTTGGACGACCAGTCAACAGTTGCCCCTTATTCAACACCAAGGCTGACAGTATTACGAGGCTTTCTTCCATACCATAGAAATGCACGGACCGGAATCCGAATTGCCGCAGCAAGTTTCCTTCTAGATGGGCAAAGCTCACAGTTATCCAGAGGAAGATACATATTAGTGAACCAGGTTCTCTATGGTTCTGTAAATCATGTATGGTTATCCCACTGGTGAAAATTGCGCATGAACTAGCGCAGAAACACGAATGACTGGTGGTAATCATTGAACAAACGAGGGAAACTAAAGTCGATTTATTTGAGGAAAGTTTGACAGTGAGCACTACCAGACAATTCCATTAGACTTCGCTGCAAAACAGCGGAAGAATGCTGGGCAGAGCATTGGATCTGCGTCCGTTGTGGCTTTTGAAGTCAAAGCCACTAACTTCTCCAAAATGCCTAAGGGAACCACCGCCAGTCCGATTGGAATAAGTGCAATCAGGGCCTCATCCACCCTCCAAACTGTTGCAGAATTTCAGAAGGACGTCTACATTGTTGGTGGTTGAAACATGATTTTTGCCAAAACCAACCGGAAACTTAGGTCTTCAGTCACCACCACTGAGTGTAAATTAAATGAAGAAGGCAAAGTTGCACTTCCACAGCCTCCACCGATTGTATGAATAACATCTGGGCGGCTGATATCAATCCGAGTTACACATAATTTACCACCGGCAATCCTCACTAAGGTTCCAGGGTAAGATCAATTGCCTTAAAAAGAATGCAGTTCGAGGATGTAAATCATTGGAATTCCATATGTGACATCATATGTGTTGCAGTTAGACCCGGCAAATTGACACGGTTCACGCGCCACCTAAACTCACAGCAATACGATGAACCGAGAATTCTCCATGGTCCACTGGCTTCCGCTGGTGAAGCAGAAGCTATTCTGTTCTGGATACCGCGCCTTCGGAATGGGTCATGTTCCATTCGCATCTTCCCGGATATTCCGTAGAGAGAGCTCAAACAGGCGGAGCATGATACGGAGGAACACCGAAAGGAATCTGTGGCTAAGACCATCCTTGTATACGATATTCCCGAGGCTGGAGATCATGATCGGCGCGAAGCGACCGCCCACGACCAACAGAAGTGGCGATACATTAGAGAGTCCCTGTCCCTGAAGAATGTCATAACGCAATAGATCTCGAGGCTACGCAGGTCGCCAAATTACAAACGAAATGGTCCGATGATTGTGAAAGTGGTGCTTCAATCCAGGGAAATATCAAATAGGGTGTTAGATAACTGGTATGCTGGCCGTAGTAGCCTTCCTTCCGAGCTCCGGATGAAATCAGATTCCCCTAAGCAAACATACGAATGCAGCCAATTAGTCGGACCACCACTAGATAACAGTTCCGATCACTTCACACAGCTAGCCGACGAAACTGACAAACACACACCATGCATCATATATAAAGAGAGGAACATAGAGGTAATGGCGGGATCTCTGGATCTCGCATAGATGGATTTATCCTCATCCTACTCTACAAACGATTACTTGCTGTCCTTTCACTGGTCGGTACAACATCATAATAAAAACGCATATCCAATGACTGATTGCTAAGGGCAGAACCACTTTCCCGCATGTACACTAATCCACGAACCGTAGAGCCAACACTCAATTTGCTTTTGCCAATCTCCGCCACTTGTGCCACCCACGTGTCGTC
>OX104063.1:59866572-59949186 GCA_944474145.2 Dicrocoelium dendriticum
TACATGCATGGCATTAAGGGACTTGGCATGGCACACCTACATAGCCTCCACGAAGGAGGGCACCTGGGATGTCTACACAATACAAAGAAACCACAGTGTCGAACTCGTCCGGGAGGATAAACTGATGAACAAACAAGGTCTAGTGGAAAAGTTCTGCTCCAATCCCAAACTGCTATACAGACACGTAAACAATTTGCGCCGTGTTAAGCGCGATATTCCTGCCCTGCACAGAGCATGCGGGTTAGCCGAAACCGCACAATAGGCGGCCAACGTTCTTGGACAACAATTTGGCCGTACCTTACAAAGTGTGCAATCATCATACATCCTCCTTAAGCAGATAACGCGGCTATCAGGGCTTAAGCACATATCGTTCACCTCAGCAGCTGTACTGAAGGGTCTGATGTCGCTGCGCGAATTCAGCCCCCCGGGTGCGGACGGCATTCGCCCGAAGGCGTTGAAAGTTGCTGCCATGAGTTTGGCAGGACCACTAGCAATTTTCTTTCAACGATGTCTGAACGAGATGCACGTCTCCACGATGTGGAAGCACGGAATCATCACGCCAATCTACAAAAGTGGCAGGTGTGCTGAACCAGCAAATTATTGCCCGATAACACTACTTCCTGTGATCTCCAAGGTTATGGAGTCCATTGTAGCTGAGACTTTGATGGGGTGCCGGGAGAACAACAAAATTCTCGTTCCAGAGCAGCACGAACTTCGCTCAAGTCGGTTCTGTATCACTAATCTGTTGATTGCTCGTGCAAGCTGGACTGAATCTGTGGACGCTGGTGTGGGAGTCGACGCAGCCTACTTGGATTTCTCAAAGCCATTCGACCGTATAGACCATCGCATTCTCCCACACAAACTCCAGAAATATGGAATCGGCGATCCTGTTCTGGGCTGGATAGGAGACTTTCTTGTTCAAAGTCACCTGAATGTGAGGCTTAGAAGCGACCTAACAGAATCCATCGAAATTCAGTGCGGCGTACCTCAAGGCTCGGTACTTGGACCCCGCCTCTTCCTGGTCTTCATAAATGATCTCGCGAGCGTGCTATCTTCTAACTGTTTGCCATTTGCTGATGACCTAAAGGTATGGCGTACTATAGCTGCAGTGGAGGATCACACAGTGTTAGAGGAGGACCGGGAGAAAGCGTACGCATGGTCCATCGAGCACATGCTGCACTTTAACGTCACCAAGTGCAAAATCCTCAGCATACGGCACAAGAGTATGCACAAGTACTGCCTAGGACCACAAATTCTACAGCGGGCTTCTCACGAGTGCGATCTCGACGCGATAGTTCAAGATGACCTCGGTTATTTGAGGCAGACTGAAAAGGCAGCTAAGAAAGCAAACCAGTACCTCGGCCTTCTTCGCAGAGCTTTCGGAAAGTTTGACCCTTCAGTCCTTCTAAAAATGCTTAGTGCGTACATGAGGCCGCACGCCGAATACGCTATTCAAGCGTCGCAACCATGGCTCAAGCACCATCTCACCGCGCTCGACACTGCACAACGTACGGCAACGGAGAGCGTCAGAGGTTTGACCAGCCTCCCCTACCCATTCAGATTGAAGACCCTCAAAATATACAGTGCACGTTATCGGCGTCTAAGGGGCGATCTCATAATGGTGTACCAGATCCTGCGAAACCCCAACCACCCATGCGATTCCCTTCTAAAACTCAGTCAAAACACCTCGGTAAGAGGTCACCAGTTTAAGTCAGTCACGCGGTACAGCCGCCTAGAATGTTGGCGGAACTATTTCTCCCTTCGAGTGGCACAGCCTTGGAACGCTCTCCCGGAAGCTGTAATTAATGCATCCACCCTATCCCTTTTCAAAAAATGCCTTGACGATACTCTGTCACATTTACACTATGTGCTATAGCCCATGACCACCAGATGCTGGTACTAATGCACAACAGACAGTGGATAGTGCCATAACCCTACTCGAGAATGAGTCACTCCAAACCCCTTGCACGAAATTTGATAAACGCTACTACTATAGAAACTAGATTTCTGTATCCTGTCGACCCAAGATAGTTGTACACGAGTAAGCGTTGTCCTTGCTATCTTTTTATTTTTCTTTCACCTATTATGTGATCAATAACCACTCCCCTTATTACTTTGTGTGCGTACATTCTCATTTCAAACTCCCTTTATACGGCAGTGCAGTTAAATCTGTAATCGCCCGAACTGACGACTCCATTATCCCTTGATCTATCTTCTTTTCACACTAAACACCCTACGGGACATGTTAAGCACCTGCTATTTTACCCGTTATAAATCATTGTTCATTGTTCATAGTAATCAAATGGTTAAAGGCTTCTGACACTATTCTAGTGGTCGCGGGTTCGAGGCCTGCTGTCTTACCTGATGAGATAAAATTATATCGAAAGGGATCGTGGTTGTGCAGTTTGTTCGGGCGGGCAACACCCAATTTCCATCTTCTTCGACTACAGTCCCAGTGATCGCAATGAGTAATGTTCACTTCATGGTGAATAGCGGTCAACCTTGAGGTTGCGCGTTGCAACCCAATCACAAAAGGTGTATTCCAAATGGCCTACTATTTAGTCTTTAGCCATTGGGTCAAGCGTGGCCTGTCGGGACAATTTATATAATGTTTTAAAACTGTAAAATCGGCTCATCCAACTATATTTTATGTGTGGTATAGGAGCACTAGCGTAATTTGCTGTTTACTTCTTAAATTATAATTTTCGGATCAAGGAGAAATCTAGGTAGATAATTGATTTGTGACAGATGAGCCATAGTCCTGCGTGCGGGTATATGTCTTTGTAGTTTGGTCGCGTCGAGGAACTAGATTTGTAGTTAGATAAAACGCTTTGTAGTGGATTGCTGATACCTGAGTATTTTCTTTGAGGGTGAATTAACACTAACATATATAATGTGTTGATGTAAGGTTGGTTCAGAAATGCCACTGAATTGCGATATGTTCCAGCGACCAATGAAGTAGATTGAAATGCTTACCCAATAAGCCCGGAAAGATCACAGGAGAACAATAGGTCCAGTGTGGTTGAACAAATAAACGTTGAATAGCAGGATCAACTGGTGGGAGGCTGAGGACGAACGAAGACGTGAGACATAAGAGGACGGTCGCCTGACTTTCGTGAATACTTTATTCACGTGAATTGACCACGACAAATCATGGCTCAGCGTGATTCCCAGATATTTCACTGTCGGCGAGAAGCTCAGGCTTTCATTATTGAAGTGAAGTTGGGGACAGTCAGCGACGAGTTTATGGTAACGATCTACCTTATGCAGTGAAAGCAGTACATCATTGCACTTGGAAGCATTCAACGTTAAGCCGCGCGAGTTTGACCAATGCACAATGTCATTCAAACAACATTGTACCATGGTCGAAAAGGTTGAAGTTAACTGATTCGCGCCGATTAGTAGGTCATCGACGTAGTTTAGCATTATGGCTTCTTCAGGACGGTGATGGAGCCAACGTAGATAGAGAATAAGAACGGCTACAAAGTGGCTTCTTGAAGGACACCGGAACTAGTGGTAAGAGGCAAGGAGTTCTTGCCGTTTAGCCTGGTTATCTGAGTACGTTTGGCAAAATAATTCTGTAGCAAGAAGGCTGTGGCCGGTTGGATACCACAAACCAGGAGATCTTGCAACGAGATTTCACGGTTGACACAAGCGAAGGCGTTGGTGTAGTCAAGGAAGCATACACGTGTGGCTTCCTTCTTGTTGTCTAGCGACGATAGCATTGGGTGCATTAGACAAGCCACTGCGTCTTGTGTCGACCTCGAACTACGGTATGCAAATTGATGTGAGTCATTCAGACAGGACTGGGTTATCAATTTTTCAAGAATGAATTTCTCGAAGACCTATAAAGCCACCGAAGTGCACGCAATAGGTCGATATTTACCTGTTGCCTTCAGTATTGGTGTTATACTAGCAGTTCTTCAACAGTTTGTGATTTTGCCTTGGTTTAGTCATATGGTGTACAACTCAACTAGCGAATCTGCATACTCCTTAAGGACGAAGGGAGACAACCGGTCAGGTCCGTTTGACTTGCATGAGTTTAGCTGGGTAGGTTTTCTGTGAAGTGCTGCAACATCGACAATTGGCGATGAGTCTGTAGGCCACTATCTGTGTAGATGACAAGTTGGGAAGTGCGTTACTGCTGGTGCAGCATAAGTTCCGATTTAATTCCTCTACGTCTGTCAGAGTTCCTATTCTGACGAGTGACACTGCTAAATTGTTTCATCATCTGCAAAATCTCCCGACAATTATTGTTCCCCAGAATTGTCTGGACGTAGGCATGATTGAGGTGGTGAATTTCTAACTTGATGCATAGAGAAATAAATTTTACTGAGGCACGATCTTTAAGTTTGAAGGCTCTCTCCCTAAGTCGACGCAGCTGCTTGAGGAGTGATGAGAAGAACCGGTCAGCACGAATGGGAATATTATTCTTCGGACAGTAGAGAACAAAACAGAAGTTCAGACAACTTGTAATCCAGTCACAATATGTTGAGACATTTGCATCGAAAAAACAAACCAAAATCTGTAGAGGCAACCAGCTCTTCCAATGAACAATGATTTATCACGGGATAAAAGCAAGTGCTTGACACGTCCCGTAAGATGGTTGGGGTGAATACGATGAAATCAAAATATATGTGGGTCATCTACCGAATGTCTGCCTAGATGAATACTTTGATAAATAACATCAGTGTAAAATTAAAAAAAATCGTGCGTAAACGTTCAGAAATACACTGGGGTGCAGTGATCGTTGATATAAGACGTGAAAAAGTAAAATATGGTCGCTCACTTGGGTCCATTTGACACATAAATCCTGTTGAAAAGCATGCTTGGCGTAATCCACAACAGAGTTTAGGTAACAAAATGCTGGGACCTAAGAACAACATCTAATCGTTTTTTGAAAAAGTCCAAGGTAGGGGAGGAAACAGCTGAGTCTGGGAGTGAGTCCCAGGGTTGGTAAACCCGAAGGGAAAAGTAATTACGTCGACACTCTAGACGGCTATATTGTTCCTTCAATTTTAAGCAGTTACCCCTGAGCTGCGTGTTGTGGCTAAGTTTCCGCAAATGGCGGCATACGTGGTTAGGGTCACTCATTACCTGATACGCTAATATGAGATCGCCGCGCAGCCTCCGATAGCGTCCGCTGAAAATTCCCAGCAACTTCAGCCTTCGGTGGTAAGAGTGATAGCGCTGGCTATTTACATTCTTTGTTGCTCTTCCAGTTGTGCTATGTTTGGGGGATTGGTTCCTCTTCGTTTAATTTTACGTTCCTTGCAGCGAGTGACTTGCTTGTGGTTCGTCTTACTGTAGACGACAGAAGATAGCTTGACTATCGAATGATCAGAGCATCTAAGTGGTTCCCGAGTACCGACAGAAAATTTCTTCAGGTTGTTAACAAACATTAAGTCCAGAGTTGCTTCTAGCCTGGTAGGGCATTTCACGATGTTCGGTAGTCCAAGTGTTGTAAGGAATGCGGCGTCAAACCTATTGAAATCACCAGCAAATATGCATAGGGGATGGTCGACGTGTACCATGACAGCAGCCGTGAAGTCATCGTAAAATTCGTCTGCTTCTGAGCTTAGCGACTAGGGGATATTTAAATGTTGTCTAGCAAGATTGAGTTGTATCCACTCAGATATTTTGGACGTGTACTTTAGAACTAGGTAGTCGATAAGCTGCGAGGAATAGCAGAAGATTTTCGTTCACTGATGAGCACCAGGAAGTGCTAATAAAAGTGATAACACCACCACACCGGTTGCGGAACGTGTATACGGGATCAGCATTAACCCAGAACTAAGTTCTGGTTTTGACCTTTGTTTACAAGACCCTGGAATGTTCATTTAGCAAACAATTTATATGGTTTTACATATAAGGGCGAACTTCTGTCTCCGGTCATAATTCACATATTCTGACTACCAGAATGAAGCACACATGTATGCTGGCTCATGTACGTACACATGTCCTTCACATATGCAACCGTCCATTCATCATAAACATTGGTTTTAACCGGTTGCTTTATTGTTCTAAACAAAACTGGATCGCTTTAGTTATACGCGTATTGAACCAGGTCGCAGACAAAAAGGCTATAATGCAACATAATATTACTGTTTGCAACCGAAAGCGCGATCGTCTGTGCGTAGCTACAACGGTCCATTCGTTAGATCCGACACTACGGCAATTATTTTACACGAATTGTTGCGTGGCAAATTCCTTCAGAACTACCGATCACACTGAAGTTAGTTCGTGTTAGGCCGCGCCAATTCTGCGTTTCCTCCCGGTCCATGTAGCCGTAGTGAGGTCGCGCAACTGATTCGCTTCCTATGCGCTGATCACGCGTCGGTTTCATTTACTCAGCTGACCAGCAACCAGCGCGAACGTGCTGTTCGCTCGCTGTTGTCCGGGACAATCTGCAGCGACGGCGATTTGTTCGATCGTTTGTTGGTCGTGCCTCGGATACTATTCAGTAGCCATGAGACGTAAGAAACGTGCCATATACGGAACAGTAGAGAAGATGGAGGTAGCTAGACCCAAGGGAAGCGAAACAGCAAAGGCGAAAGACGTACAACGCGGAACTCACGAGGGCAAAAGTGACAGCGGAAGTACAATCAGTAAAACAAATGAACACTGATAAGGTACAAAATAAAGAATAAAATTCAATGTTGTGAATTATGGAAAGTGTGTTTTTAGGCTCACTACAAGGGCCTCCCCTAAAAGGCTGAGAAATGGAAGCCTTCGACTGATTTGTCATTGAGGATGGGTGCGAAGAGTTACATATGAATGAATACAGGATTCCAAACAGGAGTGTGTTGTTATTTATTACTTGCGTGTGAACTGGAGTGCATCATCGGTATGCTGTCGGGGCGAGCTTGTCGGATTGCGAAAAAACTGGCTAGTTCAGAAAAAATGCCGACAAGACATTTCTTCCGCTGCAGACCCGACAGTGCGCTTGGGAAGTGTAACTCTCTCCAGCGCACCCCAATCCACGGCCCGAATAATCATCGTCCCACGAATAAATCCGGGCGTCCTCGTCAGCACCTTACAGCCAGGCGTTTGAGGACCAATCCGGCTGTAGCAATCCGTAGTCAAAGGCGACTGGTTGTCGCATGGGTTAAGAGGGGTCTTGATCCGGTTGGCGAGTCACTCAAAGATTACCTTGGTTGTTCTGGTGGTTAAAGGTATAATTCAGAATTCAGAGGGGGTGGGCAATGGTCGGGAGTTGGCTCGACCCCAGAGAGGGAACATGGCATGCAGGATAAAGCAAATGGGCTTTTTGTGTTTTACAAAAAGTTTGGGAGCTTATGTCGATTTTGCAAAACTTTTGTGTGAAAGGCACGGTTACCACCGACAGCCATATCGTATAAAGATAATCCGCGCCAGATGCTCATTGCGGTGATGAACGAGTCTGTTTTCTAGGTATGTACGTGACGTGGCCACCTAGAGAATCAAGAAAAGGCGGTGCTTCATGCAGGAAACGCTGAGCAAGATGCGTTGTCCTGCAAAGTTTCCATCAAATCCTGAACGATATGTGGAAAACCTGTCGAGTGTGAAACTGGACATATTAGAAACGCAAGCACTATCGTTGGGCCTCAAGTTCTGTCACCCACGGAAAAAGATCGTCGGCTGGAAATCGAAACCCAGTTTGAGCATCTGAACAATCAGACAAGTGACTTAATAGACATCTCGGATACCGCTCTCGAACGATTTAAGTCAGTTATTCAAGATTTCTTTTCAGTTTCCCATGACACCCCGATTATTAATGAAGGCATACTTGAAAGCCGTAAGAGAACTAGGATGAAGAGAGGATATTATCATCGCCAAGCCAGACAAAGGGTCGGGAACCGTGATAATGGATCGCGAATATGTGCAAAAAATGAAATAAATTCTCTCAGACATCTCAAGGAGTATAAACTCTGTGCAAAATAATGATAAAGCAGAATATGCGGAAACACAACTAATCAAGTGTTTGAAATCCCTACTGATATACGGTCATACGATCAAAGGTGTGAAAAGCTCAGACCAAGGCTGTATGGTATCCCAAAAATACACAAACCAAGGTACTATTGAGGCCAATATTAGATATGAGGAACTCACCGTATCACGTCGCAAAGTGGCTAATATCTATGATGGACCTTATCAGGAAAAGGATTGCTCATCACCAGCTGACTAACACCTTACAATCTGTCGTGAGTGTTAGAAAATTAAACATAATAGACTGTCGAGTGTTATCCCTGTTCTTCAGTATGCCGCTGCTAGAAACAGTTAACTTTCATTGAGCCTACATTGACCAACACAAGATAATCACGGAGATACCAACTGGCCCATTGAAGCAACTCCCGGTCAGATGCAAGTACAACGTATAATTTCGGTTCAGCAATGAACTGTACAGGTAAGTAGATGGAATAGTAATGGGGGCCCTTCCTGGGCCACTTTTGGCCGACGTCTACATGGGCATGTTGGAGGATGGCTTGTTGAAACCGGTTATTTCCACTTTAAGGTACTACCTACGTCACGTAGACGATATTTTCGGTATAGTAGAATAGGCGACCAAACTGTAGGGTGTCGTCAAACGTTTCAAGCAGGCATATCCCATTGACGCATTCACAGTAGAAGAAGAAAGTAACAAAGGTCTGAGTTTCTTGGATGCACGTTTAAAGAGGAAAGCAGATGGATTAATCCAGTTAGTATTGAACAGGAAGAAGTACTGGACGAGACAGTACACATACTTTAAGAGTTTCCTATCAATCACTCGAAAAAGTACACTGATGTATTCGTTGACGACTAATCGTGCACGCAAGATCCACAACGAAGACACTATTGTGGGTGAATTGAGGCGAATCAAAAACACTCTTCTTGAAAATGGTTATCCAGAGCGCTCCATTGAAACCCGGGTGAACTCCAGCGAACCGAGACCCAAAGTAAAAACGGCAGAGAAGAAACAACTATTCCTCAAGTTCCCATTTAAGAGTGACAATGCAGCTGATGAATGTACACGAAGATTGGTGCAAGTCCGTAGAAAGACCTTCAACGCAGTCCCCCACAATGTTTTTCATACGAGTGAATCGCTAGTGGTTCCTAGATTCAAAGACAAAGTGCCCGATCAACTCAAATGAATAGTGATCTACTGGTTCACCTTCTCATGTGGAGCAGGATACATTGGACGCACGACCAGGCACTTAGAAAAGCGAAACAAGGAACAGCTACAGAATTCATTCATCAACCTAAAGGACAGAACTGATTTGAGTGCCATACCGAACCACTTGATCGGTACAGAGCACTGTGTTGACAAGTGTAGTGCCTTTGAAATTCTGTATAAGATGCCATCCCACTTGAACCATCAAGTGGCAGCGAGGTTATTAGCTACCTCTAAAGCGGTAAGCATAAGTTTGACAAGACCAAATCTCTGCATCCAGAAGAAGCTCGCTCACCCGTTGCAACCTCTATGGTCAACAGCTACAAGAGGAGAAGGATATTGGGCCCAACAACAGCCCGCGCCTTCTATCCCTTGATTACCTGACGCACATCATGAGAGCCGTTTGATTTTGTCTAATCGGTGGTTTACTACGGTACTGATCTACGGAGTTGATTTTCTTAATGTATATTCTGTAATAGGCTTGATGATGAAGAAGTCGAAAACAATTGTTTGCTTTACACGTTCCGCCCGCGCTTATTTCTCGAATCTGATGACAAAAATAGATATTTGACACGAAAAGACGGGAAACATGATTGTTAACAGAAATGACAAAGGTTCACAAACTCATTGAAACGGACCGGACGTTTTACCTGTCTACCGCGTCGGTCGTTTGCCTGGGGTTGAGGCGGGGTAGGCAGAGGGTCAAGGGGAACAGATTGTTTTGGGTTATCTGGTGCTCGGGAAGTCAATACGGGTGCGGGTTTTTGTGTGATAGCATCAGGATGGGATGGAAGTGGTTAGTCAAATAAGGATACTTTGAGGCAGTCGATGAACACTGTCGTTCGGTGACCATTCAGGTCTAAAGTGAAGTGCTTTGGAGTTCGTAGCAGAACTCTGAAAGGGCCAGTGCAGGGAGGCTGGAGAGAGTGCCTCACGACGTTAGTGCGGAGGGAGACATGAGTGCTCAAGAGGAGACGTTAGACGTAGTGAACGTATGCGCTGTGCTAAGGAGGATGCGAAGTTAGACGAGGGCATACGCGATGAAGCTGGAGGCGAACCGAATTTCCCAGGTAACTTAGTGTTGTACCGTAAACCAACAATGCAGAAGTAGGTCATTTGGCATTCGGCCCCTTCGTGGGATTCAGCTCAATTTGGTGTAAAAATTTTGTAGGGAGTGCTAAAGTAAGATAGCTGGAAAAGTCTATGAACCCCGCGAGCCAGCAAAACGTTCCAAATCGAAGAGCTTAGTGTGTTCATCCTAACGGGAGAACACGTAGCCACTCTTATGTTTGAACAAGCTCACTTGTACGCCGGCTGCAAGCTCTCCGGAACGATGTTCGTTTGTTAATGGAGACTCAGGCTGCTGTACCTGCGTTGCGTCCTATGGAACTAACGACCCGGTGTGCGATAGGGTAAAAGTCAGTGGAAAATGTAGACAACAGTGGGAGCAACTGCCAGCGACCAGAGGCGCTACAGCCGTATGACATCGCATCAACTTGAGTCGACTGATGCAAATTCTTAGGCACGCTATAACCATGAAGTCCAATTTTGTACAGGCTGATTGATAGACTCCTCGTCGTAGGTGAAGAGGTGAATGATGAAAAAATCAGCCTTCTTGGAAAATATGATGAGAAGTCTAAGTCTGCATGGGTCATTTTTGTTGATGTTATCCCGCCTCGGTAGCCTAAGAGGGCTGGAAATCCATATTCGCCCATATATGTCTGTCAGAACAGGGGGAACTCAAGTCGGCAGTCATTGAGCTAAAGAGATGTACTGATGATGTGAAAAGCAATCTCCACATAGTAAATGTTGGGTAGTTACTCGAACCAGGAGCAACAGGTCAAGGACCCTTTATGCGCGCCCGACGGTTGCTGCCGCGGCCTGCACTCAGCTTACACCAATCTTTGCAGTTTAATTAACAAGCATGACGAGTTGTGCGACTTCATGAACTCTCGGCAGCCGGACGTTCTAGGACTGGCTGAGACGTGGTCGGATCCTGAGGCAAGTACCCAAGAAGTTAAACTCAGTGGCTACTTGTGTCTCTGCGCGACCGAAAAGCAAATGAATGCGGTGATGCGCTACCATCCATTCTGTCTTCCTTATACGGGAGGATAGTAAGCAACCAAACGAAGCGAAGATAGCCTATGCGGGTAACTGTGATGCTCGATTCATCTGAGTCGGTGTGAACTGTTCGTGAGTGCAGCTTATTGCGGTCTGTGAAAAGGTTCTTTGGACTAGTTGTCGCATGCCCGAAACCCCGTGAGTCGTCCGCCTTCTTGCTAATGAGTGGTTTTAACTTACCACGAAAACTCTGTCCTCAGGTGCAGCTGCCCTCAGACATTGTGGTATTGAAAGCTTCGAAAGCAAGCGGGGACAAACGATGCCTGTTTGTCAATGCTGCCTCCGCACCCAAAAGTTGTATCACGGACTCGTTGAAAGATGACTTCTAACACCAACTGGACGAGTGGCTTCGTATTAGAAATTTTCTTTTTATCGGGCATGTTTTTAGCATTCACTTATTTCTGCTTGCTTCTGTGTCAGTGTCGCAAATGCCTGACTAAAGTGGGTTGAGCAGATCACTGTGGGGTGGATGAAGGGATCTACCTCGTTCGACCGCTACGCGCACAACTACGTGGGATCTGTGGCTCGCGGGGGGGGGGCAATCAAAAAATGTCACCCTGTACAAACTAACGAATAGTGGAACTATTAGGAACTATTAGAAGGGGATCAAAACAAACACCGGCATGCTGAATCTGTTTCAGTGTATTTCGTGCCCGAATAGCTTTGCATACACTTTGGACTTTACAGTCTCCATGTATGCAACGGCTGTGGAGCGGTTAGGTAACAATACGGTCATGCTAATTTACGTGATAGAGTCGGTGATTGCGGACGACTCTTCAGCAGAACGCCATTCCAAAGAGGCGAGTAGTCGCGATACATTAGGCAACGCTGATTGTGAGATAACTGAGACATTGTTCTCACACAACGAGCGTCGTAACAAGGAAGATGGTTTAGAGGAATCATCCAAGTGGATTTAATGGCTGTGTCGCCGCTGCAACTTCGGATCAGTGGCGTTTCAAGATGATTTGTCAGCAGCCAACCAATGTGTGCGTGGCAGCCAGAAGCAACCAGTGTCAGCAATAAGAGCGGATGATGGATATGAGAAACTACAGCAGCAAGAATACATTCGGTAAGGTTGCACACTTAGCGAGATAACCAGAACCATTTCATTGAAATGTGAGTGTATTTCTCTAACCGTTGATAAAACTTGTTGAAAATAGCTTTGCTCCTTGATTTGAGAAGCTGGCCAAGTTTGACCCCCGCAACAGATGTATCATGTCACCTGTATTGACAGTTGGAACATAACACGCCCAGTGTGTCCGAAAGTACAAGAGAACCGATTAGAAGACAGTGCATTGTGCAATTTTATTAGAAAAAAGTGCAAAATAGATAAAGAGGCAGCAGTTGTAGTAGAAGATAAGCAAACAGGTGGAATGAGAACTATGCACCTGATTGGCTGGAGGCGAGCGATTCCTGAGCTCGTAAAAAAGTCACCAAAAGAACGAAAGACAAAAAGGTGTTATTGTGAGAAATAGAGTGAAGTCAAATTTGATATGTTGTGTTACGTAACTAAGGCAGTGAGGAGCAGTCTATGAGCGACAAATGAGTGAAGGTTTACATGCAGCATCTAAGACTGGTTGACAATCGTCTCGAGTTGGTGATTTGTGCGCGTCACAAAAAACAGTGCAATGGGAGCCCTAACGGTGAGCTTACAATATTTGATAGAAGGTTGGGACGCTTCAGAAGGAACACGGAGACAAAAATTACTGTCAGAGAGTGATTAATCCAGCGGTAAGATCATCATCCAGTTCATCATCATCCGCCGGGCTCTCGTAGGAAGCACCAGATCGATCAGAACGAGCGCGGAGGGCTGACACTGTGGGTAGGTCACTAAGAGTTCTGGAACGATCACTCTGTGGGGTAGACGCGGACAGGTGGCTCAAAGGAGGCAAGGTTGATGTATGAATCGGGCGAGCAGACCGACCAGTAGGAGGTAAGCAAGTGCGCTGGTCAGCCGGGCGGACGGTGATGATTAGATTAGAGCTGTTGGCCACCATCATGTCTGTGACTTGGTCCATCGTCTTGCCGTATACCTCGATTCCGTTAACCTCAATTATTTCGTCATCTTCAGCTAAAAGCCCGGTGCTATATGCAATACCGTCGCGATCGAGACGAGATACGAAGAATGCCGGCACAGTCTCATATCCGTTCAAAGTGTGATGATGGCTGACTCCATTACGGATGTACAAGCCGAATTGTTTGTTTGGAATGCGGACAAGACGGACGCTGAAAATAAAATGCGGATAACTGATTAGTAAGAAAAATTCCGTGGTTGGAGTTAGTGAAATAAACGTGGGTGGAAGGTAAGTTGATAACCAGGTTTGACACGCAAGTGAAACAAAGGAATAATACTGATGGGAATAACATATAAATAAAGAGAAGCGAAGGAAAATGATTCATTTATCCAATGCAATGGCAGTCCAGTACTCACCAAACGGTAACGAAATGCATGAATAACACTCTGATGGAAAATAATGCCACACACCAAATGGCCGGGCACGGTTACGGAAAATGTTCCATAGCTATGACTTTCGGAAAAAAATACAGATCTGAAGTGTATGTAAAGGGTTAAGGTCAGTTCCATTGGCGGTGAAAAGCATGACTGTCGCTTGATCACAAAGCACAGGGTGGTTATGAGGAAAAATGAACGCGAGTGGTGGGTGATTCACCAATCACTAACAAAACTCTTGAAAAAGATAGCACGATGCCCCGAGGTGAACATTTAAATTTCTCAATGGAACGAATTCCTGACAAGTTGGTCGTAAGAAGGTACTGGGCCGCAGCCTTAAGAATCACAAGCCTGCCTTGTAATCTTGGGGCGCGGATTCGAGCCTCCGTAAAGAACTGGGCGACCTTCGCGTATCCTTAGCCCTCGTGCGACTGGTGGTGGATGCGCGGTAGCGAAGTGTCGATACTGCGTGCCAGGGTATTGCTGATGCCTTGCTTTCTTCTATTAAGAGGGTGAGGATGCAGTTTAATTCGAAGCGTTCCGCATTCAAGACAAATAGTGATAGTGAAAGAAGCTCAAGGAGCTCATGCCAGTGCGTGGGGTAGAACCGGAATGACAGCAAACTTAGCAACAAGCCGGTGTCAAAAATGCACATCGTCAGTGTACAGATGGAACGAAAATGACATAAAATGTGTTGGACAAGTAGGTGCATGATATAGGCGAAAACGAATAAGCTTCATTCACCAGGAAACCGATGTCCTCTTCATTTAACAGACCGATCGTTTCAACAACGGATGGGGAGTAGCGATAGCGAATTTAATCGTTTTATGGCCTAAGCGGTATGTGGGGCCGATGGATCGCTGTTGTAAATATGGCTGCGTAAGAAGAACGTACACGGATGGTAATAGCATTTCCAGACAAGGAGAGTCGACTTCGTGGTCCTATATTCCAGCAAACGTTCAACCAGGCGACGCCTGGTTTACCAGGAAGGGACGTGGGTGATCGCGACACGACAAGAAACAATGAATAAGGATTTATCATGGATACGTAAGCAAATGCTTGACAAGTTCCGTAGGATGGTTGGAGTGAAAACTATAAGAGTCAAAAAGGATAAGTGAATCGTCAGCTCAAGCGCCTACCGTTTTAACTGCATTGTTGCATAACGATAGGTTGAAATGGGAATTGAATGGGCACACACAAAGTAATACGGGGAGGAGTTATACTTTATATTAACTTGAGAGAAAAAATTAAGATATGGAAACGAAAACGTCCACTCGTGTCTCGCTCCCTTGGACCGATGTCATAGGTAAAACCAGTTTAAGTACATCATAAAAATACGCCATAACAGTAGCGTTTAAATACTGAAATGCGCGAAGTTAGAATGAGCACACTAATTGATGTTGTTAGATTGACGCACGTCATAAAGGGCTATATGGCGTAATGTGAATGTACGAGTGTATCATCGAGATGGTTTCTTTTATTACTGTCAGTGTGGGGGAAGAGACAAAGTAAGTAGGGAGGGCGTTCTAAAGTTGGCACACACGAAGTAGAAAGCAATTCCAGCGGCATTCCAACCGGTGATACTTTGCGGCAAGATAAAGTTGGCAACCTCTCAGAGTGCTACTGTGATTCAGATACAGAAGGCGACAACAAGTACGGTTTGGATTTCTCAGTATCATATCATCAGATCGACACGCAGGCGTCAGTGTCCACCGTACACCTCGAGCGTTTTCAGTCTCAGTTGGTAAGGAAGATGGAGCATACCCATTAGGTTCTTGGTCGCCCTTCGCTGTGGCATTTCAACTGCGACAAGTTGTGACTGTACCAGAGCTGCCAGGCACGGATGGCGTAGTCCGAATATAGCTGAATATAGGCGTTGAGTATCTGAGAGAAAACAGTAAGGTCAAATCGCCTAAATGCTCTTCCCAAAAACCCAAGGTGTTGGTTAGCTTTTTTGGATGCCCTCCCAGCCTGATATGAACAGCCAAGATTTTCTTGTACCATCAGCGATAGGCCACATTCAGGAGAAGTACGCTGCAAAACTTGATCTCACAACTTGTACTCGCAAGTGGATTGAGGGCGTATACGCAACTTCTGACACTTGGCGGCGTTGAAATGAAGTAGGTTCTGAGTCACTCATTTGTATACCCTGTCAAGGTCATCTTGAAGCGATACGAGGCCACCGATGTTTTGATGGCCCGACGACCTTCCTCCATCTTTGCTGAAAGTCGGTGGGGACCCACTGATGATTGAGATCGCTGCGCTAGTTAACACGATTTGGGACACTGAAGAGGCGCCTTCAGACTGGCGACTGTCAACTATCATGCCCATCCTCAAGAAAGGTCGGCGTAGTTTGTGCGAAAATCATCGGGGTACTGGCCTTCTTTCCGTTGTCTTCAAACTTCTCACGGGTATCATTATCCGATGACTCATTGGACCCCGTGAGATCCGAATCACTGAAAGCCAGGCTAGCTTCAGACCTAGTCGTGGTTGTAAACCACATATTTACTCTTTGCCAAATTTTAGAGCAGAGAAGACCGACTATGGTGGTTCTCCTTGACTTGCAAGCCGCATTCGACTCTGTTGACTGCGCCAGCTTATGGCACTGCTTATCCATGAAGCGCGTGCCGGAGAAATTCCTCACCATTTATACAGTCTTTCTACCGCGACTCCCGAGGCCGCGTAAGGGTTGACGGAAAACTGTCTCAAGAGTTCCCCACGACAAGTGGGGTTCACCAGGGTTATTCTATTTCTTCGTTCCTCTTCAAGTTCGTGACTGAGATGATCACGAGTGACTCTGTTATTCCAGACTACCGGAGTGGAAGTTCTGCCAGATGACCGACTGACAAACCTTGAGTATACGGACGACACAACCCTTCTTGGGTCTGACGCAGTGTCTATGTAAACAATGCTGGATAGACGGACACGTAGCGTTTCATGCTTTGGCATGCGCATTACACCTGCAAAGTATTGCTGCAGGACTGGACCGACACACCTACGGTTTTAGCTATCACCGAACAGACACTGGTAGATCGGTTCACTCACCCTGGTAGCTGTCACCCCTGGTGGTCACATCAGTGAGCAAGTTACATCGCGTATCAGCAAGACACATGTGGCTTTCCAGATACTCAACCATCTATGGAGACGGCGGGATATCAACCTGTCAGTGAAAGGTAGGGTGTATAACGCTGCGGTAAGGCGGGTCTTATTGTATGGATAAGAGACTTCACCATTTCGCAGTGAAGACATTAAACGCTTGGCAGTGTTTGATCACCGCTGCTTGCGGAGTATTGCTCACGTCTGGTGGGAACACCGAGTGAGCAATGCTGAGGTCCGCCAGTTGGTTTCGGCAATAAGCCTTCTGGTGCCT
This sequence comes from Dicrocoelium dendriticum, assembly GCA_944474145.2. NCBI lineage: Eukaryota > Metazoa > Platyhelminthes > Trematoda > Plagiorchiida > Dicrocoeliidae > Dicrocoelium > Dicrocoelium dendriticum. The sequence goes on from OX104063.1 coordinate 59,883,643, forward strand.
CAGTGTAGTGTTTGCTAAATCTTAAACGCTTACGTTGATTAAGCATTGTCCGCCGTACGCCTGTTGATCGGCTTCCTCGGGATACATCATACGCCGTACGCTGGACGGTTGTGAAATCTGGCCACTTAAAGCAGCGGACCTGAAGAGGCTAGTTAAGTTCGACCACTGATGCCTTCGCAATTTAGCTCACGTCTGGTGGGAACACCGCGTGAGCAACGAGCGTGTTCGACGCCTTGTTTAGGGCACAGGAAAAGGAAATGAACCGCTCAGCACCGTCATTTCACGCACCAGGCTCCGATGGCTCGGCCACGTTTTACGCATGACAGCCCACTGACTCCCGCGACGTGCGTTGTTTGCGCGCTGGTGGTGTGGATGGAGGAAGAGGAGGGGTGGCCAAGCGATGACTTGGTCAAGAGGAATGAAGGCCCTCACTTCTGGGCTGACTTCGGTTGGAGCGTCTCGGCTCCCTGGTTGGGGTCCGAAAGATGATGAACACGTTTGGTTGGACACACTTGCTGATATGGCTAGGAGCCGACCTCAGTGGCGTTCGTGCTGTGAGTTTCTTTGTCCCACCCCATCCCTCCCCCTCCAACCACGATCTCATTATTTAGCCTTATATAATTTTGCATGGTACTTTTTTCGTTGCATAGTAGCCGGCTGGTAGCTTACCGGAACGATGCCCATCCGTTACCGGTAGCTCAGCCGGCTTGCACCAGTTGCTTTTTCTCCTTGTTTCTATGTATTGCGGCACAGTAGCTGAGGCGTTTCCCACCTCTAGCTAACGTGTATGATGATGATGGTGTCTGCACAAAGTTGGGTGAAACCGCGAGGTGGCCAGTCCATGACGTGGCATAATGGCATAAAGAAATTGACTGAGAGACTTTATCAGACTGGTGCGTGCCGTCTTCGTGGATAGGGGCTTCGGGATGGTCCACACCAATGGTTGGAGACCGTATCAGACAGGGCGCAGTCACGCAATCAGTGGCATCCATGCATTCGGTTTCTTGAATCTGGTTGTTAATTTTCGTTGCATTCTGAGTATTTTAACGCAGTTCTTTATGGCTTCCATTTTTCTTACATTCTATTTACCTTTAGCCCCACTATATTGCCGTTGTTATCTATTGTTATTCCTGCGATTTGAGTCGTGGCAACTGGACCTACCGCACTTCGGTGCTCGAGTCATAGTTGTTCAACTGAACTATCTTGAGATAAACAGCGAAGAGTAAGAAATTGGAAGTGATAATTCTCGTCAAATCATAAATGAGGAATAGACATGGACCAAGTGCTGAACCATGTGGCACTCCGCATGGAACATCGATCGGGTCAGAGATGGCGCTGCGCACTCACATTCAGATGTTGCTGGATCAGGAAGTTTCGCATCCAACCGAGAACTGGTCCATCAATCCCAAAGCTCTGAAGCTTGTGAATGAGAATGCGGTATTCCAGACCGTCGAACGCCTTTGAGAAGTCCAAATACACTGTGTCAACTCCCACACCGCTGTCGGCGGTTTCGGTCCCATTGGAGCAAGCAAGTAGCAGGATTGCGGTGCAAGACCGGTTCTGGCGGAATCCATGTTGTTCTGATGCTATGATGTTGCATTCTTCGAAGTAATACATGAATGGTTCGGCAATAATAGACCCATGACTTTGGGTAGCACCGGAAGGAGTGTTATCGGGTGATAGTTGGGTGGATCTGAGCGACTAGCCCTCTTGTGAATGGGAGTGACGATTTCGTGTTTCCACATTGTTCGAACCCGCATCTGGTTGAGACATCGTTGGAAGAACTAAGAGTGGATCTGTTAAATTCACTTTAGTTAACTTCAGCGCTTTTGGTCGGATAGTATCAGCACCAGGTATACTCGCGTGGGAAAAGTAGTCTTTTCAGAACATCGATAGCAGTGAATGAGATATGGCTCGGTCCTGGCGGTAGTTAAAATTGAGTGAGCAGCATAGGCAATGAAGTCGTGCTCTGGAAGTTTAGGGAGAATTGATGACAGCGCGCCGGCTGCTTCTGTCGCGGTTTGTGCTGGATCACCTAGCGTGTGGAGGACAGAAATCCCTCGCTGCACTTTGCGGAGTTTGTTAGCATGTCTATAAAGGAGCTTTGAGTTGGAAAAGAATTTCGCAGCTAGATCCGGTAGATTATTTAGCTTACCTTCGCGTAGCAGGTTCACGCAACGATTTAGCTGGATGGTGTAGGCTTCCCACGTTTGGACATCCATTGACTCCTTGTAGTTTCGCCAGAGTGAAAATATCGTGACCATACACTTCCGGGTTTTGCTGCGCATGAATGGCTTTGTTCTCACGGCGTGCGGAGGCCTGTTGCTTGAAGCGCTGGCTATTAACTTGTGAAACTTATGAACAAAATTCCACCATGCGACATCGGGGATAGATCAGCCAGAAACGATCACTCAGTTGCATCAATTAGTTTCCTCAGAACGGCGTAGTCGGTAATAAGTTGAGACGACGGCGTTTTATGTGGGATACACCGCATAACATATGTAGTTGTGCAGGATTGTTGCATGATCGCTGCAGCCTGAAGGACTAGCTATTGATATCGGTTGGATCATAAGCTCAGCGTTAGTGAACACAAGATCCAAGACACTTGGTTTGTTTCCCGTCCTGAATCTTGCGGGGGGAGTAACGTGGTGATAGAGTGGTAATCCAGTAATTACATCCCGAAATTCCACTTTGAAGTATTCATCAAGACATACTGGGGTTTCCAGGGTATGAAGATTGAAGTCACCAACCAGGAGAAAGTGATTGTGCGGGGAGAGTTGTCCCAGTGGATGCTAGGCGGCTGTCCATTTCTGAAGTGGATGACGGAAGGCGGTACACGATGCTCATTAAACATGTGTCACCACGTCGTAGGTAAAGACGGCTCCGAAGTGCGTCGAAAAGCTGGATCTCCGGGTTGTCCATGAGATCAAGATGTAGCTCACTGCGGTAATAGAGTGGTACAACACCTACATTCGGTCGATCGTTGCGTAGAATGGACATCCCAGGTAGTATGATTTCAGCTTCAGCGTCCGTTACCATGATGAAGTCACACGACATCATGGCCTGACGCATCCGAAGCTCTATTAGCTTGATGAAAAGGCCTTGTACATGGGTATAAAAACAAGAATGCTTTATATGTTAAAGGATTGGTGGTGGGTGTAGATAGCAGTTTTGAGACTTGACCGACTCTTGTGCGATCGGCTGCTGCTTGTGTTTTTGAGGAGTTACTGGCTCTCGAGATGGACTTGGGATACATTGCTGAACCAGATACTCCAGCTTATGATGACCGCAATCGCCACTCGCATTCTGCGATGTCCATCGCAATGAAGCTGCACCAAATCGTGGTGCGATGGTTTGCGCGCCTCAGTGATCCACTGAGATGTGCTAGGTGGTCCTTTATGCACCTTCAGAGCCTCTTATATCAGATTGCTCAATGGTTAGAGACCAGACAAACTCAGTCTCAGATCCTCCAGGTTGGGATGAAGGTAGCTTCACTTTCCTTAAAACGGATTGCTTGTAGACCACTGCCTTGCGTTTAGGTTCCAGAACCAAAGGCTTTGGTTCAGAACCCTAATCGTCCTCCTGTCTAGGCCTGGGCAACCTGATAGTATGCCGACCACGCAACACAGCTATGACTTCTGTTCCAAACCAGTGCTTGATGCTCTGGCTGTCGCAGAGGACAAGCAACGGTGCACTATTTACTGCAGCGACCAGGGTGGATAGGGGTTTGGATGTTACTGTTCAAGCCCTCCCGTCTTCTTATCCCCTCTCCTTATCGTCGCGTTCCAACTTTAGTTTTACACCCGTGTTCAATCCCCAATGCTTGGCCCTCCCTTATCTTGCTTTGACAGGCATTTATCTTCTAGTTTCGATTCAGCTGCAGACGCAAAGCGTCATTCCTGCCCTATCGATAAGCCTAGGTCCAACCAAGCGGTGAAGCCCAGTTGATTTGCTTCTATTTGGGGTCTCGATTCTCCCTCAGATTGGCATGTCAGTGTACGCACTGGTACACATCGGTCAACAGGCGGCACTTGATCGAACATTAGAGACCCACTCGATCAATATCTGCTGCTTATCGGAAAGCCGCCTGCAGGACTCGAGCTCTGGGCTCGCTTTGTGATCCCCTTCAGGTGACAACAGCAGTGCTTTTTAATTGCGCCTATCCGGAGATGATACAGCTTTGAGCACCGGCCAAGCCGGTGTTGGCATTGCACTGCATCCTGGGCTGTGCTGCTCTGATCGATTGGATCCCAATCAATAGCCAGATGTGTGTGGTCCAACTGGCTGGCTCGTTCAAAGGTTCGAAGTTGCGCGGGACTAATAGGTGTCTGATTGCCATCGCTGCCTACGCCGCCACAAACTGTAGCGATGATTCGGTAAAAGACGACTTCTATCGTCAGTTGAACAAGCTCCTTCGCCAAAGAAGAAGGGACACTGCTGTGCTGGCTGGGGACCTGTTCGCTCAAGCCGGAAATTTGTTCGCTGATAAGCTGCATCTGGGCGGCCAAGATGGTGTAGACTCCCGTAATAATAACGATGAGCGACTATTCCATTTGTGTGAAGATGTCGGCTTATTTATGGCGAGCACTAATTTCCGACACAGCACCCGCCAGCCTCAGATCAGCCATGGACTCAGATCGATCATATTGTGGTCAGTTACCGTTGGAGAGGCTGCGTCCAAAACTATCGGTCGATTGGAGCACATGTGTGGACATCGACAATGCACTTGTATGTGCTAAACTGCGGATGCATTTTGGCGGACGCCCACGACGGTGTGAGCGCAATGACACCAGTCAACTGGCAAAGCCAGCTGTTCTGAATGCGTATCGAAGTACGCTAACATGCGGGTTGAGTAAACACTCAGTGGAGACAATTGAAGGTCACTGGTCGTATGTTCACTAGACCATACTAGCAGCAGCCGAATCCTCATATGGTAATTCTAATAGACAACATGGACACTGGGTCTCTTCGCAGTCTTTAGAACTTATCGATGCTCGCCGGCACATTCCGGCTGGAAACGAACACAATGAGAGTTCTGGGCAAAACTCTGTGCTAGCCTGCAGAGGGAGCGCGAATCCTGGTGGTCTTCTCGTGCGTCAAAAATGGAAGCGGCCGCTGCCCTTGGTAACCATCGAAAGTTATTCCGTTTGATAAGGGAAACGAGCAGCAGGAGACCTGGTCTTAGTGAAACTATCTATGACGAGAGTGGACATCTTATTCACAACTTGTCAAAACGCTTGGAGCATGAAGCTGAACATTAAAAAAAACAAGTTAATCGGCCAGAAGTGTTAGATTCTTCACCGGTCAGTGATCGCTCTGTTCCTTAGGCTGTCTCGTTGGATCCGCCCTCTCGCTCAGAAGTCGAACGTGAGATCAGACTGATACAGTGAAATAAAGCCGCGGGACCAGATGATGTTCATCCAGCCCACTTCAAATTCGGGGGCCCTGCACTTTTTGATGGTTTACACGAATTATTAGTGAAACTGTGGGAGCAGGAAATTGCCCCAACCGACTGGAGCCGCTCCGTTATTGTCCCGAACTTCAAAGGAGGATGGCGTTCCGAATGCGGTAACCATAGAGCAATCAGTCTGATCCCTAACACCAACAAATTACTTACCACTGTAATTCTTTACAGACTGGCGCTCGTGAAAGCTATATTCGTGAAAAGCAAGCCGGGTTTCGTCCAGGTCGTGGCTGCATTGAACACATCTTCACCTTGTGTCAGTTGGTGGAGCACCGGCACATATATTGGCGGCCCACCGTAGTGGGGCTCCTCAATATTAAAGGTGCATTCGATTCGGTGGATAGATGTGCACTTTGGGACTGTCTAGTCAAGAAAGATGTACCTGAGAAATATGTAAATATTATCCGAGGGTTATACGCACGTAGCCCAAGCAGAGTGAGGGCTTGTGGTAAGATATCGCCGCAATTCAATATCTCCAGCAATGTAAGACAAGGATGCCGGCTGTCACCCTTCATCTTAAATTTCGCTATTGACGAAGTCATGGAGATCGCGTTCACAGGATACGACTTAGGTGTAGAACTTCTCCCAGGTGAACAACTTGACTTGGAGTATGGTGATGATATTGCCTGTATTTGTGACAGCCACAGACCTGCAATGCTGCACTGGACAGATTAGCACTGGCTGTCACCCGTTCCGGGCTATGCTTTGCTCACTCGAGTTGCAAAGTTTTCCTCCAAGATTGGCAGGGACTGTCTCCTACGTTGACCCTTAGTGGGGAGCAGCTAGAAGTCGTTCAAAGATTCAACTACATCGGCATTCGTATCAGGGCCCTTGGGATCGAAGATGAGGTCACAAACCGTATAACAAAAGCTCGGGGCGCTTTTGCTGACCTTCACCACCAATAGCGCCAGCGCGGCATCACTCTCTCCTTGAAGGGTAAAGTGTACAATGCAGCCGTACGTTCGACCCTGTTATACGGTTGTTAAACCTGGCTCATTAAATCGGCAGACGTAAAAACGCTAGTTACGTTCGACAACCGGTGCCTTCGCAGTTTGGCTCATATCTAGTGGGAACACCGTGTGAGCAATCAGCGAGTTCGACACATTGTTTATGGCAGAGGAAGTTGAAGTGAAGCGCTCGGCACAGTTATATCAAACACCCGGCTCCGAGGGCTGTGGCACATGTTGTGCATTCTAACCCATAGACTCGCGCGACGTGCGTTGTTTGCGCGCAGGGGGTGTGAATGGAAGAAGAGGAGGTGGCCAAGCTGTGACTTTATCAAGAGGAATGAAGGCCCTTAGTTCGAAATTGGCCTCAGTCGGAGCCTCTCCCCTCCCTGGCTGGGGTCCGAAAGAGGATGAACACGGTGGGTTGGATACATCTGTGGATATGGCTAAAAGCCGGCCTCAGTGGCGATCGTGTTGTGTTTCTTTGTCCCTCCCCTCATGCTTAGCCTCCCCACCAACTACGACCTCAATTCATATGCATAATAAAATACTTCCTGTTGAGGCACAATAGCCGGCTGTTAGATCTCGGAACGATGTCCATATGTTACGGGTGAATCAATCGGCGTGCCTTTGTTGCATTTTTCTTTTCTTTCCTAATGTATTGTGGCACAATAGCTGTGTTTTCACCTCAAACAAACGTGTAGAATGATGACGCGATAATGGTTTTTTGGATATTTTGACGGCTGTTAGACAACTCGCTGCAACGGATATCAAAGCGAACATTTTCGCTGAGTTTGCCGTCCCCATTGAGTAATCAGCATTTTTTGATCATCTTCCAGCTGTCCTCAGTCGAGTTTCTTTTGGTAGTATGCTAAGGAATTTGCAGCAATTTTCTAAAAGGGTTGGTACCATTATTTCAGACTGCAAAACCAACTTAAGCAACCTAGGACTACATCCTTTGTAATTAGGAGAATCCTTGCCAAGGCCCAACGCGCGCGTTGGGTGTGATGCATCGGTGTGGACAGATGTTATTGGTCCGCATGGCATTGCTTCAACGAATGCGAACGGGGACAGGCTGCTCTCACTGTGTGCCACTCACGGCCTGACGATCACGAACACTCGGCTAGCACTGAATGCAACTTTGACACACCCACGGAGTGGTCACGCTCACCTGCTCGACTATGTCATCCTACGTCAGCGTGATATGCGTGAAGTGCGCATGGCACGTGTACTACGTAGAGCTGAGCGTGGCACTGAACACAAATTGGTGTGGACCAAACTGCACATATATTTTCGTAAATCTATGTATTGCACTCCAGCCGTGAATCGGCGTAGATTTAACATTCTCTCCCTCGGTACAGCAACGAAACGTATTGAGCTGAAGAAGGCGATGGTTGCACGCCTGTGTGATGTGGAACGCATAGCCACAGTGGACGAACTGTGGCACCACATTCGTGACCAAGTGACAGCTGCTGCCGAGGAGACCATCAGGCGCACCAACTGTAAGCGGCCTGATTGGTTTGATGACATCAATGCGACGATTGGCGCATTGGTGTCGGGGAAGAATCCAGCATTTGCTGCACATGTAGCAGACCCCAGTGACTTGGGGAAGAAGAGTCAGTTTTGCAAACTTCGACGGCGACTGACCCGAGAGCTCCGTCGCATTAAAAATGCATGGTGGACGGAGAAGGCTAACCAGATGGAATGCTACGCCGAACGCCACCAACACAAGCAATACTTTGACTCCTTGAAGGCGGTGTATGGACCGAGATTGGAGCCGCTGAGGACGCTGATCGATGGTAGTTCAGGCGCTACCTGCACACAGACTGCAAACATAATGCAGACCTGGCGAAAACACTTTGACTGTCTCTTGAACAACCGTTCGGAGATCGACTGACCTACATTGAACGGCCTCAAGCAGCACAATGTGAAGGCGAGTCGGGCAGACACGCCGACACCGAATGAGACGCAGAGAGCACTTGCTCAGCTGCGAAACGGCAAGTGTGCCGGGCCGACAGGATCCCGCCTGAAGTATTGAAACACGGCGGACCCGCGTTGATGACTGCACTGCATCACTTGGTGCAACGCGTATGGATTGAGGTGTTTCATGGGTTGAAGGATGCTCTTGTGCTATCACTGTACAAGGGCAGAGGTAGCAAGCAATGTTGCACGAATTATTGTGGCATCAATTTGCTGAGTTGTGTGGGCAAGGTGATTACCTGAATCCTGATCAACCACCTCGTCAGTCAGGTTGTGGAACCTGACATGGCGGAAGAACAGTGTGGATTCCGTTCGGGTCGCAGCACTATAGATATGGTGTTTGCGGCTCGTCAGTTGCAGGAGAAATGCAGAGAATGACACCAGCCATTGTACTCGCTTGTTGTTGATGTCACCAAGGCATTTGATACGGTGAAACGCGAGGCATTGTGGCTGGTGTTGGGTAAGTTTGGTTGTCCGCGTAAGTTTGTAAGTTTAATTGAATGTCTGCACAGTGGTATGCGAGCGAGGGTGCAGCTGAGTGGAGAGACATCGGATGAGTTTGCAGTTGTCTCCGGTGTGAAACAAGACTGTGTCTTGGCTCCAGCCTTGTTTAATACATATCTTCATGAAATAATGTCTTGTGCATTTGAGGCCGCTTTTGCTTAGGGTGTTCGTGTGGAGCACCGTATTGATGGTGGGTTGCAGAACATCCGTCGTTCCGGTGCGAGAACTTTAGTCTGTGAGACAACTATCCGTAGGTTGCTGTTTGCTGACGACTGTGCGTTGTTTTCACACAGTGCGGATGAGTTGCAGCACATGACTAGTGCTCTGGCTTCGACAGCGGCCAAATTCGGGCTCACCATCAACACAAGCAAAACTGTCTGTCTGTTTCAGTCTTCACCGGAGGTGCAACCTTCAATACTGCCGCGAATCAGCATTGGTGTTGAAGTATTGGAAACCACCTCCCGCTTCAGCTACCTTGGGAGTGTGATGTCGACCGAGCAGCAGTTACACAGTGAGCTGCGTATTCGCGTGTCGAATGCATCGACGGCACTCGCGAAGTTTGAGTACCGAGTGTGGAACAACCATCAGCTTGCCGCTGGCAGGAAGCTGATGGTGTACAAATCCATGGTGCTGTCCATTCTTCTATACGGCAGTGAAACGCGGACGAATTACCTGCAGGGATGTGCGATATCTCGAGCGGTTCCAGTAACAGTGTTTGCGACGGATTCTGCGCATCGAATGGGGCGACAGAGTTGCGGACAGAGAAGTGTTGAGTCGAAGTGGAATGTATGCAGTGGACTGCATACTTTGGCTGAGACACCTGAGGTGGCTCGGTCATGTGAGCCGTATGGATTCGATGTGGATACCGAAACAACGCTTATATGGTCAGCTGAGTATTAGGAAGCGGCATGCGGGAAACCAAAGTTACGTTACCAGGACATGATCAAAGTGAGATTTTCACGTTCTACTCTTGGTTGCAGGTCATGGGAATCGAAGACCGTTAATCGGCGTGCATGGCGCGATCTAATTACGAAGGCAGTTGCAGAAGTGTGGGAGAAAGATCTTATACATGCAGAGAATAAGCTGTAAGTGCGGAAGCTGCAAGCACCGATGGGTTGTACTCTATCGACAACGAACGCATGGTGCTGTAGCACAAGCGGTCGCGAGTGCCTGAGTCAGGCAGAACTAGTGAGCCATGAGCGAGGCCACTCAGGACCACCAGCGAAGCAACGACGGGTCCTGCAGAGAAGGTAGGCAGAACCGGCGCAGCGTTTGTAGGTACGCTGCATTCGATTTACTAACGGCGTGCATGCACTCTAAGTCTCTTTATTTCAGATGGTGGGTTTGTAATTTTGTCCTAATGCTTATCTTTCTCATATTAATGTCTACCTGTGCTGTCTTGCACACGTCGCTGAAGCTAATTGTAGTTAAATTTGATAACATTTTCGCGTTTGTGACATTTCCATAAAATATGTTTTCTGACCTCTTGAACTTATCGCAGATTCGTTCGTATACAATTTTATCTATTTGCCCACTTAGTGAAGAGTTATGCTGCTGTATCTTTCATCGTGTCGTTTCAAGTGATTGGCTGTTGCTTGTTATTATCGCCGGTGTGGCTGCGCTTGATGTGCATGTTGACAAGGTGCCTACCTGTCTATTACCCACTACCTCGTCCAGACTGGCTCTAGGAAACAGTTGCTCGTTGCTGGAGGGGACAGGGGTGCACGGTCCTTGTGGTCGTGCTAGGCTCGAAGAGTGGTTCCATGCACTCAGTGTGGAGCGCACTACGGTCCAGGCACCACCATGTTTGCGCTTGATTCCCCAAATACAGCGTGCTTGTGTTGGTCTGTTAAGGAGTGTGGGCCGGCTCCGTTGATGAAACGTGGCTCCCATCCGCATGCCTCCCGGTCTTATTCCTTCGGGTTTACACTGGATATGGGGTGTGTGGCTGGAGCTGTGGGTGGTGCAGCGCAAGCCATCCATGGTTCCTCTGTAGGCGCAGGCGTCCTGTGGCTGGCCACAGTGACAGGCAAATCCGAAACCGGATGCCGCCAACCATATTTATGTAATCTCAGCAGTCTAGCAACTAGACACAGAGTCAACAAAAACCATAGGGATTAGCGGATAAAGGGAAGTCATCGCGTCAGAATCAGCGTGACATAGTAGTTGAAGGTGAGCAACACACTTCAGTTAATATGCCACAGGAAGAAAGGAACATTTTGGCAAAAAGTAGAAGAAAACATTGTTAGTTTGTTTATCACGCCGATTTTTCTCTTTTTTGTCATTTTCAATGTTTGAAGTATTAAATATGTGGATCAAGGCAATGCTGCACACAATTCTTCCACTGATTCTGGTTGCGGGCCATGTATTCAAGTGTTAAGCCATTGGTACCCCTCATCTTTGGGTCCGCTTTCTGGGAGACATATGGATCAAACAGCGGCTAGACATGACGTCAGCGATTTCAGGTGCTGTCGCCATGTGGAAGGCTGACCACCACACGGTCGCCTCCGGTCAGGTCTTTGACCAGTGAATAGAGCGCGTCGCGTAGAGGCTCAGGCGCCATGCGTAGGACGTGACCGAGCCATCTGAACTGGCGCAGCAAAACCAGTTTGTTGAAGGGAATACTCGCATTCCCCAAGATGCGACGTCGAATGCCATTGCTATGTAACTCGATGTTGCCACTTAGCAGGAGCAATCCTCCTTAAGCAATCGTTATCGAAGGCAGAAAGACGATGCATGTCTTCTACGCGAATCGGCCAAGACTGGCTCTCATACAACAACAATGAGCGAACAGATGCACTGTAAACGCGGCCCTTTAGCGAGAATGAGACGCGACGACGCCACAAGTGTCGCAGATTGGCAAATGCTGATCGAGATTTAGCGATGCCAAGAGAAACTTCTTTGTTGACAGTTCCGTCAGGAGAAACATAGCTCCCAAGATAGACGAAATTATCTAAGTGTTCAAGTTGTGCACCTCCGAGAGTGAGCACGGGAGCAGGTGAAAGCCAATTTTTGAGCAGTACTTCGATGGGGTGAAGCTCATGTTATACTTAGATGTTTCAACTGCCAAACGATCCAAAATGAGTTGCATACCCTGAGGATCGTCACCAAGTAAGGCGATATCATCAGCATAAGCTAAGTCGGTCGCGCGCTCAATCGGCAGAAACACTGGGCCAAAATTTTGGAAACCTTTTAGAGCATTCGACAGAATGCCTTCGATTGGGAAGCTGAAGAGGTATGGGGACATAGGACTGCCCTGGCGCACACCGCTATTGACAACGAACTGCAAAGAAAGCTTGCCATAGATCCACACTCTACCGGATGTATGAAGGTAAAGTGCTCGTGAGATGGTGGTATATTTCTCTGGCACCCCAATTTTAGCAGGCAACGCCATAAAGCAGGTCGATCGACGGAGTCGAAATTGGCACGTATGTCTAGCAATGCAAGATAGTAGGCCTGTGATAAATGTGGCGATTTACGAGGAGTTGGCGGAGCGTGAAGATTTGATCCAAGCATCCGCGGCCGGGACGGAAACCAGCTTGTTCTTCCCGGTGGGATGATTCACGTAGTGGTGATAGTCTACTGAACAGAATGGATGCAAATATCTTGGATGCAGACGAAATAATACTAATCCCGCGATGATTTACACATGAAGTGTTAGCGCCCTTCTTGACAATCGGGACAATAACTGATTCGCTCCAAGAATAATGCACTTTCTATTCATGCCAGGCTTTTGCGAACTGTGAGGTCTGATTTTTAATGATCATCACGCCGCCGTACTTGAACAGCTCCGGAGAAAGTCCGTTGGAGCCAGCAGCCTTGAACCGCTTCAATCGTCGAATCTCGAGACAGATTTCCGCTTTGCTGGGTGGATTAAGTGGGACGAGTCAGAGTAGACAACAAGGTGCACTGCATGTACTGGCGGACGATGGAAACCTGTTGAACTGCGAGTGAAAGTGCTCGGCCCAGCGGTCCATACGCCTCTGTTGGTTGATCGGAGACTCGTCCACCTCGCAAATGACTGACTGACACCAGGCTTCCTGAGGTCAGTGGACCGAATGAGTTGGAAAAGCTTGCGAGTGTTGCCAGAGAGGGCAGCGGTTTAAATCACTAAATCACCCTCAGACCACCATGCCTCGTGATCCTTGCGTAGGCTTTGCTTGAGCAGCTGGTTGGCAGAACGGCGCCGCTCGTTGCAATCTGATTCCGCCGGGACATCTTTGCGGCGTTCGAACAGCTCCAGAGAACGAGCAGAGATCCAAGCCTTTGGGGGGCGTCGAGTTAGGCCGCAGCTTGACGGTCAGGAAATGATCAGCGCTTTCCGTATACAAGCTCAGTGTTGCTCCACGTCTTGCGGTGGATTGTAACTGAGTACATATGCCAGTGGAGATTGATAGCTCGACTGGACAGAGGAATCAGTTAACCTGTTTACATCAATCCTGCGGTGCTTCGTGTTTCGGGACCCCAAAACACATACAGATTGTTGCGCAAACCAGTGCATGATCTGAGACAACGAAGATGGACCAAAAGGACCTACAGTCCAGTACGCTGTCGCCCCATCTGTAGCTAATTGCAATGTGATCAATTTGAGACCACGGTTGTGTTGGCGAAGGGGGACGCAAGGTTGCGGAACGCTTCTTCGTAAGCCTGAATTCAGTGCTCGAGAGAAACAGGTGGTTATCTTCGCACAATGTGAGAAGTCTCTCCGTTATCAGAGCGGTTCCCCTCGAGCGCGTGGTGACCACCAAGGTGGCGTTCGTATAGTAACAGACGACCAACCCGTACACTGAAATCCCCACCAAGAACAACAACATCCGACTTTTAGCATTAGTCAAGAGCTGATGTAGATCCCGGTAAAATTCGTCCTTGACCGGGCCGCCACTGCAGTCAGATGGAGCGTACACGGAGATCACAAACAAGTTGTGACTCTCTTCGCAGTGCTTGTTGATTCTACATTAACCCTGAAGCCGAATTGCACACAGTCGGCTGTTAATCAGGAACCAGTCCATTTAGTGCCGTCTCGGCCTTGCCACTTAGTGCTATACCTACACCATCCAAACACGCTAAGGCTGCTTCTGGATCTCCAGAAAGACGCAGGTGATATCTGGCTTCGTGGTCAGTGGGGGATGCCAATGTAAGCACAGTGCTGGGATCGTGCAACCGGGTTTCTGAAAGGCAGCAGACATCAATGGTAAGGGACTCTGGGGTGCGCGCTAGACCGGCTTGCTGTATAATCTGCATGAGTGCCCGAATGCTGAAGCACGCCAAACGGAACAAGGATAGGGATCGTAGGAGAGCCATAGGTTGAACTCCCTGGTCCGCGGCGCAACCGGAATCGCAGCCAGATTTTTGCACACATGAATCAAGTAACGGAAAGTGAGGATCGTTAGCAAACAAACAGTTGGCGTGTGACAAAGTGGCGTAAAAGTGAGAAGCAGAAACGGTAGCTAATGAGCACGTTATAGTACAAACCATGGTTTTGGGAGAGGGCGTGATACTATCCGGTTGCCCAAGCCGAAGTAAGGAGTTGACTTAGGGGACTCCACCCCGAGACCTTGGCTAAATAATCTACCCACAAGGTAGCGGGGCGAATTTAGGGAATCGCGCCCATTGCGAGGCGCTGACTGAATGTTCAGTTTATGCGTCTTAATTTGGTAGATCACCAAACAGGGGCCCAAAACTCACCATGAAATCAGCACAATTGCTGGAATACAATGCCCCACTGAGGTGGAACATTGTCACCGAACACTTCGCTGGAACGGGATACATCCGAACCACCCGGCTGGCAACACAAGGAAATAGTTCGATAAGCCAGCCTAGAAAGAGCGCCTCAGGAATGTTTCCATTGCTCCCAGTCATGTGTCCGAGGTTCTTCGAGAGAAGGAGCTTGGGACTCGGGGACAATGTGAACAATGACAGTTTTCTTATGCTAATATTCTCCACGTCGGTCTTGGCTGTTCATATTTTTTGAACGTTCCTTCCATGGGATGTCTAGTAGTATGCGCACACCAGTTGATGCATTGGGAAGCAGATTCACAGACCGTATAATGTCCTTCGTCGCATCCGAGGAATTTAGTGTTACTCGAAGTAATCGAGACTCATTAAAGAGCAGTGAGTTTAGGCAACGCGCGATGCGTTTCAGTGTAGTGGGGTCGGCAAGGACACCGATGGCAGTACAGATGGAGTCTCAATGATCACGATCGTCCACCAGTTTACCCCTGGTTGCATTGGATTTCGATTCGCGAACTTTAGTGCACACAAGACTTAAGGCATCATGGTTGCTCCTGGTGGTCATCGGTTTAAGAGCAATGGGCCCTGCTGCGTTTTGTGGAATTGTGGGAGGTACTGGTGATAACAATACGTGCTGCGACATCTCAGTTTTGCCAAGTCCGGTAAGTGGAATCACGGTTATCTTTTCCGGTGTTTTCCTGGCAGCAACCGCAGCAACCGTTGCTTTTTCTACTGTTGACTGGTTGTAGTTTTGGGTCTCAAATATGACAAGTGAATTACTGCGGGCTACACTCTTAGAGAAAGTTAAAAGAGGTAAGCTGTTAACGACTTGTCCACTTGAGGGAGTGAATTAGGTTGGGAAAGTTGAAGACTGAGACACTGTGGTGAGGTTGGAAGATGATTAGATAAACCGGTGCACATCGCTTCGATAGCAAGGCATGCATTGACTGCTGATGCAGTTAAGATGTGTGGTATAAGTTCAAATATTCTGTGTGAAAAGCGCGATGGAGAGTTTTGGGGCTACGTAGACATAACAGTGAGCAACAATGTTAGATCTCCCATTTCTTATGCGACTCCGGTTGGAAGGAACGCTTCTGCAAGCCCCAACCCCAGCCAGAATGCAGTTAATGAATTGAAGCAAAATCGCGTCGCAACACTAGCTACTGAAACAATAAAGTAGTGGAGAAACCAAGCGCATTTATAGGTCAAGCCGCGTATGAAAGCATTTGGAACAACTGCTAGCTGCAAAACATTTGTGTAGTAACGATCAGACTAGTGAGTGGGAGGGTGAATCACGTGACGGACAGGGATTCTCTACAAGCGACTCAACACTTCTACTGCAAAGTAATAGATCAATTAGTCTACTCGTTAAAATGGTTATCTATCGTGAGCTTGCTATATTCTGGACAAACGTCGAATTAGCTACCGACAGTTGTGACAAACGGTCTTACGGAAAATGTGTCGTGAGTATACGTGAATAACGGTGACCAGTTCCGATGAAGTGAAACATGCCCCAGGTAGACCCAGGTAAACATGCATGCGACAGAGCGTCTACTGCATTCACACTGAAGAAAGTAGCAAACAAGTGGAAACCACACTATAAACAGGTGATAAGTACATAAAACTATGAAGCTAGAGACAGAGTACTGCGTGACAAGCAGCAAGGCTATAAAGGTGAAAATTCCAATGCTACACGGATGAGAGTAAACCTTAACGTGGTATGATGGCCCACGTGCCTTTATATTCAAATGAAGAATGCCGGATAGTATTTTTCAAGTGACTTAAAAGCCACTAGCATCAGATAGATAAGCTATCGGATGCGCATGAAGCTCATAACGACATCCTCCACAAAAGTTGCATAAGTCGATAACCCACTTCGCGCAGCATAATGAACGTAAAGACGGGTTTGATCGGTTCAGTTGAGTAACCAGAGTCTGGACAATGAAGTGCGGTGGATACAGCTGCCAAGACTCACGTCACCATGGTCACGATACATACTAATGGTGAGAAAATGAGATAAAACGTAAGCGGAAAAAAGAAAATAAAAAGCCAGTGAGTAAGATTAATCAGGACGGAATATTAACAGTTATATCCGAAAAACCGAATGCAGGAGCGTAAGACTATGCGACTGCACCAAGTCAGATAGAATCTACAGCCAATGATGTGGTTAATCGAGAAGACCACAATCACAAATGTGGCACATGCCACTCTGACAACCTATTTCCATCAAATTCTGCATTTAGTTACGCCAAGAAATGGACTAGCCAACTCACGGAAGACGGTCAATGGACATACGAAGCACTTGACATCATCACCATCAATGTCAAGTTCAAAAGAACTTTGATTTCCTGTACCAGAACGATTATTCCCTCTTGATGGTCCAGTTATTCTATTCCCACTTCCTTCCACCTTCCGAGCTAATAACATGTTTTAGAACATTACATGCTTAAACGAGCATCGCTTTATATTCACTTCAATTGCATGCATTTGCTCAAGGTCACGCGTCTATTCCTCTGCTTTTAACCTCACTGGTATTGTTATCTGTTTCCGCTACCGTTGCAAACCTAGTCGTGAGTCTTATCTTGTATATTATTCTGCCCTTTAGAATCAGCATTACAGGATTATAACACGAAATCTTCTATCTCGACCGTTATCTGCCCAGACCGTGCGTATAGTCTAGGTTTATAGTTCGAACTAGCAATATTTATATACAATACATGCGACTTAACTCGATTTAGGTTGTTCCGTCGGTACGTAAGCTGGCTAGTGCAAAAATGTCTGCAGAAAATATTTATGCTGTTGATCTTCACTATTGCGATGAAATTAATTTTACTGTTAAACTTCGGAATGCTGAAGAAAGAACTAAATTACTGGAATCTCATTTGAGAGATTTGCAGATGAGGTTATACTGTACATTCCTGGTGTTTTTGGGAAGCGAATTACGAAACCCGATCAATCATCTACTAAAGAAATACTATTCACCGCGTTAGTCGTTCGGCAACATAAGGGTTTTTGGATCGAGTACTGGCGACGCACCCTTGCGTCTGTGAGTCTGTTGTGCACAATGATACCTTCGAACCCTCATATTGCCGCCCCAAACGCCAGCTGATCACGTTTCATGGCAATCCAGCTGCGTACTGGATATTTATACGCTGATTCGAAGCGAACGTGATAAAAGTGACTTGGGACTAGACAATCAGTTTCGTATCTCGTACAATACTGCTCCGGTGAAGGTGGATGAGTCCAGTTTAATCTTCGACGCTGCAGAAGATTTCCATGAAGCAATGAGTACCTTACGGAAGCGTTTCGGATGGCTTCATGTGATAGCCAAAAGGTCTCCAATCAAATGTAATATACCAAATTATCTGCTCCTGTGGAGCTAGGTATATCGGACGCACGACCAGGTACTTAGAAAACCGAATGAAGGAGCACCTACCGAATTCGCTCATCAAGCGCAGAGACAGATTTAATATAAGTGAAATTACTAACCACCTGATTGCCACTGGGGACAACAGTGACAAAAGTAGTGTCTTCAAAGTCCGTCACACTTGACCCATCAGTTCGCAGCCAGACATTTTGTTACTGCTAAAGTAATAAGCAGAACACTGATGAAGCCTAATCTCTGTATCCAAAAGAAGCTCATTTAAGCATTGCAACTTCCATAGCCATCAACCACACGACAGCAATTTACTGCCACCCATCAATCTCACGTATCGACAATCACCAGACGCTTATCATGAGCTGTTTAAGTTTAATTTTAGCTAACCAATGGTGTGTCACCATACTGACCCACAAACCTGTTTGTTCATAAGTAGATTGCTGTACTAGGCCTGATGAGGAAGAAATCTAAAACAATTATTAGCCCTAAGAGTTTTGCTTACGTTTCTTCTCGGGTTTGGCATACTAATTCCTTAACTGATGGCTCGAACATCAGGCCAAATGATGTTACTGCTTTGTCCCGTTTAGCTAGGGATCTCCGATCTTGCTACATAACAATGAAACAGTTAAAATATGAAGCTGATTTAAATAGATCGAGAACAATTGTTTCTATTAGCAGAAGGCTTCATAGCCACCTTCAGTTCAAGTGGGCCGAATACGCTGCCAGGATTATCAAGACAGAAAAGGATGCAAACTGCATCGATCTGAGTGAGTTTGTGGATGAAACTGCTGACATCGTTGACTCATAGCTGTCCTTTGCCACACGGTAGCATGTAGTATCATCCGACGCTGAGCAAAGTAGCGCTGTGAAGCATCTCGGTAATGTAGCCCATCTCAACAGCGTCACTTCACTGGAAAGGTTTCTCCCTAGGTGTATTTGCTGTAAAAGACACCACTATTTAGATGAATACACGTTTGGCCGGATACACTTGTTGATATGGCTAGGAGCCGACCTCAGTGACGTTCGTGCTGTGAGTTTCTTTGTCCCACCCCATCCCACTTAGCCTCCCCCTGCAACCACGATCTCATTATTTAGCATTTCATAATTTTGCATGGTAAATGTTTTTCCTGCTGCATAGTAGCCGGCAGGTAGCTTACCGGAACCATGCCCAGCAGTTACCGGTAGTTCAGCTGGCTTACTCCTGTTGCATGTTATTTCCTTTTTATGTTTGGTGTTGCGACACAGTAGCTGAGGTGTTTCCCACCTCTAGCTAAAGTGTATAGTGTGTGTGTGTGTGTGTGCGTGTGTATTTAGATCAATGTGCCGACTTCCGTAAGCTGAGCCGTCAAGAACGCTTGAAATTTTGTCGTACCAAACAGCTATGTCAGTTATGTTTGAAGCCAAACCACGTTCATCTCAGCTGCCGTTCCCGCAGGAACTGTGGGTTAAATTTCTGTAAACTTCCACATCATCCGCTGCTCCACGCTGATCAGAGAGATAGAAAGGTCAAAAATCTGACGCTCATAGTGTTAATTTTGTACTTCGCCATATAGAAACTTCGAATGTGTTTTTAAACGTACCACCAGTATCTGTTTCTGGTCCTACTGGCACAGTTCGGATAGGGGATCAGACAGTTCATTAGTTGATGCAACTTTACTGCACTAACTGAGTGAGAGGGACTACGGAGAGGCTGAACATTCGTATAATTGCCGGTCAATGTGAGATGGAGTCAAAGTTGGCGAACCTAACGGTCAACTCGATGGAGAGAGACGAGACCGTTAGACTGAAACCAATCAGCAGTCTTCCTCATGCAATTGCCATAGACACCGAAAAGAAAGACTTATGGAAATGGGCTCATCTATCTAACTTGAAGCTACCGAAGCTAGAGGGAAAGGTGCGAATTTTGATTGGAACCGATAACTCCTATCTTCATTAATCGTGGGAACAGAGGCGCGGTAGTCCTAATGATCAGTACGCCATCAGAACCCCACTCAGTTGGATTGTGTTGGGTTCAAGAAAATTATCAGTATCAGCCAAAAATCATCTTAAATCAGTTCTGGGGGAGTGTCCCGAGAAGGCCCATTTAGTACACTTTCTCAACGTCGAAACTTGTCATAGGATGGGTTTTGGTTACGAGACGAAAAAGGGCACGGATGATTGTCTCCCATCAAATTGACCAAGCCGAAGTTGTGATCGCCGCGAATCCCGAGCATACACTGCCAAAGGAACCCCAGGATTCTCCTACTGATGTCTGGAGCCTCGGTACTACTGTATCAATATTGCGTATGGATTATTTTATTATTACTGGTCTGCATGTTGCGATAGGTGTCAAGTAAAACTGCGCGACTTCAGGAGATAGGAGCACATAAGAGAGCTAACCACAGCAATTATTTAGGCACTTTAAGTCAGTTTGCTATCGTAACAGATACTTTAACTGTCAGTGATGATGTGTCATTTCGAACAGTCGACATCAATAATAAAGAGGCACATCCTTGAATCAGCGACAGTGTGGGACAGGGGTGTATACCTGTATGGAGTTGAAGAATAGCGCTTTGGAATGCCTGTTTCCCGAAACCCATGACATCACTGTATCAAATGTTATCGCCCTGACTACGATTTCTACATCAGTGCCATTCGGGTCTGTATGGGGATAGAATCATGGTTGGAGAGGGAGGTGGGCGGAACAAAGGCGCCCACAACATAAACGACACTGGAGTCTGTTCCTGCCCATGTCAAAAAGCATATGCAGTCAAATATGTTCAAAGTCTTTGGGGCTCTATTTCTGGTGTTAGAAAGTAGCAACCAAGGCCAAAGTCGAAGCGAGTCTTTGTCACTCTTGACCAGATCATCGAGTGATCTGCGCTCCACTTCCCTCTCCACAGTCCGATCGAGCAAACAGCGCATGACGCAAGAATTGGTGGGCTGGTATACGCAAAACATGGTCTAATCATCGGAGTCTAGTGTGAAATAATGGTCCTGACCAGTTCACCTGCTCATCCTGAGCCTTAAAAAACCCCGAAAACGTTCAATGCTTACATGGTATTTCCACCAGATACGAGCTAAACTTCGAAGCCACTAGTGATCGGACGCAACTAGCCTCTCTATGTCTGTCGATCGAATGGGAGAAGCATCACATCCAAGCAGCGGGGTTGAACTGACAGCAGCACTGTAGATACCCTACAGATGGAGAGGCCGTGTCAGCGCCACAGGCAAAAGCGCCGGGAGCGTTATGCATACGGTCTGTTGGGTCATCAATCCTACTACTCATTAGTAATCTAAAATTCCACAAGTGTTGATATGGCTGCCTAGGTAATGGAAATTTTGAGCGACTGCGAGATGATGTCCATCAAGGATCAGTGCAAGAGTTGGTGACTGGAAATCTTGAAGAGAGGTTTTGCATTTCGAGGGTGCACAACAGTCTGAAACGCATGAGTAGCCAGTATTTATCTGTTAAGTGCTGCTCGGCACGTTTGTAAACTGTTACTGGTTCGAACAACATCGCCCAACTACTCCTAGCAGTTAGGTATGGAAACAAATCCCCATCTAAGCGAGTACAGTGAACACAGTTTCGATAGCATTGTCAATAATGAGGTTAAAAATGAAGGGTGGCAGCGGGCATCCTCGTCACACCAAATGGTGATATTTAGGGGCAGTGACAGGTTGCTGTAAGCCCATACTTTACCAGAACTATGCGCCTAAAACAATCTCGTAACATTTGCTTATTCCTCCTCGACTTTGGTCCGAAAATTGCCAACAGTCGCTTATGGCCACTAAGAGATGCAAACTTTATTTCACACAGCACTTTGTGGTCCTTTTGTTTCGAAGACAATCGCCAAAGTTTCCTTCTCTATCTGGCCACAATTCCGTTCTGCGAGTGGCAGCGATCTGACTGCAGTACAATAGCCTTTTCTGTATGACTGCGAATTCATGGGCAATAAATGTACCGAGGACACAGGTCGAAGAGATTACGACTACCACAATCTCCAAGGTGGGGTAGTAATTTGTCAGCAGAAGGTAGGAACGCAGCAGACTTTTTATCTCCTCAAATGATCGTTGGCATTCTTCGTACCAGTACCAGTGTTTGTCCCTGGTCAGTAGATTATTGAGCGGATCATGCAAGCGACACATAGCGGTAGGAATGGGTGTAATGGTTAACGAGTCATAGAATGGTCCTTAATGTTGCAACGTTTCTTGAATGATTCGAGATTTGCACGCTGTTCTTGTTAACAATAAAGTCGAGAAACGTGACTAGATATAACAAGATACATTTCCCAGGACTGAATCTGAACCCACATTCTGCAACATGGTCACGAAGTCGACAGTTTTTTTATTATTAAGTCCTCTATATGGTTTTCGAAGACAATAACAGCTTCAGGGTATGTAGCGGCGACATCGATAACCAGTATCTGTACTACTTCTGTGACAAAGCTCGTTCAGTTGACGATAAGTCATCCTTCATGGAGTTAGTGATACAGTTTAGGAGAGCAGCAGGCAGCGACGATATACAAGTGCCTACTGCTACCGAGCATCTTTGAAGCCTTGAGTGATACAGCTAGTCGGGAGGCGTCTATCTGGCTGCTGATTGAAATCCAATCAGTCAGAGCGGATTCAAACTAGGGGCTCAAAGTAATGCGCACACAGGTTTGACCGGTATGGTAAGCATTGAGCTCCAATCATGTAGGCGGGTCTCTGATAAGCGGTAGATGTCGATTGATAAGGCAAACGCTGTCTGTCGGTCGATCTATAACAAAGTACCGCAAACACACCTGGTTAAAGACACTAGGAGACGTGGCCAGATGTCGCACACATTGGTGAATACGCTGTAAGATTACTATACTAAAACAATATACCCGCTTTTATCCTACTATATTCATCCATAAATTGTGATAATCAATGGTAATACTATTGATATGCGCTTCCAAATGTGTATGTGATCGCTAGGACAATACCTAACTTTTTTACCGGGAGAACGAATTTATACAACCTTATACCACCGAACCATCCACTAGGGACACCAACAATTATAGCGCACTGGATCCAATCCTATCCATAGTCATGAAAACCGTCCCAGCACATTCTGGACGGGTCTAGACCGTTACTCCGTCAACTGCATCAGTGAGTCACTCAAAATATTTCGTACGCCAATCAGAATATCCAGCGTTAGTAGATGAACATAGGCACACAGGATAAAATGTGACAGATGCATAAAAATTCTTGAATGGCTTACAAAGGGATGTGATTTGCTCACGGAGGGATTTGATTGTACTATGAATGCAACTGGCGAAAAAATGGCAGTTGTCGAATTCAAGCTCACGTGGAACCGTAACCATTGGATACTCTAATGGGTGCTCTTTGTTAAGCGGATCGTTGGGTCAGGAATTGATAAGTTCCCCCGAGGCTTTGATGGATGTTTTTACATTTATTGAGGCTCCAGGAAACCCCATCATTGATCAACTAATTACCGCCCAGAAGAGAGGGAGAGACAGAAAGAGAATATCAGTGCGTGAGGAACGGTACACACAATAAAAGCAAAGTATCAGTTCAGCTGAACAACTATGATCCGCGCACTGAGGTGTGGTGGATCTAATTGCCACGACTAACATCGCAAAAGATAAAAGCAAATAAGGCGGCAAGATAGTGGAGTTAAAGGTAAATAGAATATAGGGAAAATGGAAGCAAGAAAGAAGCGTGCTAAACTAATTAGATTGGAACGGAAATTAACTAGCAGATGCAAGAAACTGAATGCAGGAACGACACTGACTGCATGACTGCGCCAAGTCTGATACGATCTCCAACCATTGGTGTGGACCATTCCGAGGCCCCATCCACGAATACGGTGAGCACCAGATGGTTGAGTCTCTGGAAAACAACACGGGCATTGCTGATACGTGAAGTAACTCCCTTAGTGATGTGACTACTAGCGGTGATACAATTACCAAGGTGTGGACCGATGCATCACTTCCAGTGGCTGTTCGGTGATAGCCAGAACATGTGTGTCGGTCCAGTATTGCAACACAGTTTTGCACTGAAGGTGCAAAACACAAGATGAAGCCAGCAGTGCCACGCATCAGTTTATCCAGTAGTTTAGTATGACCAATGCATCCGACCTAAGGGGAGCTACGTCGTCCGCATATTCAAGGTTTGTCGGTCGGTGGCTTAGGAAAACTTCCACTCCGGTAGAGTCTGAGAAAAGCGAGTCGTTCATGATCATTTCGATCAGGAAGTTGAAGAGGTGAGAAGATTTAGGACAACCTTAGGGAAACCCAACTGCAGTGGGAACTTAGGAGACAGTTTCCCGTCGACTCTTACACGGCCTCGGGAATCACGGTAGAGAGAGAGAGAGAGAGGAATTTCTCCGGCACGCCTTTCATGGATAAAGAGTGCCACAAGCTGGCGCGGTCAACAGAGTCGAAGGCGGCTTTCAAGTCAAGGAAACCACCATCGTCGTTAGTCTGTAAGTGGCTCTGCTCTAAAATTTGGCGAAAATTAAATATTTGGTCGATACAATCACGACCAGTACAGAAGCCAGCCTGATTCGGTTCCCACAAGGTCCAGTGAGTCGTCAGATAATGATATCCGTGAGAAGTTTGGAGACAACGGAAAGAAGGCTAGTGCCCCGATGATTTTCGCACAAAGTACGCCGACCGTTCTTGAATATGGGCACGATAGTTGACAGTCGCCAGCCTAAAGGCACCTCTTCAGTGTCCCATATCGTGTTAAATAGGGAAGCTAGTCCAGTCTACAGAATCATCACCATTCTTCAACAGAGATGAAGGAAGGTTGACGGGTCACGGAGCCATGTTTCGTTTCAATCCAGAAAGCTCTTGTCGAATCGCTTCCAAAGTGGGAGGAGTGATATCTATTTCCCACATCGGCTCGGGTGATTGGGCAAGCGGCAGTCACATAACACCTGCTGAACTGCTCTTCGAAATTTTCCGCACAACTGGCTAGTCGACGGGGTTGAGAATGAATCAACTGTCCTTCCTTCTCGGCTTTTGTCTCGCTAAATGTTGACTTTCTCAGATCCATGTTCCCGATGAGCTGGAATAGCACTCGGCTGTTCCCAATGGCACTGGCTTTCTCCACCGCACAGACCTTTGCCACTCACCAAGATTCCCGGTTTATTCGAAGACTCCTTGTCAGACGTCGTTTCAGGGATTTACGGGTACGCTGAAACTCAGTGCCCATCGGAACCTGTTTCCATGCCTCGATCAAGCTGATCGATACCTCAGAGATCCATTCAGTTACGACGTCTCAAATTGGGTGCACAGCATGCGTCAAAGGCATTCTTCATGGCGCATTTGAGATGATCCCAGATAACATTCGGTTCATCAACATCATTCATTAGTGACATTTTGTGGGCTAGTTCGTCATGATATTGTGGAACTGCAGAATGTGAGTTCAAGTGGTAAGTAAGAAGGTTAGAAGATACTCCTTTCTTTGAAGCGAGAAGAGTGAGCGCCAAACGTTTGCGCACTAGAGCATGGTTGGAATCAAGGCACGTACTCCAGATTGAGCGATAGTCTTAGACTGAGGTGCGCTATCTGTAGCTGATGGCAATATGGTCAATTTGGGTCCAGGTCATTGAAGAATGCGGTGGGCGCCAGCTGACTCGGTGAGCACATTTTTGCCGGAAAGCAATGCTGCTAAGGTAAAGGTTGTGGTCGGCGCAGTTGAAGGAATCGATCACTATTGTCTGTTAGGCGTGCATAGGCTCTGAAGCGGCCGCCCATGTGTTGTTCATAGTCTGAAAGACGACGCACTTGGGCATTCATGTCAGCAGCAAGAGTCAGGATGCCAGTATTCTTCGCCATCCTAAGAAGAGATGAGAGCTGTTGACAAAAGTCGTCTTTGATACCTTCTGAACTGCATTCAGTAGGGGCATAAGCTGAGGCGAGGAAAAGGCACGCCGTCTTCAGACGCTGCCTATTAACCCCGACAGAGGTTCGAAGTCGAACCGCACACATGCGGCTGTTCACCAGTATCCAGTCGAGTAGATCGCATTGAGCATGTTTGCTGAGGGAAATACCAATAACGCAAATACCTTGAACCATTGACACAGTGTCACCAGAGACGCGAAGGGTGTAGCTATCGTCGTCAGGTTCAGAACCAGTGAGTCGAAGATTTGTCACGACACTGTTACCTTGTATGCGTGTTTCGGAGATACAGCGTACATCAATACAAAGCGAGTGAAGTGTGAGAGTCCTAGAGTGCGGACGTTAAAAAATCATGTGAAATGGAACACTAGATTTGATGGAAGATCTACATGCATGGATGGCAGCAACTGTGAGATCAGCGGCAGTCTCTTGTTCAATAGACGGGGAAGAATAGAGGGGAGAGGAGAAAGAAAATCAAGAAGAGGGAGTACTGCCGATGTGGTCAAGATGGTTTCCCGGCTGTCCATTCTGAGAGAGAGGTTTTGTTCGAGGTGCCTTGCCTCTAGTCTTTCATTCAACAAGTTAACTCACAAGACAGTGGGATATGGAGATAAAGGAATGTTAAGAAAAAGGTTTCTTGTTTCCATCTAAGAGCGCCCAACTGAAGCTTACAATCTTTAGCCGTAGATTCCCTGGCCACATTTTCAGAAGCGTTCCAACAATCGATAACCCAGCACGATAAGCAGGTCTCAGCCATAATCCGGTCAGAGCGCGGATTGTGCAACTTCATAGGATGATTGTGTAGACCAGGCAACTTTGCCGGACTAAATAGCCAATACAACTTCTGACCAACCTTCTCATTCATAAAGCCTTCTCCAGCTCCATTATGTCCCGGAACGAGGCAGGGCTAGCAAGCCCAAACGCAATATTCTTGACGGGGCCGAACGAAAGCTGAGAACAATTTCGCAAAGACGTCGGCCGTTAGGATTCTGAAAGAGCGGCGAATTAACCACAACATACGGGGCCCCCTGATTGAAAATACCAGCTGTCGCTGGAGTGTAAATGCTAAGGATGGGTAACGGCTAGGTCAACCTGGTCGGAGACACGGGGAAATTTAAACCCGCCTATCACATAACTCGAGGCGGAACAAGTTACTAAAATAGGAAGTATGGAACCCATTACCTGATGAGCAGTAGCCAGAAAGCAGAGCAGTTCCAGGACTTATCAATGACATACTGAATGGTTTCAGTACATTCAGGAATAAGGTATATTATCGAGGATAAGCCGATGATATTTAGACAATTTTTCATTTCTGTAGAGGTCAACTTATAAAAAGGTTATCCACACAATTTGAAAAGTCACGTGCAAAATCCACCCGGGAATTCACTGCACACCTCTACCGCTATCTCCCCTTAGCACCAACCGCTAGTGACGGACGGTATTCCGGACAGGGGTTGAAGTGCTCTTTTGTATGATGTCCACGCAGCACTGCGGGCAACGTGCCTATAACTATACAAGTTAGTTGTGTGGCGAATATTCTCGGTATATTGCAGATTTGACGTTCGCGACGGATAGTAGTAACAGAAACATACGGAAATGTACAAAATCAAACACCATCACAGGCAATAACATGGGATAAAAGGTGACAGAAAAGCACTAACCGGTAGATTTTTGGGGGGTCGGCTAATATAAAGACATACGACGTCGGATAAAGTTGCTATTGCTAAGTCATACAGTTGCCCAAGCCATAGAGGGGTTATATTCGGTAATATACAGTATCTACAATATACCACAGCTTCAGGACATCAGCAAGTGATAGCAATGATACCCCAAGCTTAACAGAGAGATTGATTACATAAATGGAGAGCAACAGTGGCCTAAGGAGCGGTCACTACACAGTAAAGTATGTCTATTCGGGTGACACTCCAAGGAATCCCTCGCTAGCTTTACAAGCAGTCTGAGTGCAAAGCTTGTCATACTGGCTGGCCTGTGACAGGCGGAATCCTGTCGTCATTTGTAATGATGGGACAGATGACAGTTTCCTTCCATTCAGATATTACAGCTGTAGAGGGATTTCTGAAACGGTCGCAGCCAGCTCAGTTAGCCGCCATAGGTGAATGAAATCTGGCCAAGCTGCTTTAGACGGGTTCACCCCTTGCAGACGCCTAAGGACTTGCGTTTCAACAACACTAAATTCAGCTGGACACGAAACCTATGGGACTAGAAACCAATCCAGCGCGTGTCAACGCCGTCCCACGTACACAGGCCCCTGCATACTGTACACCAAGCCTTGTGATAATCCGCGTGCGCCAAAGTTCCGTTGGCCCGCACCAACGCCAAAGTTAACGGATGTGAACTGCAGCGTCTTTGACATCAACAAGGAAATTCTTCGGACTCTCCGAGACTTCATCAGCTAACCTCTTCTCGTACAACAGCCGATCAGCCAAGTTCTGCTTATACCTATTTCTACCTTCGCAGTAGCTGGCATAGGTGGTGGTTGATAGAGCGACTCGGTAGGTATGCCAGTATCTAGAACGCTGTATGAGCAGTTGCCAGTGGAACTTATCCAGCGGACTGCAGTCGTGTCTCCTTACTATCCGTGAGCTTGATATAAGGAGCAGAAACCCAGACCAATAGAACCGTATCGACCACTGAAATGTTTCATCGTAAACCTGAAGACATGGTTCGTATTGTTTGATAGTTCATATGTCAATGAAAGCTACTTTTAATGTAGGCGTAACAACTCGAGACTGTGATGAGAATGTCAACATATGGTGGACGGTGACACAAAACTAGACCGGTGCATTGTGTGCTTTGGAAATTGTTAGGTTTTAACACCTTCGGTAAGGCAAAAGTACGTTGTAGCTACGTAGTAGCGGTGCGAGCAAATATTAAAGACTCCATAAAGGTGACGGAAATCGCATGGGAAAAGGTGAAACACAAATAATGAATCTCGCATATGGAGAGAAAAAATATGTAAAAGAAGAGGCATGTACACTGACCGGCGTAACTCCCTGGGAACGATGTTAACGTCTAATATAGAGGAGACTAGCTGGAAATCATTTTGTATGCTAATTGATTTGTCAGGAGGTTTGAATTTGTCGGTGCTTCCAAAGGAACGTAAGGCACTCGCGGGACTCTTATGGAGTTTATTCGTTTTGGCAGCTTTGTAACCATAAACTTCCCCGTAGCTTTCACCTAGACAGAAAATGTGAAAAGTAGAGGACTTGCCTTTCCGCTGCAGTAAAATGCGCAGTAAAGGTCTTGACACGGATAATGCTACAGCAAAATTTTTGTCGTTATTAATAGGAAGAAGATCTGAGTTTTTCGGATCCACATACTGAACGACAAAAGGAATGGTTTGAAGCTGGTGGACGTATTCCAGAACATTGTAGAAGTCATCAAACTTAGTCATACTGTTGAGATCGATACTAATCCTGCGGAACTCAGCATCAAACTGGGAGTAGAGTGTAATGAAAAAGGATTACTTTGCTCTTCACTTCCAACAAAGAATCAGTGCGCATAGCTTTGGATCTGACGCTGTGCCTATAATAAAGTCAAACCTAGTTATTACAGCAGTGCAGATAATTTCCAATATAGCGCAGTGTTACTTTTGCGATACTACAATAAGTTGTTATGAGACAAAAAGCCGGGACAACTGCAGGGGGAGCGCAGAACCAGTAGGAAACATATGGTCGACAAATTGAGGTTTCAGATTCAGATGGGACTGGAACGATAAGAAAATCCATTGAGTGTTCTTTCCTGAGCGGATTGTTGAGCCAGGAAATGATAAGGTGCTACGAGGTCTTGATAGAGCTAAAACGAAATACCGAGAGCACACACCCGGGTCACCCAATTACTGTCCACGTTCTTTGCACTAGCCGTCCCCGCTGTGCAGATCAAGTGTAAGAAAGAGGTAGAGGGAAAATTGAAGATAAAGGGGAGGAAAAGTCATTTAAACGAAGGATAACATCAAAGAGTGAGGAGAAGCACAGAATAGGAACTCAAAGTTAGAAAACGGGTATGATCAGGGGAAGGGAAAGGTTCCGTGTTGTCACCCAAGAGCGTTTAACTGACGCTCGAAATCCTTAACCATAGGTCCACTGACTACACTTTCTGGAAGCGAGTTCCAGCGCTCAATAACTCTACACGATAACCGAGTTTCCGCCCTGTTCCGGTCAGAACGCGGTTTGTGTAGCTTTATGAGATGACCGCGAAGACAAGGCAACCCAGCCGGGCTAGATAGGTAGCTCAAGTCCGGTCCAACTTTCCCTGTTGAAATGCGGTAAATAAAGATTAGGTCTCTTCGAGATCGTCGGTAGTGCACTGAATACATACCCAAGCTAAGTAGACGACAGCGTACGTTTCTCCCCGCAACCCTTCGACCAAGTTGGTACCTGCTCGCAAAACCCTCTCGAGCTCCACTTTGTCCCGAACGAGGCAAGGCGGGTAAGCCTAGATGTACTATTCCAGTAGGAGCCGAATGAAAACTGAAAAAAGCTTCACAAACATGTCGGCCGTTAAGACTCCGAAAGAACGGCGTGTCAACCACAACATTCTGAAACCTCTATTTGCGGAATTCTTCTAGTTGTCACCAGAATGCAAAGACGTGGTATAGAGGATGCGTAGGTCTACTTGGTTGGAGACAAGGGGGAATTCGACCCCAGGGAGCACGTACCTCAAAGGTGGGAAAGTTGCCCTATACGAAGAACGAAACCCTCAGCCACAAAGTATGCCAGTCCCAGAGTCTGTCCAGTGTATGCTGAACCCACATGGACATCTACAACATTCCACAGCTTTAGGTCATCAGCAAACAATAGTGATGATACCTCAAACATCCCAGAGAGATCGTTTACGTAGATGGAGAACAGCATCGGACCGAGACCAGTAGGACACAGCTAAGGACCGCTTGTCTAAAGGATAAGCTGCGACCCACGGGTACAGTTCTTTTCCCTGCAAGAATGTAAATACACACTGAAGGGCGCGGCTAGATACTACGTAGGAGCTCAATTTGGTGATAGCCTCAAGTGGGGTACCTTGTCAAATGCTTTCGAGAAGTCGACGAAAAGCACGTCCACTGCATAACTACTGCTCACTGTCGCAGCTCAAGCTTTACGAGCAACCAACAAATTCGTCAGACATGAAAACCCCTTCTGGAATCCGTACTGTGCACTACTGAGTAGATTAAATCTATTCAGGTGACCTTCCAACAAATTTCTCAATAGCTTTTCAAGAAGTTTGACCATGACGTTATTCAGACTGACTGGCCTATAATTGGCTGACAGACTCCTGTCGCCATTTTTGAAGATAGGAAGGATGACAGCCTCCTTCCATTCAGAAGGTAATGTACAGCTGTAAAGTGACTACCGAAACACCGTCGTCAGCGGTCCACATAGCTCTACTGCCAATTCATGCAGAAGTTACGGGCGAATTGAATCAGGCCCAGCTGTTTAGAAGGGTTCAATACCTGTATTAGTCTAAAGACTTGCGTTTAAAGCAAAGTAAATTTAATTAAATAGGTACCCTTAAGGACGCCGGGGACAAGTCCAAAACTGGCCAACGCGGCCTCACGCACAAAAGCCTCTGCATACTGCTCAACAAGTACACCAGCCTTGTCACAGTGACTGAGAAGATAAAAGCTAAGGTTTATTCCAAGGTTTTGTTAGATCTTCGAGTTTTCACGCTATTCCGAATTAAACACCCAAAAATTTCTCCGCAAAAATTCTAGCCCATCCGAAGAGAAATCAAAAGTCCAACGACCCTGACCACGAAAAAGGTGTTAACAATAACGCCGGCGAAAGTAGTCAAAAACGCGGCCAAAACGCTGTACAACTACGCCAGATCTACGCCAAATATATAGGGGACTCAATGACCTTCGGCATCTAGAATACGAAGGGCAACTAGTAAAATTAACGGCCTCTGCCAAAACTCCGTAGGCTGGTGATCAAGTGAAGGAATGAAAGGTTTCGGAATCTTCGAAATCAATGTACGATCGAAGAGAATCGAATAATTGCTAAAATAATAGGTTTTCCTTTATGTTTTTATCTTTTCCCGGATACCTCCCCTCCCGAAACGGCTGCCGCGATGCATGATGCTGGCATGGGATTGATCTGAAGCCTCTCGGAAGGGGTTCTACGCCTATCGATCCATCGCCTTGGCTGTAGTGTTCTGGATTCAAGTTCCGTGCTCTGCGGTCTGGTATCAATCGTCTGATGACAGGGTTCTTCGACGGGCTGTTTAGGTAAGTTGAAACTGTCCGTCAACGGGTCAAATGGAAGCTCGGCGGATTCTGTTGCCTGTGCCTGACACAGTGTTGGCCGTAGTTGGTTTGCATGGCGTACCCATACCTGCGTTCCAACCAGCAAGTTGTAAATGGCATTCCTGCGCTTGTCCTGGATAGTGCCTGGCGTCCATTTTGCGTGTCCTTCCTGGTAAGCACGTACAAGTACTGACTGACCTGGTTTAAACGAATGTCGTTTAGCACCATACCGCCGATCAAAGTCACGTTCCAACTTGAGGTTCCTTTCACCAGCTGTGGACTCTGAGGAGGGCCGAACTGCATCAAATGGCATGCGAAGCTTTCTCTTCATCATTGCCTCTGCTGGTGATATGCCACCCGGCATTTTTGAAGTTTGTGTAGATTGGTACAGAAAAAGGAAGCAGTCAACCACCTCTTCTATGTCTGCCTCCCACCTTGAGTTGAGGAGAGTGCGTTTGAATGTATTCACAAATCTCTCCGCTTGGCCGTTCGATTGCGTGTGGAATGGTGGAGACCACAAGTGTTTGATCCGTCGCAACGAGACTGGACTTTAACGTGGTGCGACGGTTTGTGTACCTCATTGACCCATTGAGCTATACTGGGTGGTGCCTCCGGGCATCTTGAGAGATACTCCTATCAGGTTGGTCAATGGTGAGAGGTCAGACAAACTCAGTCTCCTGGTCCTCCAGGTTGGAGGTTTGAAATGGGATGGCGTCCATTTCTTTAAAACTAAATCACTGCCACCTCCCCGCTGCCTTGCGGACAGGCTTTTGACCCAAAGGCTTTGGATGAGGACCCTAACCGTCTTCATGTCTAGGTCTGGGCGCCATGGCAGTATTCCAGCCCACATACAACCATGACTTTTTCTTCAAATATAAACTTTATCCTGCATCGACCGTCGCGCAGATTATCAAGGCTCACCTTATCTACTGCATACAGCAGGAATGATAAGCGAAAACATGCTACTGCTGGCGCCTCCTTTCTTTCTTTTCCACCTGTTTCTTTTACTCCCATCCCGACCCCATTATTAATCTTCCTTCTATAATTCCCAGCTTAATTGACAGCAACCGAAGTGTCACTGGAGTAGAACCACCTGCAGCCACCTTCTCACAATACGCACCGGACGCCTATCGGCAAAAGTCCTTTGTAAGGCAACGCTGTCCCGTTTCCATAGCGACGTTCAACGTTCGCACTCTAAGACAAGTAGGTCAACAGGCTACACTCGCACCCACCTTGAACACACTGGGTATTGATGTGTGTTATGTGTCCGAAACTAGGATCAATGACCCAAACGGGGTTATTGAATTAACTACACCCGACTTATCCTCTCGTTATTGGTTACACGCATCCGGAGACGCCGATGCAGCACTCACCGGTCAAGCTGGTGTAGGTATCATTCTAAGCTCCAAGGCTGAGCCATCTTTGGTCGATTGGATTCTGGTGAACAGCCGTTTATGAG
Source organism: Dicrocoelium dendriticum (assembly GCA_944474145.2). NCBI lineage: Eukaryota > Metazoa > Platyhelminthes > Trematoda > Plagiorchiida > Dicrocoeliidae > Dicrocoelium > Dicrocoelium dendriticum. Next base: position 59,917,242 of record OX104063.1, read on the forward strand.
CAGCGCGTTTGACGACATCAGCCAAGGTTGATTCACGAAGTAGTACAATACGTTGTTTGTTTGTAATTTCCGCTTACGCCCCTACCGATTGCAGTTCAAATGCTGTCAAGGACACATTTTATCACGGACTGAACGCACTACTATGCAGTGCTACTAGTTCAGATATTATAGTATTATAGGGGATATGAATGCACAATTAGGGCGTCTGAGCTCTTCATAAGCTCAGCTGGGTGGTAATTATGGGCTTAACTCCGAATGGACTGATAACGATGAGAGTCTGCTGCAACCGCGTGCGGAGCACCAATTATTTCTTAGTAGCACTGTTTTTAGACACAGTGGGCGCCGCAGTGCTACTTGGTATCCTCCTGTAGCTGGCCAGCAATGGACCCAAATTGACAACATAGCCATAAGTTACAGATGGCGTGGTTCCATCCTGGATCGCCGCTCGTACTGGAGTACCTGTGTCGACTTTGATCATGCCTTGGTAAGCTGTCGTTTCTCCATGAAATTTACCGGAAACCACACTAAGCGTTCCCTCCGATTAGCAACTGAGAAACTGTCTGAGCCCTCGGTCAGGCAAGCCTATCAAGAAGCACTGCATACCGAGCTTCAGTGGGACAGGATCTCGGCCGCCATGCACGACGCAGGAGCATCTGCTTGTGGCACTATCCATCGTCACCGCCCTAGTCATTGGATACCGAGAGGTCCGTGAACCTGTTGGAAGCTAGAAGACACCTCCCGGCTGGTTCTGAACACAATGTGACCAGACGGCCAATTAGGCGCGAACTAAAGCGGAGCCTATGTGCTGACAAGGAAGCCTGGTGGACCAGTCGGGCTCAAGAAATGGAGGAGGCAGGAGCAGTAGGCAATTACCGCAAGCTCTTCCAGCTAATACGCACCACTGGTCCCAGGAAACCAGGCGTCAGTGAGACAATCAGAGACAGCGCGGGTGCGCTGATACACAATAAGGAGCGCCGTATGGCTCGTTGGGCTGAACACTTTGAAGATCAGTTCAGCTGGCCCCCTGCTCCCGGACCTCTTCCTACTCAGGTGATGCAGAACGAGCCATGGACGGTTAGTTTAGAGCCTCCGTCGGAGGCAGAGGTCCGAAACACGATCGCAGCCCTCAATCGTTTTCGTACCGCTGGCCCGGATTCCTTCCCACCTGCACTATTTAAGGATGGAGGTGAGGTCCTCTGCAAAGTACTGCCCTCCCTATTCGAACGTATCTGGAAGGAAGAAAGTGTCCCGGCTGATTGGAACTAATCGATTATAGTGGCAATATACGAGAAGGGCAGTCGCACAGACTCTCCTAACGACAGGGGCATTAGCATAACGCCAGTTGTGACAAAATTACTGGCCTCGATTATCGTTCGTCGCCTCACTGCAGAACGGGAATCTCGGATTAGGGAAGAGCAGGCCGGTTTCCGCCCAGGACGTGGCTGTATAGACCATATTTTCACTTTGCGACAGGTGCTAGAGCAACACCACGCATACCGCAGACCGACAATAGCTGTGTTCCTCGATTTCAAGAGTGCGTTCGATTCAGTCGACCGATGCATTCTGTTCAAAATACTTGCGCGAAAAGGTGTTCCCACGAAATATGTGAACATCCTACGTGCTCTATACTCGAACACTACAGGCCGCGTCAGGGTCTACGATGGCCCATCGGATAGCTTTCCGACCACAAGTGGCGTTCGTCAGGGTTGTCCGATTTCCCCATTTTTGTTCAATTTCGTCGTGGATTCTATCATGGAGTGTTCCCTTGCGGAATCTCACGATGTAGGCGTTAAAGTGCTGCCTGGTGAAAGAGTAGTTTAGTTTGATTATGCGGACGATATCGTCTTGCTTTTCGACGATTTTGCGGCGGCACAATCAACCCTGAATAGCCTGTTCAGAGTGGTCCCATTATTTGGTATGCACTTCGCACCTTCAAAGTGCAAAGTGTTGCTGCAGGACCACCAGCCACTTGATGACCCCTTGACGCTTGCTAACGAGGAACTCGAGGTGGTTGATCATTTCACTTATCTTGGAAGCTGCATCAGCAATGATGGGCGCATAGAAACTGACGTGAGCTCACGCATTTCAAAGGCTAGAGCTATCTTCTTGAACCTGCGGCATCTTTGGCGACAGAAGGAAGTTTCCCTTCGTCTGAAAGGCCGTGTATACAAGGCCACAGTGAGGCCCGTTCTGCTCTATGGGTGTGAGACTTGGCCCCTTCAGTCTGAAGATCTGAGGCGCCTTCAGAACTTTGCTCATCGTTGTCTGCGAAGCATTGCTGGTGTCGGATGGCACCAACGTGTCCGCAACGATGATGTGCGTAGGCGAGTACTAGGAAGTGATAATCATGCTAGCTCCCTAGAACAACAGATAGCATTGAATAAGTTGCGTTAGCGCGGGCACGTGCTACGTATGCCTGGTCACCGTTTACCTAGGAGGGCCTTATTTAGTCTGCCAGGTGTAGGGTGGAGCAAAGCTCGAGGTGGACAGAAGTTGACTTGGCAGTGTGAAATGAAGTCACTGACGAGCAAACTGGGTGCCGTTGGTCCGTCTCGCCTTTTGGGCTGGAGTCCACGTGACGCCCGTTGTGTTTGGCTCGAGACTTTACGGGACATGGCTCGCAGTAGACACCAGTGGCGCGTCTGCTGCCGTCTCCTAATCGGATTGCCAGTTTAAAGTGTTTGGTGCGGAGTTAGCTGCTGGGTAACGGCTGATTATGACGCGTGGCAGTGAAAGCCGCAAGGAATCTGTATGACCGATGCCGCCTTATCTTTGCACGATAGCCAGCTGTTTGCGACGGTATATTGTCTACACTAGGTGTAGACGCCTTGGCCCTGAATGTTTGTTTAGAGCATTAGGGTTTTTAGGCAAGCCCCTCTTCTTTCCCTCTTATTACTCTTTATTTCCTAAATCATCGGGGTTGTATGGCAGTGAGGCATCAGTTCAAACGGCTGATGTACTGCTGTTGTTGATTGATTGATCGATACCTGCTTAAAGGCTGAGCATTTGCAGAACTCCGTGAATGTGGCCGAAGCAAACTGTGCTCCATTGTCCGTCACCTATGTTCCGGGGCAGCCAAACCTGCTGAAGATTTGTCGCAACCTCGAGACTGTTGCGCTGGTTTTCGTGCTTCTCATGAGGGACACTTCGGGCCACTTGCTGTAAGCGTCGACCACTATGAGAAAGTTCTGGCCATTGATTGGGCCTGCAAAGTCCAGATGAATACGGCTCCAAGGTTTAGTTGGTTTAGGTTACGAGTGGAGTTCAGTCTTCGGTGGTGCCCTTGAAGCGGTAGCGCAGTTGCCACAAATTCTAGCTAGCCGCTCCAGCTGTCTGTCCATAAACGGCCAATACACATAACTTCGGGCAAGCGCTTTCATTCGGTTGAGACATGGATGTCCTGCATGGAACTGCCGCATCACTCTTTCTTGAAACGCCTGCGGTATGACTACTCTCTCTGAGAACATGACGCAATCGTTCACAATGGAGAGCGAATATCTTCGCTGATAGAATTGTTGCATTTCGGCAGCTGAACATGAACGTGGCCAGCTGGTTCTGTGGAAGTGTGTAACCTTCTTCAGGATTAGATCTCGAGGCGTTTCGGCCGGCACAGCATCGGCCGTAATTGGCAGACCATGTAATGCTTCGCTCACTGGGAAGTTGACATCAGGTTTGATCTCAACTGAGGCTATGATGGTGTCCTCGTGTGCTTGCTGCTGGGACTCACTGAGGCGTGATAACGCATCTTCCTGACCCATCGAAACCGCTGACTGATAACGGATGTCAAAATCATAGCCCAGCAAAGTGAATGCTCATCGTTGGAGTTGATTGGCTGTAATAGGCAGGAATTCCATTCTTCGAGCCGAAAATGGTCAGCAACGGCTTTTGATCCGTCAAGAGTTTGAACTGGCAACCATACAGCATCTTGTGAAATTTCTTCACAGCAAACACTATGGGCAATTCCTCCTTCTCGATCTGACTGTAGTTTCTTTCGGCTTTCGTCAGCGCCCTGGCGGCATGTGCGATCGCCTTCTGAGATCCATCTGGGAACGTAGGGGAAACTACGGCACCGATCCCTAGACTCGACGCGTCTGTGTCGAGGACAATTTCTCGGGACGGATCAAAGTGAGTCAAGAGTAGGTCTGAAGCCAGTAATGACTTGACCCGTTCGAACGCAGTCTGGCATTCTGGCGTTCAATTCCAGGTTTGGCCCTTGCTCAGAAATTTGTTCAGCAGGGCACGCAGGCGATGCAGTTTGGGCAGAAAAGCATTGTAATGACTGATTAGGCCACAGAATGAACGCAGCGATTGCAAGTCCGCAGGTGGGGGCATCTTTTGAATAACTTGGATATTTTCTGGATCAAGGAGACGACCGTTTTTTGAGGAAATGAAGCCGAGAAACTTGATGGTTAGTGTAAAAAAAGCTACACTTTTCTTCATGGATACGAAAACCATATGACTGGATGCGTTCAAGCACTTCAGCGAGCCGCTCAAATAGTTCTCTTGCCATCCGGCCCATGAAAAGGATATCATCCAGGTACGCCGCTTCAGAAACTCCCGCGAGTATGGTGTCCATCAGCTGCTGGAAGATGGCTGGTGCTATTTTCACTCCAAAAGGGAGGCGGTTGTACTGGTACAAGTCACGATGAGCGTTGATAGTCAGCAATTCTTTCGACCTGGAGATAGGCATCGGACAAGTCGAGCTTAGCGAAACACTTCCACCATTCAGCTTGGCAAAGATATCCTCTGGTATCGGAAGGGGGTAGTGATGGTCGTCCAGTGCGGCATTCAGGCCAGTCGAAAAATCGGCACAGACACGCACTTTACCGCTCGGCCTTCTCATAGCAACGATCGGCGCAGCCCATGAAGAGTAGTACACTGGTCCCGGCGTGCTCTAGTCGGTCGAGCTCCTGAACAACTGCTGCCATGGCTGCATACGGTACCGGTCTTTTTACTCTGAAGACTGGCCTGGTTCCTTCGCGAACGTACAACTTTGCTTTGAACTTAGTGCAGTGAGCGAGACCATCTTCAAACAAGGCGGCAAACTTCTGCATCAGCTTTCTCGTCATGGCTTCTATCGACAATGAAGCATGGGCTAGATAGGTTTGGACTCTATTGCAAATGTGACTCACTGGAGCATCAAACAGTTGTAACTTTACCATCTAGTTAAGCCCAAGGAGGTTCAAGTTTGGTCGGTCAGACAAGTAGCAGGTTCCGGCCTGTCCCACTCCGAGGAATGCAATTTTGCAAGTTATTTCTGCGACCAGCTTCAGCATTCCACCGGATGCGTTGTGGGCGACTTTGTTGGAATTAAGCATCTTCGGTCTTTTTATGTGCTTTCAAGTGTTCTTGGAGATGATCGTTATATCTGATGCCGTATCGAACTACAGCCTTGTTGGGATTCCGTTGATGACCACAGTGAGAAATCGGCAGCGTGTTCTAGAATCGCTGTGAAAAATGGTAATAACCGATAGTGATTCTGTGTCAGGCTTCCTGAAGTTCTTCCTTTGATAGGACTGCTCCACCTTTGTTGGACGGGACTGAGGATAAAAGTCTTCCTTGTGGCCGCTTTTATGGCACTTATCACAAAGGTGGCGCTTGAATGGACAGTATCGTGCGAAATGTCATTCACCACATGACCAACAAGGTGTACGCGGCTTGTTCGGCGCACTGTTAAACGGCTTGTTCGAGCCAGCCTTTCTTGCTTTTTGCACAGCATGAACAGTATCGGCAATGATGGAGCGAGTCTGCTCAATCAAAGCGGTGTCGTGTTTCAAAGTGATCAAGCGTTTGCATTCGCTTATAAGAGACTTCAATGTCAAATCTGGATCTTGATCCAAATTAGCAAGGAGCCGAGTGCGGATTTCCGCGTCGTGTAGAGACTGTATAGTACTGACAAATATGAGACACTTAAACTGGTCATCCATCAAACAGAGTAACTTGAAACGTTCACATTCACGGTTAAGCATGTCTGCAAGTTCCCCATAATCGTCCGTCTCACGCTTATTTTTAGACATTGGTAGCGAATGCTAAACAAAGACGTTGAGTCATTAAAAATATTTTTGAGTGTTGCCACTGTTTCATTGAAAGTAATATCCTTTGGCTCTTTGGGCAGGATGTGGTCAACGAATCTTAACTATTCATTAGTACCGAGCTTGCGGAGCAAAAGATACACTTTCCATGAATCATCTGGACGGCTGAAATCCGTCCGGAACATGTCCTCCCAGCGTTTTAACCACGCCTCGAAAGTGCATTCGAAATCAGCATCATAATGAGATTCATTGATTGAATTCGTAAGATCAAGTGAAACAGCTTGTGTGTCCCGTGTAGCTGTTCCGTTTGACTGTAGGTTCAAGCACTGCGTCAAACTTTCCATCAGTTTTATTTGTGCTTCTATCTGTGATTGCTGCTGAAGAAGCAGCTTTTGAAAATGTTTGGCGGAAAAGTTCGTAACATTTTCGTGCTTGTCCGTCGCCATCGTTAGATCTACACGTTTTCACGCTATTTCGAATTAAACACCCAAAAATTTCTCCGCAAAAATTCTAGCCCAGCCTAAGAAAAATCAAAAGTCCAACGACCTTGAGCACGAAAAACGTTAACAATGACGCCGCCAAAACGCTGTACAACTACGCCAAACCTACACCAAATATATAGGGTGTTCAATGACCTTCGGTCTGTAGAATACGAAGAGTAACTAGTAAAATTAGCAGCCACCCTGTCAAAACTCCATAGGCTGGCGATCAAGTGAAGGAATGGAAGGTTCCAGAACCTTCGAAATCCATGCACGATCAAAGATAAATGATTAATTGCTAAAACAATGGGTTTTCCTTTATGTTTTTAGCTTTTCCTGCATAGGCATAGTCTTAGACTTGGTGACATGTGGGTGGACTTTGGCCACACGAGACCAAGGTCGCCTTCTCTTTCACTACGACCGCATATGACTTTGTCATGGGCTCACCAGACCGGATGTGTGTCAATGGGTCCGAAAGAGAAGTAGACGGGGCTGAGCCGGTCGCAACTTTTGGTGGGTCGCTGGGAGACGCCTTGCCGCGCTTTCTGGCACGCCTAGCAGAAGGAGCGGAAGTACGTCTTTCAGGATGTTAATGTGGCGGACGCCTTGCCAACGCAGCAGCATTGATGCAATATTGGCAAATCCATAGCAAGCGTTTGTGCTCAGTATAGGTCTTGAAGAACGGTTCAGTAAGTTGCGGGCAACGCTTTCGACACCATGCCCAGAGTTTGCACGCAATACATTGGATACTCTTAGTCACCACTTTCGTATAATGCAAACACTGTGAGTTAGACATAAGCAATTGTTCTCAAAGAAAATATGGTAATGGTCAAATTTTGTTACGAGTGTTTCGTCACTGTGCTTTACGATCTTTCGCCTAAAAAGCTCGATCAGCGGGATGTAGGGAGAAGACACCCGAGAAATAATACTTAAATTTATCCCACGCTGTCTGAACCGTATAGACCATCGAGATTCCGCAAAGCAAACCAGAAGCATTGGCACGCATTGCCTGATAGTTCGCGCGCCACATGTTGGAAAATGACTCAGCGATGCTCTGGTGACGTCTGGTCAGAGCACGAGCGAAGGATAAATAGACGATCGCTGGCACCGCAGGGAAAGTCGTAAGTGATGTCATCTACGAGGTCTAGTGACTTGGCAAAAATAAGGTTCAAAATAGATGATACTTGGACTTCCAATTGGCTTGCCGAACAACCGCCTCGTGGTGCCAGCTGGGTGGTTTGGGATTCATCATCATCAAGAGCAGTACATCAGCCATTTGAACTGATGCTTCGCTGCCATACAACCATGAGGACCTATGAAATAAAGAATAAGAAGAGGGAGAGAAGAGGGACTTGCCTGAAAACCTTAATGCCCTAAGCAAACATTCAGGGCCAAGGCGCCTACACCTTGTGTAGACAACATACCGTCACAAATAGCTGGCTATCGTGCAAAGATAAGGCAGCATCGGCGAGAAAGCTTCTTTGCGGCTTTCACTGCCACGCGTCATAATCAGTCATTATCCCGCAGATAACTCAGCACCAAACACACTTTAAACAGGCAATCCGATTAGGAGACGGCAGCAGACGCGCCACTGGTGTCTACTGCGAGCCATGTCCCGTAAAGTCTCGAGCCAAACACAAGGTGAGTCACGTGGACTCCAGCCCAGAAGGCGAGACGGACCAACGGCACTCAGTTTGCTCGTCAGTGACTTCATTTCACACTGCCAAGTCAACTTCTGTCCACCTCGAGCCTTGCGCCATCCTACACCTGGCAGACTAAATAACGCCCTCCTAGGTAAACGGTGACCAGGCATATGTAGCACGTGCCCGAGCCAACGCAACTTATTCAGTGCTATCTGTTGTTCTAGGGAGCTAGCATGATTATCACTGCCTAGTACTCGCCTACGCACATCCTCGTTGCGGACACGCTGGTGCCACCTGACTCCAGCAATGCCACGCAGAGAACGAGGATCAAAGACTTGCAGACGCCTCAGATCTTCAGACTGAATGGGCCAAGTCTCGGTACCATATAGCAGAACGGCCCTCACTGTGGCTTTGTATACACGGCCTTTCAGACGAAGGGAAACTTCCTTCTGTCGCTAAAGATGGCGCAGGTTCAAGAAGATAGCTCTAGCCTTTGCAATGCGTGAGCTCACGTCAGTTTCTATGCGCCCATCATTGCTGATGCAGCTGCCAAGATAAGTGAATTGATCAACCACCTCGAGTTCCTCGTTAGCAAGCGTCAAGGGGTCATCAAGTGGCTGGTGGTCCTGAAGCAACACTTTGCACTTTGAAGGTGCGAAGTGCATACCAAATAATGGGACCACTCTGGACAGGCTATTCAGGGCTGATTGTGCCGCCGCAACATCGTCGAAAAGCAAGACGATATCGTCCGCATAATCTAGGTCAACTAACCTTTCACCAGGCAGCACTTCAACGCCAACATCGTTGAATTCCGACAGAGAACACTCCATGATAGAATCCACAACGAAATTGAACAAAAATGGGGAAATCGGACAACTCTGACGAACGCCACTTGCAGTCGAAAAGCTATCCGATAGGACACCATAGACCCTGACGCGGCCTGTAGTGTTCGAGTATAGAGCACGAAAGATGTTCACATATTTCGTGGGAACACCTTTCCGCGCAAGTATTTCGAACAGAATCGATCGATCGACTGAATCGAACGCACTCCTAAAATCGAGGAACACAGCTATTGTCGGTCTGCGGTATGCGTGGCGCTGCTCTAGCACCTGCCGCAAAGTAAATATATGGTCTATACAGCCACGTCCTGGGCGAAAACCGGCCTGCTCTTCCCTAATCCCAGATTCCCGTTCTGCAGTGAGGCGACGAACGATAATCGAGGCCAGTAATTTTGTCACAACTGGCGTTAGGCTAATACCCCTGTGGTTCGCACAGTTGTGCGACTGCCCTTCTTGTATATTGCCACTATAATCGATTCGCTCCAATTAGCCGGGCACACTCTCTTCGTTCCAGATACGTTCGAATAGGGAGGTCAGTGCTTTGCAGAGGACCTCACCTCCATCCTTAAATAGTGCAGGTGGTAGGGAATCCGGGCCAGCGGCACGGAAACGATTGAGGGCTGTAATCGCGTTTCGGACCTCGGCCTCCGACGGAGGCTCTAAACTAACCGTCCATGGCACGTCCTGCATCACCTGAGTAGGAAGAGGTCCGGGAGCAGGGGGCCAGCTGAACTGATGTTCAAAGTGCTCAGCCCAACGAGCCATACGGCGCTCCTTATTGTGTATCAGCGCACCCGCGTTGTCCCTGATTGTCTCACTGACGCCTGGTTTTCCTCGGACCAGTGGTGCGTATTAGCTGGAAGAGCTTCCGGTAATTGCCTACTGCTCCTGCCTCCTCCATTTCTTGAGCCCGACTGGTCCACCAGGCTTCCTTGTCAGCACGTAGGCTCCACTTTAGTTCACGCCTAATAGCCCGTCTGGTCACATTGTGTTCAGAACCAGCCGGGAGGTGCCTTCTAGCTTCCAAAAGGTTCACGGACCTCTCAGATATCCAGTGACTGGTGCGGTGACGACTGATAATGCCACAAGCTAATTGCAGTTAATTTCGATAACGTTTTCGTGTTTGTGGCATTTCCTTGAAATATACTTTCTGACCTCGTGAACTTATCTCAGATTCGTTTGTAAACGACTTATTTCATATGCTCATTAATTTAAGATTTACGTCACTGTTTCCTTATGCATAAAGATACGGAGACATAACTCTTCAATAAATGGACGTGTAGAATAAATTGATTATGAACGAATCCGCGATAAGTTCACGAGGTCAGAAAGTATATTTTAAGGAAATGTCACGAACACGAAAATGTTATCAAAATTAACTACAATTAGCTTCAGCAAAGTGTGCAAATTTATAGAAGATAGTACAGGTAGACAATAAGATGAGAAAGAGAAGCATTAGCACAAAATTGCAAACTCACCACCTGAAAGTAAGAGACTTAGCATGCGAGCACACGGTTTGTAAATCGAATGCAGCGTACCTACAAACGCTGCGCCGGTTCTGCCTACCTTCTCTGCAGGACCCGTCGTCGCTTCGGTGATGGTCCCGAATGGCCTCGCTCATGGCTCACTAGGCCTGCCTGATTCAGGCACTCGCGACCGCATGTGCTACAGCACCATGCGTTCGATGTCGATGGAGTAAAACCCATCGGCGCTTGCACTTTCGTACTTACCGCCTCCTCCCTGATGCATGAGGTCTTTCTCTCGCACTCCAGCAACTGCCTTCGTGATCAGTTCGCGCCATGCACGCCGATTAACGGCCTTCGATTCCCATGACCTGCAATCAAGATCAGAACGTGAGAGGCTCACTTTGATCATGTCCTGGTAACGTAAATTTGGTTTCCCCACATGCCGCTTCCCAATACTCAGCTGACCATATAATAGTTGTTTCGGTATCCGCGTCGAATCCACATGGCTCACATGACCGATCCACTTTCGCTGTGCCTCGGAGGTTTGCTTGAGGGTCTCCGCCCGGAGCCTTTGGCTCAATGGCCATATACATATATTCCATGTACCTAGTGGGTAGGTCCACGAACTGACGCAACGGTATTTGTCATGTAAGCTCAATAAGATCTGCACCGAAAGTACATTCCGCCGTTACAATAAATATCTGCCTAGCGCACTTCCGGCAGATTGAAGTCACCCAGTAGCAAACTCCTATTTGCGGATTGGAAGCGAAGAAATTCAAGGACCTCTTTGGATGAATTCCCAAAGTCTCTATACACAATTACAACTGTAAGTTGAGTCAAAGAAGTGCTAATCCCTACCGAGACAGCTTCGACAGCTTTGTCTACCGACTGAAACATGTAGGTATGCAAAACGTCAAGTTCACAGCTAACATAAAGGGCAACGCCCTCGCGTTGTCGGCCAACGAAGCAGTCACATCTAAATAGTGCGTAGCCAGACAAATGTACTTCACCGTCAGTGATGTCCTGAGACAGCCACGTTTCAGTGAATGCGAGTATATCGGGATGAGACCAACCTACAAGCAGACCTATCTCGTACATCTTATTCCTTAGGCTGTGCACATTGCTGGGCACTATCTGAAGGCATTCGCAACGTCCAAACCTGAATCGTGCGCTACTAGAACAGGCACCGGCAGGGCGGAAAACGATCGCCAGCTGACCACCGGAAAACGCACCAACCGGAGACCCTATTCACGTAGGTTGTGCTAATGACATCCGACTGCAAGTACCAGTTCAGCTGCCGGTTCATAAAGTTGTAGAGAGCGAAAAGGAAAACCCGTGTCAGCTCCATCACCTCCCGTTCATTGGTTGGATGACGTCTCACTGCTAAATTGTTCCCCGACGGATTGTTACAGTAGCAACAAAAACAGCGGAATCCAGGCGTGGTCAGCATGTATTTGTCCAACCATTCTTTGAAACATTCCTCTGTCCGGGCACTTACCACGCATTCAGTGAGGTTGTTCCACTCATTCACAACCCGTGTGGATAACGCGACATCGGACCGGACATGGTGCCTCTGAGGTTTAAAGTTTCCAACTGTAGCCCCGTGTCGAACAAACTGCGTGTAGCTGGAAGAACTGTTGTATCTCCTTTCCCAGAATGCCCCTTAAAATGAGTCTAGTATAAATCAGATCCCCATTGTGACGATGGTATTCCAGAGAAAATAAGTTCACACGCTGGAGATGAAGGGGATATGGTAAAACATGTAGCAGGGACAGACTTGGATCTGCGCCTCTGAACCTTCTCGAGCAACTGACATTCAAATTTGTGAGTGGGTGTATGGAAGATTGCTCATAATTCAGTACTGGATGAACGTGAGAAGAAAACAGGAGTCTGAAGGTCTCTGGTGTCATTTTGTAGAAAGACGTTCGTATGATACAGAGCATCCTCTTGGCAGATGCCACTTTCCGCAACTTGTCCTGAGTTGCTTTAGGTCTGGGGAAACAATTACGAGCCACATTCTTCAGCAGAAAACCACCAATGTGATAGGCACCGAAAGGTTCTTGAGCACCGATCGGGAGAACACAGCACTTAGCACGATTGATAGGCATTGTCACGTAACAGACCAATCGTGCAACAGATCAAGCGTCAGTTGCAACTTGTCAGTAGCTTGAAGCTTGGATACTTCCCACCCTAGTTTAAGATCATCCCTGTAGATCAAGCAGTCGAGTTTAAATACCTCCGGGAGATGTTTTGTCAAGATTTTGAAGAGGACCAAGAACGGAGTCTTGTGGAACCCCACTGGTCATGAGAACAGGACTAGTGACGACTTCGTTAACCCTCACCCTCATACTAAGGTCATCTAGGAAGTCAGCGATCTAGACGAGAAAATTACCAGCGACGCCAATTTGCCGGAGCTTGATAAGGAGTCGCTTGTGTGGAACCATATCAAACGTTTGCTAAAATTGACAAAAACGACATCAAGACGATGACCGGCATCCACTGACTTTGTTCATTCCTCTCGGCCAACAAGCAGATTGGTGATGCCGGAGCGTGCCCTCCGAAATCCGTGCTGAGCAGGAGAGATGAGGTTCAAATTCTAAAAGTGAAGGTGTAAGGCATGTTTCAAATTCCGTTCCATGGTTTCGTAGATAATTGATGACAAACAAATCGGTCGGTAGTTCCCTGGATCTAGACGATTACTATCTTTGTACATTGGCTTCACAGCATTTAGCTTCCATTTAGTTGGGAGGCAAGCTGCTTCAAGTGAGCTCAGAGATATTTGACAAGTAGGTGCAGTAATGAACTCTGCCACCTCCGTGAAGAACAATGGATGTAAGCCATCAGGACCCGGCGAAGAATTCGAGTTCAAGTCGGGAAGTAGTTTCAGTACTCTGTCAGTGATAATTTCGACGTAGTCTAAAGGAGAGGGATGACGGGGGAAATCCTCACCAACCAACGGCGCCTCCGTCGTATACACGGTGGAATATTGCGAAGCTAGAAATAAGTTTTCACTATGTCATCATGAGGCACGGTGTCATTTTGCTTAAACACATAGCAGGCATACCGTTGCCAGCTTTGGTGCTTCCTTTAGGTATGCGAACAGCTTTTTCGAATCAGTCGCGGATTGCTCGGCCAGATGCTGCTCATATAGTTCACGCTTCTCGCGTTTTCTCAGCGTACATAAATTTCTAACCTCTGTGATGAGAGTAAGCTTGAGCTGCCTGGGTGAACTTGAACTGGTCCCAAATTTTTCGCCTTCTCAACGTGAGCGATCTGATTTCTCTTCTACCTATGCGGCCCTTTGGAGAAGGATCGTTCTGTGTCGTTTGGAACAATCTGATTAATGATAAACATCACATTAGAGCACAAAACTCCTAAGCAGCATCGAGATCCAAATGATCACGGATGTTCCAATCCATGATGCTTGCAGCCAATTTCAAGCGGAGAGGGTCAGCTTGCCAGAAATTCCGTTGATGTATTCCCTAGACATTGATAGCTAACTGTTGTGTCCACAAAAGAAGAGACTACACAGTGATCACTTTTGCCGAGAGGCTGAAGAATAGCTAGAGTGGAGACATCTGATGGACCAAGTGTGAGCACAAGGTCAAGGATGTGTGGAGTATGGTACGGGCAAAACGGGCAGGTGATAAAACTTGTTTAGATTATATTCGAGGACAGTTGCTAATAAACTCGTATCAAAAGAATCTGGAAAGGAACTGCAATAAAACGCGTCTCAGTCTACGGCCGGAGCATTGAAGTTACCCGTAAGCAGGCAACTTTTGCCTCCCCTGTGTATCCTCATAATCCAGAAGATGGGATCAGGACCCCAAAGGGGATCTGTAGATAACGCCGACCATGTGCGATCTAAACCCATCGTAAACCCAGCATCAAAGGATCTCCGATCCTCCGTCGAGATCACATATAGCTTCCAATATGTGAACTTTAAGGTCTAACTTTCAGTAAAGAACCACCCCGCCCTGGACCTCCCTCCTAGACGATCCGCCTGGGATAGTTGATACCCTGGAATAAATACCTCCGAGTCTGATATATCCGAGGATAGCCAAGTTTCTGTAAAATCGAATCAAATCGGGTTCTTGCTCCGAGGTCATGAGTAGAATCTCATCCGGTTAGTTTCTCACACTACGAACGTTAGCAGATATCACCCTCAATCCACTCCTTATACTCAGTGCACCAAAAGAACGAAGATTGGTCTCTACCGAGACCCCGCGATTCCTTTTACTATGCGAAAATCCAAAATCTGAAGATTGCTTTCACTACCTGCCCGTCGGGTTCGTAGTTCAGCAACGGCCTGCTTAAATTTAACTCGATCTTCTCGGGAGACGTCTCTCAAAACAGAATGTTTCTCCTTTTAGACGTGAGGTCCGCTGGAGGATACGGCAACATTCCTCTCCATCTTGACAAACCACATTTCGGAAGCGAAATTTCGAGGAGTCTTCCTACTTCCTGCAGAGCCGAAAGGCAGTTTATACCTTGTTCCACAGCACCGAACAGTATGGCAACCTCCACTGCCGTGCAGGCACCTGGTCGGGCTATATCGCAGTTAGCTAACAATTCGTGCTGGTCGGCTACCGTCATCCATGGCGCAGTTGCATAAGCTGCGGGCTAGTTGGCACAAGCCACTAGCAGTCATGGGTTCGATCTTCCGTAGAGGACCGAAGGATGCGCACCACTGACGAGCCCCAATAGGGCGAAAAGGCCGTCTGGTGCTTTTCCGGATAGGTAGTTGATTTAGCTGAATTGTCGGCTGATTGCGACGAACAAAAATACTCACTAAAATCCTTCTACTCATAAGTAGTATGGCAACCATCCGCTTCAGAAAAGCTTGGTCCTCCAATATCCCATCAGTCGAGGATTCCTTATTAGACTCAGGCGCGTTTAGGATAATCAGACATCGTTCCCTAGCGGGAAATCGGTTTCCCTCGAGTTGATGAGGCTCTAGCGGGTAAGGGCTTGCCTTAATCATATTAGCAAACTGATTCACTTTACTGAGCACAAGTTTCATCTAGGAGTGAGAAGAGTTCGGTCTAGACCTAGATTTTGCAGTCGCCTTCGTCTTCGCATTATTTAGCGGAGTATCTGGGATCACGGATACCGGAGTTACACTGCTGCCCGCTGCCAGTGCAAAAGTCCTTTCCTTGCGTTCGTAGTACTCTGTGAGTACTATACGGTAACTTGATTTTTTAGCGTGCCATACTGATTGAGCTTTCTAGGCGAAAGATCGTGAAGCCCAGTGCTTGACGAAACACTCGTAACAAAATTTGACCATTACCATATTTTCTTTGAGAACAATTGATTATGTCTAACTCACAGTGTTTGCATTGTACGAATGTGATGACTAAGGGTATCCAATGTATTGCGTACAAACCCTGGGCATGTTGTCAAAAGCATTGCCCGCAACTTACTGAACCGTTCTTCAAGACCTATACTGAGCACAAACGCTTGCTATGGATTTGCCAATATTGCATCAATGCTGCTGCGTTGGCAAGGCGTCCGCCACATCAACATCCTGAAAGACGTACTTCCGCTCCTTCTGCTAGGCGTGCCAGAAAGCGCGGCAAGGCGTCTCCCAGCGACCCACCAAAAGTTGCGACTGGCTCAGCACCGTCTACTTCTCCTTCGGACCCATTGACACACATCCGGTCTGGTGAGCCCATGACAAAGTCATATGCGGTCGTAGTGAAAGAGAAGGCGACCTTGGTCTCGTGTGGCCAAAGTCCAGCCACATGTGTCACCCAGACTAAGACTAAGCCTTTGAATAAACCTGAGCTCCCATCTTCTCAGTCACAAATGAAGATGGTTCTCGACAGACTTTCCGAGCTGGAGAAAGTGATAAAGGAAAATCACTCATCCCGCATTCAACCATCTCGTGACCGTTGTCTCATCATCGTGTGCGCTGTCGAATCGGACAATCGGCAGGTCGCTCCCTCCTCTCATCGAAAGCCTTTCACTAGGGTCCACCCTGGATGGACCAATAACTAAGATTAAGTATGAATAGGGCACAAATTATGGGACTAATTACAATTTCAAACAGAACCCGATTTCTCTCACTACAAGACTTTCAGAAATGGTTGTGTCGCGATGAAGCGTCAGAAACGCCGACAATACAAACTACCATTGGCACAACACTCTAGTACGGCGTCTAAAATGCTCTACACTTATTTTAAAAAATCACTAGAGCCGGTAATGGCATCTCTGCTTTGTGTTCTTGTGATCAGCAAGGTTTACTTCACGAGGCCGAGAAAGCTAGTCACTTGACTAAGCAATATGCCTCTGTTTACGCGAAAGAAACATCATTTAGTGACAGAGCCGTATCCACCTCTCCATCTTCGTTGGCTCAAGTAGATAGTAACACTGATTCTGTGATGCAACTTCTTCATTTAGACCCGTACAGCTCATCCGGTCCTGATGGGTTGCATTCCTTGTTCCTCAGGACGGTGGCGGAGTACATAGCCCCAACTATATGTCAAGTTTTCCGTCGCTCACTAGAAGCTGACCCTCTTCCGTCAGCTTGGAAAGTGTATCATCAAACCCATCTACAAAAGAGGAAGTCGACATGATTCAGCCAATTATCGTCCAATCTGTTTGACGTCGACAGTGTGTAAAGTTATGGAACGGATCCTAAAACAGGCTGTTAGTCTTCATCCTGGGGGACAGAATTTCATTTCTTATACCAAGCATGGGTTCCGAAAAGCACGCTCCTGTATCTCGAAATTGCTCATTGCTAAGGAGACCTGGGCAAGGTCGTCAGACTCCGGCAAAAGTTTGGACGTTGTGTTTGTTGACTTCAGCAGGGCAGGTCAGGTTCCAAGGACGATACAGGCATCCGCCTAATGAGCGTCCTGTTGCTTGCACTGGTAAGCGAACAAGAACCCCCGGTACTTCGACTTCGGATTTACTTCCGCAACTTCTGCAAGAGATTGAAGCTAGAACAAAAGCACACTCTGTACCGTCATGCAGTACGAGGTTACAGCGACATGATACAATAAAATTACAATAATTCTGGAAAAGTTCAGACCAACACCTATCTAGGCCTCTTTTAAAGGCCTCTACGGTGCTGCATTCTATTAATGCTGGAGGTAGCTTATTCCAGCTACTGACTACACGATTCACAAAGAATTTCGCCCAGATATCCAGCCTAGAACTCTGATGCTTGAGCTTCAGTTGGTGTCCTCGCAGGTAATCTGACCCAGTTAGCTCAAACAGCTCAGTATACTGAATACCACTAAAACTATTCATGATGTGCAAGGTCTCCTCAATTAGATTCCCTCTTAGTCTGTGCCGTTCCATTGAATAGAGACCTAAGCTTCTTAGGCGTTCAGCGTATGGCAAAGCTTTTGACAAAGCCTCACAAAAACGGCTTCTGCTTAAACTCTGAGGAATCTGTATTTCTGGGAACCTGTCTTGGATCTCCAATTTCTTAAACGACCGCACCATGCAAGTGAAGGTGAATGACACATTTTCCGCCCCTGTTCTCATGACGAGTGGGGTCCCGCAGGGCTGTCCTCGGTCCCATACTTTTCAATATCTTCATCGACGACTTACCGTCCACTCTTCAGACGGATCGCCTAGTTTACACTGACGACCTAAAGCTGTAGATAGAAGTATCCAGCCTTGAAGACGCTGACATTACAATCTACGCTCGATCTACTCCCTGATTGGTCGATTAAGTGACAGTTGCCCGTAAATCGTGATAAATGCTTTGTTCTTCCCGTTGGCGCAGCTAACCTATTTGGAACTCACTACAATGGTGGCTCGTTGCTCAGAAACGCAACCCAAGTGAGGGATCTTAAATGATAGTGTCATCAAACCTCAAATCTATTCAAGACACCCAGAAGAGGGTCGCTGCGGACTACAGGATGTTCCATTCTATACGTAGAGGATTTTCTCTCCTGACCCCGGGGCTTTTCCGACTCCTGTTTGGCTCACATGTACGTCCGATTCTCGAATACGGGCTACCCGCTGCCAATCCTTTCACCAAATCCGAATGTGATATGACAGAGAAGGTTTAACGGCGTAGATCAAAATCCGTCCGAGTTGCGAGAATTGTCTGATCCACTCCGACTTAACGATGGAACTTGTTCTATCAAGATTACCACCGTCACCGAGGAGATTTGATATTCATTCGACATATTCTCAGAGAACTGGGGTGCGAGTTATAGGACTTCTTTCAACTAAACAATTAGAGTTCGACACGAGGCCACCGCATGAAACCGTTCAAACCGAAAAATCTCCGTGTGCGGCTCAATTTGGCCTTATCAACTCGCGTAGTGAATGATAGGAACCGGTTGCCGGATCCTATCGTTGATGCTGAGACAGATTAACATTTGAAACAACTGTTGGATTCTCACCTGAGTGCGCTAGGATTCTGCTGCCTCTAATGCAGCTACAGTGGTCATCTGTGGATCCTTGTTCCGCAATGACCCACGCCATCTCCGCACTAATCAGGAAGTGAAGAAGGTGACAAAGGATCTTCATTCTGCTCTCATCTAATGATCCGATGGACGATGGTACTGGAGATGAAAGTGAAGAAACAAGTTTTGCTTTCCAGGAAGAGTATCCAGCCCAGAGGCAGATGAAGGCAAAATGGGGAGCAGCGGAGCAGCCATTTTCTTTTGCACAGAATGCAGGCATGAGGGACATAGTCTGATTGGAGGGCCTCAGCGGGATCCAGCCCTCCGACTTGTTTGAACTTGTTGCATCCGACCGCCTACGGGGGCATGAACTTAAGATTAAGCATCAGAGGTCTAGGCTGGAGATTAGGGCTAAGTTCTTTGCAAATCGAGTTATTCATAAAGGGAACAAAGTTCCTTCTGCCTTAATTGAAAGTGCCACTGCAACAGCCTTCAAAAACGGCCTGGATAAGTGCTGGTTGGAGCTTGTCCCTGAATTATAGTAAATTTATTGGCAATTGTAGTAGACCGTTAGGTTTATGATCCAAAAAAGTACAAAGATTGCTATTGTCTTGCTTCATTTCTTTTATATAGGCAAGGAAGACAACTCAGAAGTCGAATTACAGGAGGCGCTGGTTCAAGTTCAAGTGCAGTTGGGACCGGAACGATAGGATAATCCCGTGAATGTTCCTTCTTTCGCGCATCATTGGATTAATAGGTCTGCTTGAGATGTTGAAAATCCTAAAACAGAGACCGTATCACACCCTTTCCAAGCAATTACTGCCCACATTTTCCTACCCAGCAGTCCCTGCCAGGCCGGTTTATGTGAAGTAAGAGAGTGAAGGGTAAGCTAAGAAAACAAGAGGAGGAATGTCAGCTAAATAATGATAATACCAAGGTGTGAGAAGAAATTAAAAAAACGAACGGAAAGTTGAAGATACAAGTCAGTTAAGAGAGGGGAAGGTTTGGTACTACCACCCAAGAGCATCTAACTGACGCTCGAAACCCTCAACCGTAGACTCCCTAACGACGTGCTCCGGAAGCGAGTTCTAACGTTCAATAACCCAGCGCGACAAGCGAGTTTCCGTCCTTACCCGGTCAGAACGCAGTTTGTGCAGCTTCAACGAGTGACCTCGGAGACTAGGCAGCTTGGCGGGACTAAATAGCCAGGACAAGTCTGGACCGATCTTACCCGTTAGGATACGGTAAGTGAGGATCAAGTCTCCTCTAATTCTGCGGTAGTGCATTGAGTACATACCCAAGCTAAGCAAACGTTCGGGATACGTTTGCCCCCTGTAATCCTTGCACTAACCTTGTACCCACTCGCAAAACCCTCTCCAGTTCCATTTTGTCCCTTACAAGACAAGGTGGACAAGCCTGGATACAGTATTCTAAGTGGGGTCGCACAAAAGCTGAGAACAGCTTCACAAAGATATTGGCCGTTAGGACACCGAAGGAGCGGCGAATAAACCACATCATACGGAACCCTCTACAAGCAGCCTTCTTCCAATTGTCCCCAGAGTGAAGCACTGAGGTGTGGACGATACCTAGATCAACCTGCTGAGTGACAACAGGGATTTCACTTCCACCAACTACATAGCGCGTGGGGGGACTAGCACCTCCAATGCGGAGGACAGAACATTTCGCCTGATTTATAGGCATCAAGCATAAGGTTGACCAATCCCAGAGCCTATCCAAGGCACTCTGAATTGCCTCAGAGCCCCCAGGGATATCCACAATATTCCAGAGCTTGAGGTCATCAGCAAACAATAGCGACGGTACTTCAAGCTCCTGGGGTAGGTCATTGACATAAATTGCGAAAAGCAACGGCCCTAGAACCGAGCCCTGCGGAACGCCACTAAGAACAGCTTGTCTAAGCGAAAGGCTACGTCCCACTCGTACACACTGTTCTCTCCCCTCTAGGAAAGCAGACACCCATTTAAGGGCGGCTCCAGATATCCCATACGATCTCAACTTTAATGAGAGTCGTTGATGTGGGACAGTATCAAAGGCTTTCGAGAAGTCAACGAAAAGCACGTCGATAGCGTGACCGTTGTCTACTGCCTCAGCCCAGCTTTCACGGGCTACAAGTAAATTTGTCAGACACGAAAATCCCTTACGGAATCCGTGCTGTGCCGCACTGAGAAGGTTAAACTTAATCAGGTGATTCTCCACCGAATCCCTGACCAATTTTTCAAACAACTTAACTACTACGCTTGTCAAGCTGACAGGCCGGTAGTTCGCGGGCAGAGCTCTGTCACCGCCCTTAAAAATCGGACAGATGATTGCCTCCTTCTATTCCGAAGGTAAGGCACAGCTGTCGAGCGATATTGTAAACACGCATGTCAGAGGCCACTTAGCTCAGCGGCCAATTCATGCATCAGCTTCGGATGAATTGAATCAGGGCCAGAAGCTTTGGAAGGATTTAGCCCTTGCAATAGCCCGAAGACTTGTGTCTCCGTTATGCTGATTTCAGTTAGGCAAGAATCCTCCGGGACTTTTGTGACCAGCTCAACCTGAGGTAGAGAGGCCTCACGAGAAAAGACACCAGTATACTGTTCGCTAAGTATACAAGCCTTATCATAGTCGGTATGCCCACGGGTCTCGTCCGCTCGTAGTAAAGCCAGTATAGACGAGTTTGGACCGCTGCGTCTCTTTACGTAAGCAAAGAACTTCGGATTTGTTACGGCTGTCAGCAAAATCCTCTTCGTACTGAAGAGAAAAAGTTCTAAGATGTTGATTACATTTATTTCTAACCGCTCGATAGCTTTCGTAGGTGCTGGTTGATGAAGCCGCTTGGTAAGTTCGTCAGCAATTAGAACGCTTCCTGGGCAGGCATTTACCTGTATGATCCATCCAAGGAGGCTGCGCTCGTGTCACCCTTTTCTTAATGAGTGGGATGTGGAAAGCAGAGATCTCGATGAGGTATGCCTTAAATTTCTCCCAGGCTGTCTCAGCAGTGTCAGCCACGGTGATCGCGCAACGCAGAACTGAAGCTTTGTCTCGCATTGCGTTAGAGACTGCTTGCCAAATATTTGGACATGTCTCAGCGGTAGCTTGATTAGAGCACATCGAAACGAGATGCAAACATGGTCACTGGCTCCTAGAGGACAGCCGTACGTAATATCAGTTACGAAATCGTGTGACAGCAAAAATGAGATCCAAGGTGGATGGAAGTTGGTTGCTCGTATATTTAGTCGGGAGGTCCACGAACTGATGCAAATTAAGTTGCAACGTTAACTCGAGCAGAGCCGAACGGAAAGTGCCCAAGGCCAAACTGCAAGATAGATCAGCTCAGCAGACTTCACGGAGGTCGAAGTCACCCAGTATTAAACACCTATCGGTAGCCTGAGTAAGAATAAATTCAATAACCTCCCTGGAGATACTTCCGTAACTTCGACATACCACTGCAACTGCAAACTGAGCAGAGGAAGTGCACACAATAGTCGACAAAACTTCAACAGTTTGATCCGGCGACTAGAAAACATAGGTCCTCAACACATCAAGTTTACAACTCAGATAAAGAGCGACACCCCCACCTTGGCGACTAATGGAGCGATCACACCTAAGCACTGCGTAGCCAGGTAAACATACTTCACCGTCAGTGATATCCGGGGACAACCACATTTCAGCGAAAGCAAGTATGTCGGAACGAGATTTGTCTACAAGTAGACCCACCTCGTGTACCTTGTTCCTTAGGCTACGCACGCGACTAAGCACTACCTGAAGGAAATCGGCAAGACCAGCCCTGGGTCGTACGCTACCAGGAGGGGTTCTGATAGGGCAGAACTTGACTTCCGACTGACCACCTGAAAATCCACAAGACGAAGACCTTGCTCACCAGCCGTCTGCCTGCACTTGAGGCTATTGATGGCTTCCTTTAACTTCAGTCGATCTGCCAGTGGGAGGTCCGGCTGAACGCTGACATGACTACCCTTGAGTTTTAATGTAAAGCGCGTTAACGCTTTGCGTTCCTCTGGGATTGAGAAAACTACACGAAGTAGTAGGGGTCGCGGATTTGGCGTATCGACAGGAATGTTTCCCAATCTGGTTGAATTCCTGATAGTGACACTGGGGAAACCAGACGGAAGCATCTTGTTGACGCAGAGCTTGAACCCCTGGAGGTCATCCAGCATGCGTTCCTTGGGAAGAGCTGTAGCGGATTCAGCAACACTATGAAAGATAACGCTACTATCAGTAAAAGAATCACCTCTACGAGGCGCATACACTTCACGAGTCTTCGACTCGACCCCAGTTTTGACCGCTTTGGCAGGTGACAAGGCGCGTTTCTTCGCCAAGCGAGCTGGAGTAACTGAGGTTGAGGCTTAGTGTTCTATCTCCAACTCCCTCACCGGTCTAGGCTTTTCAGACTGCGGGTGTGGTTGAAGTCGACACGGCGAGTTTCTCCGTCAATGGAACTGGGGTGATTAGAGTTGGAGCTTTGTACTCCACCTGCAATACCTTTATGGGTTCAGTACCTTCAGGTTTTGAGGGAGCCTTACGGACTTCTTTAGCCCTCTTCCACTTGCTTTTATTCGGCACAAAGGATAGAAGATCGGTCTTGCCTTGGATGACGTCCAGTGCGACTTCAGAGGCCTTGTTAGGGGCATTCTAGACCGCTGTGGCACACGACGAGGTAGCCATAATCTTAGCCGGATTTTGTTGACAGCAATTTATATATATATATATATATATATATATATATATATATATATTTGTAACAGTCTATGAATAGACATTGAGCCATCGGAAATCAGGGAACTCAAAACAAGGTAAAGAAATAGTAAAAGAAAACACAACACAACACATCAAAGTCCATGGTTTCGTCAGAGGGCCAGATACTACCCGGTTGCCCAAGCCAAAGTAGGGTGTTGACTAAGGCGACACCACCCCGAGCCTTTGGCTGAATAGCCTGCCCGCAAGGCAGCGGAGCGAATTCAGGGAATCGTGCCCATTGGGAGCCGGTGACTGATTGCTTAGTTCATACGCCTTTCGTTTGTTCCCTTGTCAAACAGCGGCCCAATGCTCCCCAAATTACAGCATAAACTTGCTGGAATACAATGCTTCGCCAGGATGAAGCAAGGGGCAGTGACTTTATTCAGTGGCGAGTCACGTCCGCCACGTCGCAGTGTTGTTAAACGGACATATGTGGCTTTTTATAGGGAGAACGCTTGCCAAGCGAAAAGCCACCACGTCCTGGATCACTGCCGCCGAACCATTTGCTGGAACGGGAAAATCCCGAACCACCCAGCTGGCACCACGAGGTTGTTCGGCAAGCCGGCTGACAGCAATTAAAGCTGGTTGCGTGGCTTTCTCCAATGAGCCGATATCAATAGACTCCCATTTTCCTCACCAGTAAGTCCACTTTGCGATCAAGAAACATTTGAGGAAGGACCACATTTGCTGGTTACCCAGCCTGACGTTGCTCGATGTCTTCTCAGTGACCTCAACACGTGTAGATCGACGGTTACGGCATAGAAGACAATTGAACAGCATGCTATCGCTAGTCGAAAGCATTGCGTACTCATCAGGGCTCAAATCGGTACAGTTATATACCGCAGTTGCATGCCACCAGACTCGTCCGTCACAAGCATGGAGCAGCTGATGCTGCCGCATTCGCTGATCAACGCAGCTGAAGACACATTAGCGCCGGTATCCAGTGAATCCGACATAACGCTTTCAAAGTGTGAAAAAAGTATCAAAACCTAAAATCGACAAGATGCTACCTGCAGGGTAGTCAACAAAAATAGTTACGGGTTAAAACAAGGTGTAAAATGGATTACAAAACACAGGAATATTGGGAAAATAGCCGGAGGCTGAACCCGAAAAAGATGGACGACGTCGAGCACAGGTAATACGTAATCCGGGGTAAACGATGATCCAAAATTATTTAAAGCAAGCGAAAGGTGACAAAACTTAAATTTTTGTTGCACGGCATTTGCAAACACTGTTCCGAAACTGTCCTTTGAAAGCAAAACCACCAAGGAGGAGAAAACACGAGTTACTGGTGAAGCTGTGGGAGCAGGAGACTGTCTCAATCGACTGAAGCCGTTTCGTCTAGTCTCAATTTTCAAGGGAGGCTCACGATCGGAATGCGGCAACCATAGAGGAATCAGTCTGATCTCAATCGACTCCAAATTGATTGCCTGCCATCCTTCACAGACTGACTAGCACTCATGAAAGTCAGATTCGTGAAGAGCATGCCAGGTTTCGTCGGGGTCGTGGTTGTGTTGACCACATCTTCACTTTGCGTCAGTTGTTGGAGCACCGTCACATATATTGGCGGCCCACTGTTGTCGTGTTGCTCGATATCAAAGATGCATTCGATTCGGTGAATAAACGTGCACTTTGGGACAGTCTACACAGGAAAGGTGTGCCCGAGAAATAGGTAAATATTATCCGAGCATTATACGCACGTAGCTCAGGCAAAGTGAGGGATTACGGCCAGCTGTCGTCGCGCTTCAATATTTCCAGCGGTGTGAGACAAGGATGCCCGCTGTCAGCTTTCCTCCCCAACTTCGTTATTGACGAAGTCATGGAAATCGCGTTCACAGGACACTAGTTAGGTGTGGATCTGCTCCCAGAACGACTTCTTTACTTGGTATGCAGACGATATTGTCCGAATCTGTGAAAGCTCACAAACGTGTCAATTTGCACTGGCTGTCCGTCACTTCGGGCTTTGCTTCGCACTATCGAAGTGCAAAGCGTTTCTCCAAGATTGGTCTGGATCGCCCCCTGCGCTGACCGTCAGTGGGGATCAGCTAGAAGTCGTTCAAAAATTCAACTACCTGGGAAGTTGTATCAGCGCCCGTGGGATTGAAGATGAGATCACGAACCGTACAGCAAAAGCTCGCGGCGCTTTTGCTAACCTCCACCAGTTATGGCGGCGGCGCGACATCACTCTTGCCCTGAAGGGCAGAGTGTACAATGCAGCGGTACGTTCGACCCTACTGTATGATTGTGAAACCTGGCCCCTTAGATTAGCCAACCTAAAGAGGCTAGTTACGTTCGACCACCGGTGTCTTCGCAATTTAGCTCACATCTAGTGGGAACACCAGGTAAGCGACGAGCCTATCTGACGCGTTGTTTACAACACAGAGAAAAGAAATGAACCGTACAGCACCATTATTTCAAGCACCAAGCTTCGATGGCTCGGCCACGCGCTACGCATGACAGCCCACCGACTCGAGCGACGTGTTGCTTGCGCGCCTGGGGTGTGGATGGAAGAAGAGAAAGGGCAATGGGATGAGTTGGTCGAGAGGAATAGATGCGCTCAGTTCGAAGCTGGCCTCGGTTGAAGCGTCTCTGCTCCTTGGCTGGGGTCCGAAAGACGATGAACGCGTTTGGCTGGATATACTTGCTGATATGGCTAGGAGTCGCTGATGATATTGCCCTAATCTGTGACAGCTCCGAGACGTGTCAAGCGGCACTGGAGAGATTAGCACTAGCTGTCCGTCACTTCGGGCTTTGCTTCGCACCCTCGAAGTGCAAAGCGTTCCTCCAAGATTGGTCTGGACCGCCTCATTCGCTGACCCTTGGTCGGGATCAGCTAGAAGTCGTTCAAAAATTCAACTACCTGGGAAGTTGTATCAGCGCCCGTGGGATTGAAGATGAGATCACTAATCGCGTAGCAAAAGCTGGGGCCGCTTTTGCTAACCTTCGCCACTTATGGCGGCGGCGCGACATCACTCTTGCCCTGAAGGGCAGAGTGTACAATGCAGCGGTACGTTCGACCCTACTGTACGGTTGTGAAACCTGGCCCCTTAAAGCAACGGACCTGAAGAGGCTAATTACGTTCGACCACCGGTGCCTTCGCAATTTAGCTTACATCTGGTGGGAACACCGCGTGAGCAGCCAGCTTGTTCGACTCCTTGTTAACGGCACAGGAAAAGAAAATGAACCGCTCAGCACCGTTATTTCACGCACCAGGCTCCGATGGCTGTGCCAGGTTTTACGCATGCCAGCCCACCGAATCCCGCGACGTGCGTTGTTTGCGGGCCGGGGGGGGGTGAATGGAAGAAGAAGAGGAGTGGCCAAGCGAGGACTTGGTCAAGAGGAATGAAGGCCCTCACTTCTGAGTTGGCCTCGGTTGGAGCGTCTCGGCTCCCTGGTTGGGGTCCCAAAGGCGATGAACACGTTTGGTTGGACACACTTGCCGACATGTCAAGGAGCCGACCTCAGTGGTGTTCGTGCTGTGAGTTTCTTTGTCCCACCCCATCCCTCTTAGCCTCCCCCTCCAACAACGATCTCACTATTTAGCCTTATATAATTTTGCATAGCAATTTGTTTTTTTTGACGCACAGTAGCCGGCTGGTAGCTTACCAGAACGATGCCCATCCGTTACCGGTAGCTCAGTCGGCTTGCACCAGTTGCTTTTGTTCCCTCCTTCTTTCTGTGTATTGCGGCACAGCAGCTGAGGTGTTCCCCACCTCAGACTAACGTGTATGATGAATGATGAATGGCTAGGAGTCGACCTCAGTGGCGTTCGTGCTGCGAGTACCTTTGTTCCACCCCATCCCACTTAGTCTCCCCATCCAACCACGATCCCACTAGTTTGCCTTATATAATTTGCATAGTAATTTTTTGGCTGCTTAGTAGCCTACTGGTAGTTTACCGGAACGATGTCCAACCGTTACAGGTAGCTCAGTTGGCTTGTACCTGTGGCATCTTCCCCTTTTTATGTATTGTGGCAGAGTAGCTAAGGTGTTTCCCACCTCTAGCTAACGTGTATAATGATTATGATACCGCATCCTAACGGGTAAGATGGGTCCAGACTTGTCCTGGCTATTTAGTCCCGTCAAGCTGCTTAGTCTCCGAAGTCACACGGTTAAGTTGTACGAACTGCGTTCTGACCGGATAAGGACGGAAACTCGCTTGTCGCGCCGAGTTATTAAACGTTGGCACTGGCTTCCCGAGCACGTCGTTAGGGAGTCTACGGTTGAGGGTTTCGAGCGTCAGTTAGATGCTCTTGTGTGGCAGTACCAAACCATCCCCTTCTTCTAACCGACTTTTATCTTCAACTTTTCGTTCGTATTTTTAACTTCTTCTCACACCTTGGTATTATCATTATTTAGCTGACATTCCTCCTCTTGTTTTCTTAGCTTACCCTTCACTCTCTTACTTCACATAAACCGACCTGGCAGGGACTGCTGGGTAGGAAAATGTGGGCAGTAATTGCTTGGAAAGGGTGTGATACGGTCTCTGTTTTAGGATTTTCAACATCTCAAGCAGACCTATCAATTTCCGATCCAACGATACGCAAAAGAAGGAACATCCACGGGATTATCCTGTCGTTCCGGTTCTAGCTTGAATTTGTAACAGGACGCTATTTAGGTGGGAGCCTATTTCCGTCCTTGGACGCTTACCAGACCGGACCTGGCACAGTCAGGTTTGACAAGGGTCACAAATAAAGATGGCGACTGAGGAAGTGGTCCTCTGCAGTGGATCAATTTCAAGTTGGAGTGGAAAGATAAGATGAATCCCGTAAGTGTTCCTTCTTGAGCGGGTCGTCAAGCCAGGAGTTGATAGGGGTGCTCCAACTTCTTGATGGGTTTAAAATGAAAACACCCGAAAAACACCCTGGTCCACCAATTTAATGCCCACGTTCCTTACATTAGCTGTCCTAACTGTCAGTTATGTGAAGTAAGAGAGAAAGAAAAATCGAAGGTAAGAGAGTAAGGGAAATCAGTCAAAAGAAGAGAATAAAACCAATGGTGAGGAAAAGTAAAGAAAACAGAATCGAAGTATGAAGATGGGAATTAGTCAGGGGAAAGGAAAGGTTTCGTGTTGCCACCCAAGAGCATCTAGTTGACGCTCAAACCCCTTAACCGTAGCTTCCTTGACAACATTTTCAGGAAGCAGGTTCCAGCGCTCGATGACTCGACGCGATAACCGTGTATCCGCTCTAACTCAATCGGACCGCGGTTTATCCAGCTTCATACAATGCCCGCGAAGACCAGATAATCTAACAGGACTAAATAACCAGGACAAATCAAGGCCAACGTTCACAGTCAAAATACGGTAGGTTAGAATTAGATCCCCTCTGATCCTTCGGTAGTGCATTGACTGCATCCTCAAACTAAGTAGGCGTTCGGGGTACGTTTGTCCTCGTAACCCCTTGATTAACCTAGTACCGACACGCAACACCCTTTCTAGTGCCATTTTGTCCCGAACAAGGCATGGTGGACAGGTTTGGACGCAATATTCTATGTGGCGTCGCACAAGCGCTGAGAAACGTTTCACAAACACATTAGCGGTTAGGGGCCCGAAAGAACGACGGATAAACCACAACATCCGAAACCCTTTACTGTCCGACTTCTTCCAGTTGTCCAGTGTAGTGTGGAACAGTGGACTACACCTCGATCAACCTGATGAGTCACGTGAGGAAGTTCACTCCCATCGAGCACATAACTTGTGGAGGAATAATACGCTCCGATACGCAGCACTGAACACTGCCAAGTTTATGGGCAGCAACCACAAAACAGACTATTCCCAGAGTCTATCCAGAGCACGTTGAAGAGCCAGAGGACCTCCAGGGATATCAACAATATTCCAGAGCTCTAGGTCATCAGCAAATAAGAGCGATGGCAACTCAAGCTCCTGCGGCAAGTCATTCACGTAGACTGAGAAAAGCGGCGGACCTAGGACAGAACCTTGCGCTTCGTACAGGTCAAAGTTAACGACGCGCTTTCTGATCAAATTGTCAATGAACATTGGGGTCCCCCAGGGTTCTGTACTCGGCCCCGAACTCTTCGATATCTTCATCAACGACCTGCCATCCGAACTGCAGACCGACTGCTTAATCTACGCGGATGATCTGAAGCTGTGGATTGAGGTATCCAGTGTGGAAGATGCAGACATAATTCAAGCGACACTCGATCAGCTCCACGATTGGTCACTAAAGTGGTAGTTGCCCATTAACCATGACAAATGCGCTATCCTTCCAATCGGTGCTCCTGAGCCTTTTGGGGCTTACCATATCAGGGGCTTCCTGCTCAGAAATGTCAACCAAGAGAGGGACCTAGGGGTGATTGTGTCTCTTGATATCAAATCAATCGAGGACACCCGGAAGAGGGTCGCATCCGCATACAGAATACTTCACGCTATACGGAGAGCCTTTTCACGCCTGACCGCAGCACTCTTTAGATTACTGTTTGCTTCTCATGTACGTCCAGTTCTCGAGTAAGGATTGCCTGCTGCGTACCCGCTCACCAAGTCCGAAGGTGACATGATCGAGAAGGTTCAACGGCGTGGATCCAAATCCGTTCCAGAGCTTCGGGACTTATCCTACCTCCTCCGGCTTCAACGGTTGAACCTGTTCTCTTTGGATTATCGTCGTCGCCGCGGAGATATGATATTCACCCGGCGTATTCTACGAGGTGAGCTGGGGAGTGACCTGCAATCGTTCTTTTGTCTAAACACAACTTGTGCAACTCGAGACCATCGGTGGAAACTTTTCAAACCGCGGCGACTCCGTGTACGGTCCGATCTGGCCCTATCCACCCGGGTAGTGAATGACTGGAACAGCTTGCCAGAAGCTGTCGTCGATGCGGAGACGGAGGAATATTTCAAACGACGGTTGGATACCCACTCTCTGAGTGCGCAGGGATTCTGCTGCTCACAATAGAACCATAGCGATCTTCTGCTGAACCTTGTTCCGCAATGATCCCAGCAACCCTCGCAATGTCCGGGAAGTGACGGAGCTGACAAAGAAACTTCCTCCTGCTCTCTACTAACCAATGAACCAATGAACGCCGCTAAGTACAGGTTGTCAAACGAAAGACTGCTTCCCACACGAATACACTGTCAACGCGGCTTTACGTAGTCAAAGTGCAGCCACTCTTCGCAGAAGGAACATTGAAAAGCGTTAGAGCGAGGTGACAGACTTGCAACAATCCAAGTAATTAGAGGACAAAGTATCCTTTTTTTAGCGACTACAGTGAATCTGCAAGTAAGGCGGAGCGACCTTCTAACGATAAGCAAGTTCAAGTTCAAGTTCAAGTGGGACTGGAACGATAGGATGAATCCCGTAAGTGTTCCTTCTTGAGCGGGTCGTCGATACAAGAGTTGATGAAGGTGCTCCGACTTCTTGATGTGTCTAAAAGGAAAACACCCGAAAAACACCCTGGTCCACCAATTTAATGCCCACGTTCCTAACATTAGCTGTCCCAGCTGTGTCAGTTACGTGAAGTAAGTAAGAGAGGAAGGAGAATCGAAGGTAAGGGAGTAGGGGAAATCAGTTAAAAGAAGAGAATAATACCAATGACGAGGAAAAGCAAAGAAAATAGAATCGAAGTATGAAGATGGGAATTTGTCAGGAAAACGGAAGGGTTTCGTGTTGCCACCCAAGAGCATCTAGTTGACGCTCAAACCCCTTAACCGTAGCTTCCTTGACAACATTTTCAGGAAGCAAGTTCCAGCGCTCGATGACTCGACGCGATTAGCGTGTCTCCGCTCTAACTCGATCGGACCGCGGTTTGTCCAGCTTCATACAATGCCCGCGGAGACCAGATAATCTAGCAGGACTAAATAGCATGGACAAATCAGGGCCAACATTCCCAGTCAAAATACGGTAGGTTAGGATTAGGTCCCCTCTAATTCTTCGATAGTGCATTGACTGCATTCCCAAACTAAGTAGGCGTTCGGGGTACGTTTGCCCTCGTAATCCCTTGACCAACCTAGTACCGACACGCAACACCCTTTCTAGTGCCATTTTGTCCCGGACAAGGCATGGTGGACAGGCCTGGACGCCATATTCTAGGTGGGGTCGCACAAACGCTGAGAAGAGCTTCACAAACACATCAGCGGTTAGGGTCCCAAAAGAACGACGGATAAACCACAACATTCGGAACCCTTTACTAGCCGCCTTCTTCCAGTTGTCTCCAGAGTGTAATGTGGAACAGTGGATGACACCTAGATCAACCTGATGAGTCACGTGAGGAAGTACAGTCCCATCGAGCACATAACTTGTGGAGGAATCAGACGCTCCGATACGCAGCACTGAACACTTTGCCCGGTTTATAGGCAGCAACCACAAGACAGACCATTCCCAGAGTTTATCCAGAGCCCGTTGAAT
>OX104063.1:59949684-59978807 GCA_944474145.2 Dicrocoelium dendriticum
AGTGAAATCTCTTTGCAAGAGAAGCTTCCGAGTTAGAATCGGTGACTCCTGCTCAAGTGAGGGTACCGCTCACAGCGGTGTTCCTCAGGGCTCTGTTTTAGGCCCGCTGCTGTTCCTTTTATATATCAATGATTTGGCTCCGCTCCTCGAGATCCCTTGCTATATCTTTGCAGATGATGTAAGACTTGTAAATAGGGGCGATCGAGGCACCTTTACAAAAGATAGTTGCACTGTAGCCAGATGGTCTTTCTCGTGGGATTTGCCCCTTAACGCAAGTAAATGTCAGTTGTTGTCTTCCAGCAATGATGGGGTTACAGCGCAAACTACTGCCGGCACCCTGACATTGCGGTCCGTTGATGAGGCACGAGATTTGGGTATCATTATAAGGAATACCTGCAAAACCTCAGCACAGCGTCAGCATGCCGCCAACAAGGCACGGCAAGAGCTATTCCGCCTCAACACCAACCCAGAGGTTTTCCTCTTTTTATATAAGGCGGTGGTACGACACCACCTAGAATACTGTGTGCAGGCATGGGCGCCATATTTCAGGAAGGATGTGACCTGCATAGAAAAGGTCCAGAAGCTGGCGACTAGGATGATGGAGGGCCAGCTGGGAAAATCATACAAAGAACGCCTAAGGGGCCTAAGATTGTTCTCTATGGAGCGGCGCAGGATACGAGGTGACCTGATGGAAACGTTCAAGATTATGAAGGGCCTCAGCGGGATCCAGCCCTCCGATTTGTTTGAACTTGTTGTATCCGACCGCCTACGGGGGCATGAACTTAAGATTAAGCATCAGAGGTCTAGGCTGGAGATTAGGGCTAAGTTCTTTGCAAATCGAGTTATTCATAACGGGAACAAAGTTCCTTCTGCCTTAATTGAAAGTGCCACTGCAACAGCCTTCAAAAACGGCCTGGATAAGTGTTGGCTGGATCTTGTCCCTGAATTATTGTAAATTTATTGGCAATTGTGATAGACCGTTAGGTCTATGATCCAAGAAAGTACAAAGGTTGCTCTTGTCTTGCTTCATTTCTTTTGCATAGGCAAGGAAGACAACTCAGAAGTCGAAGTACTGGGGGCGCTGGTTTGCTTTCCGGTACAAGAAACAGGACGCTCGTTAGGCGGGAGCCTATTTTCGTCCTTGGAAACTGACCTGACTGGGCCAAAGGTGTCACTTCTCGCTCGAAGGCCGTTCAGTGCTCGCAATGTACAGTGCGTGATG
This sequence comes from Dicrocoelium dendriticum, assembly GCA_944474145.2. Lineage (NCBI taxonomy): Eukaryota > Metazoa > Platyhelminthes > Trematoda > Plagiorchiida > Dicrocoeliidae > Dicrocoelium > Dicrocoelium dendriticum. Next base: position 59,950,907 of record OX104063.1, read on the forward strand.
GTTGGCTGCACATAGCCTGTGCTAACATTGATGTCGATCTCTATGAACTCCTCCAACATACCGCCTCCCCAGTAATCATTTTCGCTTGCGGCCCTTGTCGAACAGTATCAAGTTGCAGACGTTTCTTGAATGGACTCCCCCCACTGAGTCCACACAGTTCTGAGCTTCGGAAGACCGCACGAACTCCGCAAAACCCACCGTCTGCCTCGTCTCCTTGAGCTGGTCCAACAACTTTTATGTGCCCTCAAGATAGGTTTTCTGATGCCTCTTCAAATACAACTATGATTGTTGCATGCAACCCTGTTCAAGGATAGAAGTCTTACGCGTCTGTAATTATCGACAACACAACTCACTCCTCTATACCTTTGAGTACCAACTTACAAACAAAGAAAGCCAAGAAGACTAAAAAGGGCCCAAAGTCGTCAAGTCCGAAGCTGAAACTCGTTCTCGACCGTGTCAACCAGCTGGAGAAAGCTATCGAAGGAATTCAGCTTCACCCAAATTCGCAGCCTGTTAATGAAACTGGGCCTCCTCGCGACCGCTGTTTAACTATTAGGAATTCTCCTCAATCATACAAGGAAACTTCTGCTGGGAGGATACCGGATGATCAAACCTTCCTGAAACGAACCCTTTCGCTTAGATCCGACGCCGGTGAACAGGGCATACACCGCAAACATCGCTGTTAGTTACCGTTGGCGTGGCTGCATAACGGACTACAAGTTATTATGGAACACTTACCTGACTTCGGATCATGCGCTTGTGTGTGCTAAATTCGTTCTGCGCTTTGGAGGCACCCAATAGTGTCGCCGGAAACGGTTTAACACAGACAAGCTCGCCGTCCCAAATGTTCTCGGCGCATTTCAGAACACATTAGCCTCCAACCTACGTTCTCTATCCTCCGATGTTGAGACACACTGGGTACAGATCCAGAACGCCTTACGAAATTTCGCTACCCTGGTCTGTGGCTTCACTAAACCATCTGTTAATCATTGGATCTATGCACAGTCTCTCCAATTAATGGAAAGTCGTCGAACAATTCCCGCCGCAGTTGAGTACAACGCACTACGCAGAACCACAGGTGCTGAGCGAGCTCCTCAGGAAGGATCGCGAAGTCTGGTGGACACAGCGCGTCGTTGAGATGGAGCACCGCTTAAAGCAGCGGACCTGAAGAGGCTAGTTACATTCGACCACCGGTACCTTCGTAATTTAGCTCACATTTGGTGGGAACACCGCGTGAGCAACGAGCGTGTTCGACGCCTTGTTTATGGCACAGGAAAAGGAAATGAACCGCTCAGCACCGTTATTTCACGCATCAGGCTCCGATGGCGCGGCCACGTGTTACGCATGCCAGCCCACCGACTCCCGCGACGTGCGTTGTTTGCGCGCCGGGGATGTGGATGGAAGAAGAGGATGGGTGGCCAGGCGATGACTTGGTCGAGAGGAATGAAGGCCCTCACTTCTGAGCTGGCCTCGGTTGGAGCGTCTCGGCTCCCTGGTTGGGATCCAAAGGACGATGAACACGTTTGGTTGGACACACTTGCTGATATGGCTAGGAGCCGACCTCAGTGGCGTTCGTGCTGTGAGTTTCTTTGTCCCACACCATCCCTCTTAGCCTCCCCCTACAACCACGATCTCATTATGTAGTCTTTTGTAATCTTGCATAATATATTTTTTCTTTTTGGGTGCAGAGCAACCGGCTGGTAGCTTACCGGAACGATGCCCATCCGTTACCGGTAGCTCAGCCAGCTTGCACCAGTTGCTTTTTTCTCCTTTTTCTATGTATTGCGGCACAGTAGCTGGGGTGTTCCCCACCTCTAGCTAACGTGTATGATGATGATGATATGATGATGTTGAGATGGAGCGTGCAGCCTCATCAGGAAACTCCCACAAACTCTTCCATCTTATTCGCTCCACGTGAGCCAGAAGACCAACAGTGAGTGAGGTTTTGCGTGAAAATGCCGGTGAACTAATTCACAGCCGTCACCGTCGTCTGGTACGAGGGGCGGAGCACTTTGAAGATCAATTCAACTGGTCAGCAGCGCAACCGAATCTATCTTCCAGGGTTTACAGTGCTACCTGGTGCATGGATGTTTCTCCACCGACAGAGGCTGAGGTTTCCATTGAGCTTCGCCTATTAAAGCGCCACAACTCACCTGGCCTAGGTGAACTTCCTCCTGCCCTCTTCAAATATGGAGGTCCTGCTCTCACTCACTAACTGACATCTCTATTCCATCAGATTTGGACTACTGAAAACATTCCATCCGACTGGAATTTAGCGGATGTACCTGTTTTTAAAATATGAGATCGGACCATTTGCTCCCACCATCGTAGCATCAGTCTCATTTGTGTCGCATCCAAACTGCTCGCTGCCCTCCTCTTACGGTGGCGCTGTTGCGTAGGGGAACAGCATCTGCGTGAACAACAAGCTGGGTTTCGCCCGGGTCGTGGTTGCGTCGATCACATCTTTACGATCCGCCAGATACTTGAACATCGCCATACGTTCAGCCGACCAACTATAGTCATATTCTTGGATATTCGAGCCGCTTTCGACTCTGTTGACAGAGTGGCTCTTCGGGACTGCTTACTGAAGTGGTGAGTACCTGAGAAATACATCAGCATTCTCCGTGCTATTTACCATCAAACTTCGGGTCGCGTACTAGCATACGGAGAAATTTCGCCCTCTTTCAGTATCACTAGTGGTGTTAGACAGGGGCGCCCAGCCTCTCCATTCTTGTTCCACTTCGCCATGGACGAGATCCTGGATACTGCCCTGGCTAACTCTGAGTTCTGCGATGTTGAACTGCCCCCTGGTGACCGTCTTTGGGACTTAGAGTACGCGGATGACATCACTGTGATTTGCGAGTCCTCCCAAGCCGCCCAGCATGTGCTGCTCAAACTGGAGATGTCCGCCGCCCAATTTGGGTTGAGTTTTTCCTCTTCCAAATGTGAGGTCCTATTACAGGACTGGCCAAGCGCATGTCCTTCTCTCACTCTTTCGGGGCATCCGTTGGAAGTGATCGACAAATTCATTTATCTTGGGAGTCGTCTTAGTATTTGCGGTTTGACAGATGAGATCACTCTACGTGTCTCCAAGGCTAGTCGCTTTCGCTAACCTTCGTCACCTGTGGCTTCGTCGTGCTCCCAGCCTCGCTCTCAAGGGGCGAGTCTATAATGCTACGGTACGAGCGATTCTGCTGTACGGCTGTAAGACTTGGCCCGTTCGCAAAAGCGATGTTCAGCGGCTATCAGTCTTCGATCACCGCTGCCTGCGAAGCATTGCTGGTGTTCGATGGCAGCACCACATTAGTAATGAGGAACTCCGTCGGTGAGTCTTCAGATCTAATCAATTCCGCCGATCGATTGATAGCATCATCTCACTGCGGAGGCTTCGCTGGCTTGGCCATGTGCTTCGCATGCCTACCCAGCGGCTACCACGACGAGCCCTATTTGCGAGCACTGGCGTGGCTTGGAAGCGACGTAAAGGAGGGTAATGTACAACTTGGATCCAATGTGTTAAGGCGCAAATTTTGAAGCTGGCTGTTGTCGGGCGTTCCCGACTCCCGGGTTGGGGACCAAAGGATCCCGAGCACACCTGGTTGCAAACGCTGGAGGATATGGCCAAGGACCTTACGCAATGGCGCACTTGCTGTGAGACGCTTCTACCCTAACAGTTTTCCCTTTCATGCTATTCTTTTTTTTCTTATGTGTTGTGACACTCAGGCAATGATGTTGTAATCGGTATATATATATATATATATATATATATATATTAAACAGGGCAGGAGCTAACACACAGCCTTGTCTCTGGTGTGAAGCAAGGCTGTGTGTTAGCTCCTGCCCTGTTTAATATCTATCTTCATGCAATGTCTTGTGCTTTTGATGCGGCTTGTGCTTACGGTGTTCGTGTGGAGCACCGTATTGATGGTGGGTTGCTGAACATCTGTCGTTTCGGTGCGAGAACTTGTCTGTGAGACAACTATCCGTGTGTTGCTGTTTGCTGACGACTGTGCGTTGTTTTCACACAACGCGGATGAGTTGCAGCACATGACTAGTGCTCTGGCTTCGACAGCGGCCAAATTCGGGCTCACCATCAACACAAACAAAACTGTCTGTCTCTTTCAGCCTTCACCGGAGGTGCAATCTTCAATATTGCCGCAAATCAGCATTAGTGCTGAAGTATTGGAAACCACCTCCCGCTTTTGCTACCTTGGGAGTGTGATGTCGACTGATCAGCAGCTACACGTTGAGTTGCGTAATCGCGTGTCGAAGGCTGCAGCGGCATTCGGGAAGCTAGAGTACCGAGTGTGGAACAACCATCAGCTTAGCATTGGCACGAAGCTGATGGTGTACAAATCCATGGTACTGTCCGTTCTTCTATACGGCAGTGAAACGTGGACGATGTACCGTCGGGATGTGCGATATCTCGAGCGGTTCCATCAGCAGTGTCTGCGACGAATTTTGCGGATCGGCTGGGGCGCCAGAGTTGCAGACACGGAAGTGTTGCGCCGAAGTGGGATGTATGCAGTGGACTGCATACTTTTATTGAGACACCTGAGATGGCTCGGTCATGTGAGCCGTATGGATTCGACGCGGATACCGAAACAACTCTTATACGGTCAGCTGAGTATTGGGAAGCGGCACGTGGGGAAACCAAAGTTACGTTACCAGGACATGATTAAAGTGAGCCTCACACGTTCTAATCTTGATTGCAGATCATGGGAATCGAAGGCGGCTGATCGGCGTGCATGGCGCGATCTAATCACGAAGGCAGTTGCTGAAGTGCGGGAGAAATCCCTCATGCATGCAGAGAAGAAGCGGCAGTTGCGGAAGCGGCAAGCACCGATGGATTGTACTCCATCGACATCGAGCGCATGGTGCTGTAAAACATGCGGTTGCGAGTGCCTTAGTCAGGCAGGCCTAGTGAGCCATGAGAGAGGTCACTCGGGACCACTGCCGAAGCGACGACGGGTCCCGCAGTGAACGTAGGCAGCACCGGCGCAGCGTTTGTAGGCACGCTGAATTCGATTTACTAACCGCATGGTTGCATGCTAAGTCTCTTTATTTCAGGTGGTGGGTTTTCGGTTCTCTCCTAATGCTTTCTTTCTCATATAAATGTCTAGTGGGCCATGCGCTGTGCCATTTGGGGCCACTACAGAAGCGACGATGGGTCCTGCAGAGAATTACGACGAGCCGGCGCCGCGTTTGTAGGCACGCTGAATTCGATTTACTAACCGCGTGCTTGCATGCTAAGTCTCTTTATTTCAGGTGGTGGGTTTACAGTTTTTACCTTAATGCTTTTCTTTCTCATATAAATATCTCCCTGTACTCTATTCCATTAACTTGCACACATCGCTTCAGCCAATTGTATTCGATTTCCATAACATTTTTGTTTTCGTGGCATACCGTGAACTATACTTCCTGACCTCGTGCACTTAGCTGGGATTTGTTTGTAAACAACTTATTACGTATGCTATTTAATTAAGGTTTATGTCACCGTTTCCATATGCATTAATCGAGTTTTTCTCTTTTTCTTTTGTTTTCTTTCTCTCTCTCTCAAGTGATTGGCTGTTGTTTGATATCCCCGGTGTGGCTGCGCTTGATGTGCATGTTGACAAGGTGCCTACTTGTCTATTACCCACTACGTCGTCCATACTGGCTCCAGGAGACAGTTGGTCGTTGCTGGAGGGGACGGGGTGCACGGTCCTTGTGGCCGTGTTAGGCTCGAAGAGTGGTTCCATGCACTCAGTGTGGAGCGGACTACGGCCCAGCCACCGCCTTGTGTGCGCTTGATTGCCCAAATACAGTGTGCTTGTGTTTGCCTGTGAAGGAGTGTGGGCCGGCTCCGTTGATGAAACGTGGCTCCCATCCGCATGCCTCCCGGTCTTATTCCTTCGGGTTTACACTGGATGTGGGGTGTGTGGATGGAGCTGGGGGTGGTGCAGCGCAAGCCATCCATGGTCCCTCTGTAGGCGCAGGCGTCCTGTGGCTTGCCACAGTGACAGGCAAATCCGAAATCGGATGCCGCCAACCATATATATAAAAGCCAGATGACCTCTCTGAGGTCCGTCCTTTGAATTTGTGTGTCAGGGTACAGATGAATGTGGTCGCATTCTCCGGCGAACTTTTCGACGCAAAGGGGAAACTTTCTTCGCCTTAAGGGCCCTTTCCCCAGAAGGCCGAGTTAAAATGAAGAAATGTGTTGAGGAGTTGTGTACTTGCAGATTAAGTGGAGAAACCAACCTCTATATTGTGGATTTTCAGGTAGTCCAGAGGACCCCGAGAACTCGCTAGAGACTGATATTTGTCATTCCAGATCGATAACGCAAAAGGATGGCCTTCGCATGCTATGTGCAAATGTTCGCAGCCTAAGAAACAAGCCAGATCCAACTCTTTGTTGCAGAACACCCTGATCTGATGGCTTTCACAGACACCTGGCTGTCTTCAGGTACTCCGAACCCGGAGGTGAGCATCGAAGGATATCATCTCGATCGAGCTGACCGCACTGAAATTAGACCTGGTGGTGGCGTCATTCTTTACTGCTAAGCTGACCTCAAGGTTCATATTGTGGAAGCCGTCGCGGACTGCGAAGTACTTGGGTGTCGAGTTCACGGTGGATGCAGACCACTCATCGTCTGCATTGTATACAGAGCTCTATTGGGATCAACTTCCTGCTTGTTGAAATCGGTAAAAAATTTGGAGGAGGTAGGAACTGTTCGATAATGGGCAGTTTCAGTGCCCCAAGGGTTGAATGGGATCTTGCACACTGTAATCTTCCTCCCGACTCCTTCGATGCAGTTTTACTCGAATCCGTCCTGGAGGCAAATTTCTCTTAGCACGTACAGATGCCTACTCGAATCCTTCCGGGCCAGTCCCCGCACATTCTTGATTTAGTGCTTACTCCAGCACCATCTGACTTGTCTTGACTGTGTTCTCCAACCATTTGGTAAAAGCGCCCATCGTCTCTACTCCATTTTATGGGATAACCGTCTCGCAGTTAACAACAAGACAGTGTATTACCGGAACTTCTGGCACACCGATCTTTCTTTAGATCGACAGCGAGCGCGCTTGACTGGAACATTCCCCAACAGCATCAGGAATTTCCTTGTTGATCGAAAGTGGAGGATCCAGGTTGACAACCATTTAACCGACTGGTATCCATCGAGCAGCGAGGTGCCCCAAGCCACTGTACTGGGGCCGATTTTGTTTCTGATCCATGTAAACGATGTACCTCAGCTACTCCAATCACCTTGTGCGTTGTTCGCAGATGACTTGAAGGTGTGGAGAGTAATCCGCACACCCAATGATTGTGATTTGCTTCAGCAGGACCTCAATCGCCTCTCCACCTGGTCTGCAGAGGTCAACCTTCCGATCAACCCGGTCAAGTCGCAATTCATAAGGCTGGGTAAGTGTGAGCACTGTCGAACCTACACGGTGGCTGGTCAACCGTTTCATCCCGCGCCTTTCGTGCGCGACCTCGGTGTACTCTCACGCTACGACCTAAAGTCCATGGATAACACGAATAGGATTTACCGAAACAGCCTTCGTATGCTTTGGACACTCAGGCGCAGCTTCAGCACTTGGTTCGAAGAGATTGCCACTCGCCTCTTCGTCTCAATAATACGACCAATGCTAGAGTATGGCTCTCCCGCGTATTGTCCTATTACCCGCGGCGAGGTAGAAAAGCTTGAGCGAGTGCAGCATGTAGCCACCAGGCTGATTCCCAACTTACGAGGTGTGCCGTACGAAGACCAGTGTAAGAAACTTGGGCTCTACACCCTAGATTATCGTCGACTGACGGTTGACCTCATCATGACTCACCGGATATTACATCTGAGTGATTACCCTATGTTGAGACCGCTGCTTCATCTGCACACACCAAGCAACACACGAGGACACCGGTATAAGCTTGTCGTGCCGGATTTGAAGCGGGTCGCTCACCAATTCTGTTTCGAACGCAGAGTGGTGAATGTATGGAACGACCTGACGCAGAAAGTAGTTGAGGCAAAGTCAGGGCCGGAATTTAAAGAGATCCTTGACAAAAACTTCGCAGACGCAAAATATATTGAGCGCAACACAACACAACGGGTATTTGTCCATGAGTGAAGATTGATGCAGCTACACAGAGCAAGTTCTACTCGCTGCTTCCAATCAGTAATCTAGAACTCGAGAATGCTTGGAAGCTCTTGCGCTCTAGAATGACATCTCTCATCGATTATATTTTCCCATTTCCATAAAAATATCCTTTTCCAAAGGTCCCCCGTGGATTGATTCAGAACTGAGGCACCTCTTGAATGACCGAAGGAAGCTGTGGGACAGATTCAAGGCTAACCAGACTGCAACCTCTTATTCGGAATACAAAGCAGTTAGGAACTTGCGCACTACTAAAACAGAGGAAAAAGCGACAACTTCACGAACTGTCCTTTGCTAGACAATCCGCCATTGACCCCGAAAAAGCTGTTTTCGTATGTAAGATGCAAAACAAAAGTCGGTACTGGTGTTCCTGCTCTTTTATCTCCCTTTGGATAATATTGTACTGCACAACGATGACTCTAAAGTCGAACTACTTGCTTTTAATTATTCTTCTGTTTATACTTCAGGATCACTGTTTCCTTATAGGTTTATGACTCTGTCTCCTCCCACCTTTTCTTTTATCCATCTAAATTAATTCATCAATGTTCTTGAAGCTTCTTTTTGAGTTATATGCTAGCATTTTCCCAGGTCCTGATGATTTGCATCCTCTTTTTCTTCAAACTGTGGCCGCGTACATCGTTTCTCCCCTGTGTCAAGCATTTCGACTCGCTCTGGCAGCTAGCCGACGGCGCTTTGTTTGGAAAGTAGGTGTCGTGAAGCCTATATACAAAGGTGGTGATCGGCAAGACCCTGTTAATTATAGGCCGAGTTGGCAGATCTCAGTCCTCTCTGAGGTCGTGGAAAGAATCCTGAAACACTCTCCAGCGTCACATGGAAGTTCTTCTTCATCGTCATCAGTACACGTTAGCTGGAGGTGGAAAACACCTGTTATTGTGCCGCAATACAAAAGACAAGAAAAGAAAAAACAGTGGCACGCCCGCTGAGTCCCCAGTAACGGATGGACATCGTTCCAGAGAGCTAACAGCTGACTGCCGTAAAATAGAGTCATATGCCTAACAAGCGAGATCGTGATTGGAGGGGATGGATAAAGGAACTCACAACACAAACGCCATTGGGGCCGGCTCCAAGCCATATCAGCAAGTGTGTCCAACCAAACGTGTTCACCGTCCTTAGGACCCCAGCCAAGCAGTCGGGATACACCAACCGACGCCAACTTCGAAGTGAGGGTTTTCATTTCTCTCGACCAAGTCATCACTTGGCCTCCCCTCCTCCTCTTCCAACCGCACCCACAACGCGCAAACAATACACGTCGCGGGAGTCGGTGTGCTGGCATGCGCAACACTTGGCCCAGCCATCGGAGCTTGGTGCGATTTGGGCGTTTAGATCGCCCGTGGGTACAGGAAAGCACACTGTTGCATCTTACCTACTCGTTTCTCGGGAGAAATGCGCGAAATCCTTGGATGCTGGCAAACGTCTGTAGGTCGTTTTCGTCGACTTCAGCAAGGCGTTTGACAAAGTCCCCCATGAACCTCCTCTTCAAACTTCGGAATGTAGCGCCAAAAAATAAATGCTATCTTTTATGTCATATTCCATTGTTGACCAATTGCAAATTATTCTTTCTTTTTTAATCTTCCTTACAACCCGCTCGTCACTTGACCGTCTTGTAACTTCCCGCGCCAACGTGTTGCTTGTAGCGCGCTAGTGTCTTCGCAGCAAGCTAACAGGTAAGTTGTCGTTGAGCGTAGCCTATATTGTGTGCATCGTTTCCTCTTCTTTTTGCTTTCCCATTTTGTCTTTGGTGTTATTAAATTGGCCAACCGTCGTACGTTTTCACGGCATCCATCTAGTCGTCTGGCGCTCGGTCCTCCATTGGCATCTGTGACAGTACCGCCCAGCTAGTCACGAGATGTGACACAATCACACCATCCATCCAGCTCCGACACTTACTAGGTGGTTGTCCAGCCGCCTGCGAAGTATCTATTTTGCATTCCAGCCCCCTCGGTCTACTAAAACCTACCTACACCACGGAACCAGAAGCCCTCGTAACCCTCGACCGGACGCATACTATATTGCTCTTGTCTCGCTTCATCCGTCCGCGTCTTCTGGTAGCCCATCGAATACAATCCGCTGTCTCCGACTCCAATTGCCTTCTGATATCCGCGCTTAATTTCGCGCACCGTCTGGGACTAGTATTTACTAGCCTTACAAATTGGTGACCCCGATTCGCACGGGCGAATTTAAACTTTTTCGTCTTTTATATTTTTAGTGAGTTCGTTCCTTTTTCTCGATTATATACGTGCATTCATTTTTTCTTGCGTAACTTTAGTAGTTTCCTCGTCTTTTTGTTCATCCTTGATCTTTTCGATTCACATTTCGAAAGTGACATCTGAGCCGTCTCACAGCGTAAACATGCTTATTTTGGCTGTTCCAGGTTTCTTGGAACACAGCCCAGAGGTTTGATTTGCGATATTCGAGATCCAACTGAAAAAATGACGGCTATAGAATTGAAGACTGGTAGCTCAGGTTGTTCAGATGGCTGGTGAACTGTTCGCTGAGGTTGACAATGTTGTTGCAAACGTTTCATCACCAATCGATGTGACATCAACAGAGCGTGGTTGAGCGGCGTGCAGTAGTGTCGGAGAGCCTCGGTGAGAGGCTCCTCGTTGAATTTTGCCACCTTGCTTCAGGATTTAGGCTGTCGCGACGTTCAGACGATGTCGTAACATCTGGCCGCTACCAGCATGGTGGAGCGTTTTCACCGCAAGTTGAGGGCAGCGCTACGTGCGCACGCAGATCCTTCATAGTCTGAAACACTTGTTTTCACACTTGTTTTCCTAGGCTTAAGATTCACTTACTACTGATTTCGACGCAACCCCAGCGCAGAGAATCTTCGGCTACACGCTGCGTTTGCATGGACAACTAGTGGCACCTGCCCGTCTGCTTTTTCCTTTGACTACGGTAGTTACACCGACCTGTTGGCTCCAGATGCGTGAGTTGCGTCCGCCCCCTCCACAATCGCAGAAGATACCAGTGTACGTTCCCGAGAAGCTGTCTACGTGCTCACACTGCGCAGACGGTGTTAGGCAGCTTCTTCAGTCGCCGTACATAGGACCCTTCAAAGTGCATCATCATCATCAACAGCAGTACACCAGCCATTTGAACTGATACTTCGCTGCCATACAACCATGAGGACCTATGAAATAAAGAATAAGAGGGAGAGAAGGGGACTTACGTGAAAACCTTAATGCCCTAAGCAAACATTCAGGGTCAAGGCGCCTACATCTTGTGTAGACAACATACCGTCACAAGCAGTTGGCTATCGTGCAAAGATAAGACGGCATAGGCGAGACAGCTTCTTTGCGGCTTTCACTGCCCCGCGTCATAATCAGCCATTACCCCGCAGATAACACCAAACGCACTTTAAACAGGCAATCCGATTAGGAGACGGCAGCAGACGCGCCACTGGTGTCTACTGCGAGCCATGTCCTGTAAAGTCTTGAGCCAAGCACAAGGCGAGTCACGTGGACTCCAGCCCGGAAAGCGAGACGGACCAACGGCACCCAGCTTGGTCGTCAGTGACTTCATTTCCCGCTGCCAAGTCAACTTCTGTCTACCTCGAGCCTTGCGCCATCCTACATCTGGTAGACTGAATAAGGCCCACCTAAGTAAGCGGTGACCAGGCATACATAGCACGTGCCCGAGCCAACGCAACTTATTCAGTGCTATCTGTTGTTCTAGGGAGCTAGCATGATTATCACTACCTAGTACTCGCCTACGCACATCATCGTTGCGGACATGCTGGTGCCAACCGACACTAGCAATGCTTCGCAGACAACGGTGATCAAAGAAAGGCGCCTCAGATCTTCGGACCGATGAGGCCAAGTCTCACTACCATAGGTCAGAACGGCCCTCACTGTGGCCTTGTATACCCGGTCTTTCAGATGGAGGGAAACTTCATTCTGTCGCCAAAGATGCCGCAGGTTCAAGAAGTCAGCTCTGGCCTTGGCAATGCGTGAGCTAACGTCAGTTTCTATGCGCCCGTCGTTGCGGATGTAGCTGCCAAGATAAGTGAATTGATCAACCACCTCGAGTTCTTCCTTAGCAAGCGTCAAGGGGTCATCAAGTAGCTGGTGGTCCTGCAGCAACGCTTTGCACTTTGAAGGTGCGAAGTACTTACCAAATATTGGGACCACTCTGGACAGGCTATTCAGGGTTGATTGTGCTTTCGCAACATGGCCGAAAAACAAGACGATATCGTCTGCATAATCTAGGTCAACTAACCTTTCACCAGGCAGCACTTCAACGCCTACGTCTTGAGATTCCCCAAGGGAACATTCCATGATAGAATCCACGACAAAATTGAACAAAAACGGGGAAATCGGACAACCCTGACGAACGCCACTTGTAGTCGGAAAGCTATCCGACAGGACACCGTAGACCCTGACGCGGCCTGTAGTGTTCGAGTATAGAGCACGAAGGATGTTCACATATTTCGTGGGAACATCTTTCCGCGCCAGTATTTCGAACAGACTGCAACAACCGACTGAATCGAACGCACTCTTGAAATCGAGGAACACAGCTATTGTCGGTCTACGGTATGCGTGGCGCTGCTCTAGCACCTGCCGCAAAGTGAACATATGATCTATACAGCCACATCCTGGACGGAAACTGGCCTGCTCTTCCCTAATCCGAGAGTCCCGTTCCACAGTGAAGCGACGAACGAGAATCGCAGCCAGTAATGTTGTCACAACTGGCGTTAGGCTAATAACCCTGTAGTTAGCACAGTCTGTGCGACTACCCTTCTTGTATATTGCCACTATAATCGATTCGCTCCAATTAGCCGGGACACTCTTCCTTCCAGATACGTACGAATAGGGAGGTCAGTGCTTTGCAGAGGACCTCACTTCCATCCTTAAATAGTGCAGGCGGGAGGGAATCCGGGCCAGCAGCACGAAAACGATTGAGGGCTGTGATCGTGTTTCGGACCTCTGCCTCCGATGGAGACTAAATTAACCGTCCATGGCTCGTCCTACATCACCTGAGTAGGCAGAGGTTCGGGAGCAGGGAGCTACCTGAAATGATCTTGAAAGTGTTCCGCCCAACGAGCCATACGGCGCTCCTTATTGTGTATCAGCGCATCCGCGCTGTCTCTGATTGTCTCACTGACGCGTGGTTTTCTGGGACCAGTGGTGCGGATTAGCTGGAAGAGCTTGCGGTAATTGCCTACTGCTCCTGCCTCCTCCATTTCTTGAGCCCGATTGGTCCACTGGGCTTCCTTGTCAGCACGTAGGCTCTGCTTTAGTTCACGACTAATAGCCCGTCTGGTCACATTGTGTTCAGAGCCAGCCGGGAGGTGTCTTCTAGATTCATACAGGTTCACCGACCTCTCGGATATCCGGTGACTGGTGCGGTGACGATGGATAGTGCCACAAGCGGATGCTCCTGCGTCGTGCATGGCGGCCGAGATCTTATTCCACTGAAGCTCGGTGTCATTAGGACAAGACGGCGGAAGTTCGGTACGCAGTGCTTCTTGATAGGCTTGCCTGATCGTGGGCTGAGACAGTTTTTCAGTTGCCCATTGGAGGAGACGCTTGGTGCGCCTCCCGGTAAAGTTCACGGAGAAAGGACAGCGTACCATGGCATGATCAGGGTCAACACTGGTACTCCAGTACGACCGGCAATCCAGCATGGAACCACGCCATCTGTACCTTATGACTACGTGGTCAATTTGGTCCATCGCTAGCCAAGTGGCACTTCGGCACCCACTCTGTCTAAAAGCAGTGCTACGAAGAACCAACTGGTGCTGTTGAATACTGCCTCTTGAATACGTCAGGTTCTAACAATGTAATACCAACTCTCCTAGACGGGTGAACGAACGAGACTCAGAATTATTTCTCGCACGGCACGGTAACTGACAATCTCGAAGTCTGTAAGTTCTCGGAACTTAGCCGCGAAAGATTAATTCACGCGAGTCGAACAGGTTCCTAGACCGAACGCAAAGTTTCTACGCGCGATTTCCCAACCCAAGACTGAAGCAAGAACAAGACAGGCCTTTGCCACAGGCGCTTTTACTGGCCAAAGCGAAGGCGATTCTAGCGTTCTGCAGCCTCGTTTTTATATCACGAAACAGATGAAGGGGGGTTTTTCCTTGGAAGGGTTTGCGTAACCAAACCCTGGAAACAAGAAACATGGTTCTGTGTAAATGTGCGAAGTCCGTAAGCTGAGCAGAAATGCTGGAAGTTTGGCGAGAGTTGTCCGGAAAAATGAATGTGGCTTGGATACAACAATGCGTCTTTGGTTGGAAACAAGACTGTTTCTGGGTGCAAAGGCTAAACAAAGTGCATGTTACACGAGTTGGAAGGCTGACTGAAACATGTGCGTTTTGTCTGGTCTGAGTACATGTGCACTCGAGTGAATCGGGTTTTCAGCCTTCCGTAATTTAAGCTTTTAATAATTATAGGGACGTTGGGTCCCCATAACAGATGCTCCGCACACATTTGCAGCAGACGCTCACCGTTGTCAGTCCGTTCGGAGTTAAGCCCATAATTACCACCCAGCTGAGCTTCTGAAGAGCTCAGACGCCCTACTTGTGCGTTCAAATCCCCTACAAATACTATGATATCTGAACTAGTAGCACTGCGTAGTAGCGTATTCAGTTCGTGATCGAATGTCCTTGCCAGCATTAGAACTGCGGTCGGTGGGGGCATAAAGGGAAATCGCAAACAGCGTTTTGTATTACTCCGTGAATCTATCTTAGCTGATGTCGTCAAACGGGCTGCACATCAACGGCTGTTCACCGGAATCCAATCAACCAACAATGGCTCAGCCTTGGAGCTTAGAAAGATACCTACACCAGCTTGACCCATGAGTGCTGCATCGGCTTCTCCGGATGCGTGCAACCAATAACGAGAGGATAAGCCGGGTGCAGTTAATTCAATAACCCCGTTAGGGTCATTAATCCTAGTTTCGGACGCACAACACACATCAATACCCAGTGTGTCCAAGGTGCGTGCAAGCGCACCCTGTTGACCTGTTTGTCTTAGAGTGCGAACGTTGAATGACGCCATGGAAACGGGACAGCGTGTCCTTATAAGGGACTTTTGTCGATGGGCGTCCGATAGGTGCTATGGGATGGTGACTGCAGATGGTTCTACTCCAGTGGCACTTTGGTTGCTGGCAATTAAGCTGGGAATTATAGAGGGAAGATTAGTAATGAGGGTCGGGATGGGAGTAAAAGAAACAGGTAAAAAAGAAAGAAGAGCGGCGCGAGCGGTATCACATTTTTGCTTATCCGCCCTGCTGTATGCACCAGATACGGCGACCCTTGATAATCTGCACGGCGGCCGATGCAGGATGAAGTTATTGTTTGAAGAAAATATCATGGTTGTATGTGGGCTGAGATACTGCCACGGCGCTCAGACTTTGACAGGAGGACGATTATGGTCCTCATCTAAAGCCTTTGGCTCAAAAGCCCGTCCGCAAGGCAACGGGGTGCCAATGCTTTAGTTTTACAGAAATGGACGCCAACCCATTTCAGACCCCAAAACTGAAGGACCAGGAGACTGAGTTTGTTTAACCTCCCACTGTTGACGAACCTGGTAGGAGTAGCTCTCAAGGTGCCCAGAGGCATCACCCAGTATAGTTCAATGGGTCGATAAGGTACGCAAACCGTCGCATTACGTTAAGGTCCAGTTTCGTGCTACACCGTACGAATAAGACGTACACGATTGACCGCGGTGGCTGACGCGAAATCGTCACCATCGATCGCCTCAAACCAGCCTTCACCAACGAGGTCCCTGAGCATATGGTTACTTCGAACGCTTCATGTGACGCTACGAATAATCACGCCACATTACAAAGACGTAACATTCCTGCAGCGGCTACCCATTTAGGTTCATAAGCTAGGGTCGTTCCGAGGTCATCGTCTCCTGTGAGCTTGTCGCCTCCCACGATCAATCGCTTGATTTCGAGGTTTCTAAGCCCGTTCGCTTTTCCGATTATTTACAGTGTAACGACTTTTAAGTTTGCAAGTATTGTAAATATTTGCCCCGTTTTTGGGCGATTGACCTTTTGAAAACAAGAAATGAAAAACTTCTGAAAAACCTTATTTAAAAAATCTAAAAGCCTAAACTACCCAAACACATTTTCACGCAGATCATTCGTTCGTTCTTTTTGGTGTGTTCTGCGTCTTTTTCTGGTTTCTCGTCTCTATTTGCCCCGACCCTCCTCTTCGATCGACTGGGACTCACGAGCGACTCTTTCCAGGATCGCCACAGTCAACGAAGATCCAGACGAGGATGCGGGTCGTTTCTCTGCGAGACAAAGGTCGTTTCTTCGGGAGACGATGGTCGTTTTTTCTCCTTGGACGATAGTCGTTTCTCTGTTGGACGATGATCGTTTTAGCTTGGGGCGGCGGGTGGAGGGACCACTCCCAAGTGCACCGTTTGGCAGCAGCGGAGCTTGAGGCCTTTATTTTAGGCTAGCCAGTTTTTTGAAGTCCGACAAGTCCGCTCCAACGGCTCGCCGAAATGCATCATTCATTCACTATACACATCAGCTAGAGGTGGGAAAACACCTCCGTTATTGTGCCGCAATACATGAAGGAAATACATACATACCTATAATACAATACCCAAATGAAAAATAGATACAACAGTTGCGTGCCAGCTGAGCTACCAGCAACGGATAGGCATCGTTCCGGTAAGCTACCAGCCAGCTACTAGGCAAAAAGAAATTTTTTTTATTATGTTTTACCCTACGAAACGAGATCGTAGATGGAGGGAAAGGCTAAAAGGGATGGGGAGGGACAAAGAAACAGCAGGAACGCCACTGAGGTCGGCTCCTTGCCATGTCAGCAAGTGTATCCAGCCAAACGTGTTCACCGTCTTTTGGGCCCCAACCAGGGAGCCGTGACGCTCCAACCGAGGCTAGCTCCGAAGTGAGGGGCTTCATTCCCCTGGACCAAGTCATCGCTTGGCCACCTCTTCTCTTCTTACACCCACATCCCCGGTGAGCAAACAACGCACGTCGAGGGAGTCGGTGGGCTAGCATGCGTAACACGTGGCCAAGCCATCGGAGCCTGGTGCGTGAAATGACAGTGCTGAGCGGTTCATTTCCTTTTCCTGTGCCTTAAACAATGCGTCGAACACGCTCGTTACTCACGCGGTGTTCCCACCAGATGTGAGCCAAACTGCGAAGGCACCGATGGTCTAACGTAACTAGCCTCTTCAGGTCCGCCGATCTTAGGGGCCAGGTTTCGCAACCGTACAGTAAGGTCGAACGCACCGCTGCATTGTACACTCTACCCTTCAGGGCGAGAGTGATGTCGCGCCGCCGCCATAGGTGGCGAAGGTTAGCGAAAGCACTTCGAGCTTTCGCTATACGGTTCGTGATCTCGTCTTCGGTCCAAAGGGCGCTGATACAACTTCTCAGGTAATTGAATTTCTGAACGACTTCTAGCTGATCCCCGCCAAGGGTCAGCGCAAGAGGCGATCCCTGCCAATCTTGGAGGAACGCTTTGCGCTTCGATGGTGCAAAGCAAAGCCCGAAGCGGCTGACAGCCAGTGCTAATCTGTCCAGCGCGGCTTGGCACGTCTGGGAGCTGTCACAGATGAGGGCAATGTCGTCTGCATACTCCAAGTCAAGAAGTCGTTCTCCTGGGATTAGCTCCACACCTTCCAAGTCATGTCCTGTAAATGCAAACTCCATGGCTTCGTCAATAGCAAAGTTGAAGAGGAAAGGTGAGAGCGGGCATCCTTGTCTCACACCGCTGGAGATATTGAAGGGTGGCGACAGGTGGCCGTAAGCCTTCACGCTGCCAGTGCCACGCGCATATAATGCTTGGATAATATTTACATATTTCTTAGGCACACCTTTCCTGAGTAAACAATTCCAAAGGGCACATCGATCAACCGAATCGAAGGCACATTTGATGTCGAGGAACACGACTAGGGTGGGTCGCCAATATGTTTGGCGGTGCTCCAACAACTGACGCAAGGTGAAGATGTGGTCGATGCAGCCACGACCACGACGAAACCCGGCTTGCTCCTCACGAATCTGGCTTTCACGAGCGCCAGTCAGTCTGTGAGGAATTATGGAGGCGAGTAATTTGGAGGCGATGGAGGTCAGACTGATTCCTTTATGGTTGCCGCATTTTGTGCGCGAGCCGCCTTTGAAGATGGGAACAATAACGGAGCGGCTCCAGTCGGTTGGGACAGTCTCCTGCTCCCACAGTTTCACTAGTAATTCATGTACAGCATCATCAAGAGCAGAGCCTCCGAATTTGAAGAGGGCTGGAGGAAGATCATCTGGTCCCGCGGCTTTGTTCAACTTTAACAGTCCGATCTCACGTTCGACTTCTGAGCGAGAGGGTGGATCCAAAGGGACAGCCCACGGAGCAGGGCGATCACTGGCCGGCGAAGAATCGAACAATTCTAGCCGATTAAATTGCTTTTCAAAATGCTCAGCCTAACGCTCCAAACGTTTTGACAACTTGTGGATAGGCTGTCCACTCTCATCACAAATTGTTTCACTAACACTATGTCTCCTGCCGCCCGTTTCCCGTATCAGACGGAATAACTTACGATGGTTGCCATGGGCAGCGGCCACTTCCATCTCTGACGCACGATGAGACCACCAAGATTCGCGGTCTCTCTTCAGGCTAGCGCGGAGTTTTGCCCGGAGCTCTCTTTGCGAGTTTCATTGTGCTCGCTTCCAGCCGGGATATGCCGGCGAGCGTCGATAAGTTCCAGAGACCGAGAAGAGACTCAATGTCCATGTTGGCTATTAGACATACCACATGAGGATTTGCCCGCTGCTCTTAAGGTCTGGCGAACATGTGACCAGTAACCATCAATTGTCTCCAGTGAGCGCTTACTCAACTCGCATGTCAGCGTACTTCGATACGCATTCAGAACAGTTGGCTGGTGTCTGCGCTCACATCGTCTTCGTGGGCGTCCGCCAAAGCGCATCCGCATGTCAGCACATACAAGTGCATGATCGGTGTCCACACATGTGCTTCAAATCGAGCGACAGTTCTGGATGCAGCCTCTCTAGCGGTAACTAATAGCAATGTGATCGATCTGCGTCCAAGGCTGGTTCGAGGCTGGTGGGCGCCAAGTCACCCTCCTGCGGGTGCTGTGTCGGAAATTAGTGCTCGCAAGAAATAAGCGAGCATCTTCACACAAATGAAGTAACCGCTCACCGTTATCATTGCGGGAGCCTACACCGTGCTGACCGCCCAGATGCATTTCATCAGTGGACAACTTTCCAACTTGTGCGTTCATATCCCCCGCCAGCACAACAGTGTCCGTGCTCTTCTGTGGCGAAGGAGCTGAGTCAGTTGGCGGTAGAAGTCGTTCTTTACCGAATCATCGCTACAGTTTGTGGGCGCGTAAGCACGCCGAAATGCACCCTGCCCTGTATTTAATAAATATCAAACGGCACAGCGGACTCCGACTTCCGGAGAACTCCCATTGACACAAACGCTCACTTATTCTTACTCTGCACGATTTTACCCTACGAACCTCAGTTCACCCGTCATTTTGATATCGAAGGCTTCCTATGTTCAACCTTCTAGCTGGGAGCTCTGTAGCGCCCGAAAAGATAACTGCTACCTTTTCTGTACTATTTCATTGTTGACCAGTTGTACATTATTCTTTTTTGTTTTACTCTTCCTTACAACCGGCTCGTCACTTTGCTGTCTTATATGTTCCCTCGCTGACGTGTTGCTCTTGTCTCGCTTCATCCGTCCGCGTCTTCTTTTAGTCCATCGAATGCAGTCCGCTGTGTCCGACTCCAATTGCCTTCTGATATCCGCGCTTAATTTCGTGCACCGTCTCGGACTAGTGTTTACTAGTCCTACAGAGCATTGGCGTCTCTGGGAATATTCTTTTTTGGGTCGCTGATTTTCCCAAAAGCCGTTCAATGCGAGTGCAAGTGAACGAAGCCCTCTCTGCACTTGTTCCGATGATCAGTGGAGTACCTCAAGGTTCGGTCCTCGGCCCAGAATTATTCAACATCTTTATTAATGACTTTCCGACCGTGCTCCAAGCCTATTGTCTAATCTGTGCCGATGATTTGGAACTGTGGACGCAGGTTAACAGCTTTGATGATACTGATAGATTGCCATTGTCACTTAACATATTGCATGACTGTTCCATCGTCTGGGTTTACCTACAAACCGCGATAAGGGCTTTATCTTCTCGATTGGCTCCCATGATCCACTTGGCACCTATCACATCGGTGGCTCCCTCTTAGCGACTGCCAATCGAGCAAAGAATCTCGGCGTCGTTGTGTCCTCCGATCTACAAACAATCCAGGATACGTCAAAGAAAGTCGCTGCAGCTAACAGGATGTTTTGGGCTATAAGAAGATCATTCTCTCGGATGACTCCTGAGATCTTCAAACTCCTGTTCGTCTCACATGTGCGTTCCATCAATGAGTACGGCTTACCCACTCACCAAATCCGAGTGCAACCTATTGCAGAAAGTTCGGATTCGAGGTTCCAAATCGGTCCCAGCTCCTTGGAATTTGTCCTACTACGATCGTCTCTCCCGTATGAATTTGTTTTCCCTAGACTACCACCGTCGTCATAGAGACCTAATCTATGCAGGACGCATTCTGAGAGGCGAGCTGGGTAGCGATCTCCAACAGTACTTCCAGATCAACAAAGGTATCTCAACTCGTGGACACAGTTTGAAACTCTTCAAACCGAGGAGGCATCGAGTTCGCCTAGAGGTCACCTTATCTATCCGAGTAGTGAACGATTGGAACAATTTACCAGAAACTTTGGTCAGCGCTCCCACTGAGCAATGTTTCAAGAGGCTTTTGGATTTCCACCTGCTTAGTGTATCAGGATCGTGCTGCTATTCGTGAAATTGTGCTGCCCTAGTGTGAACACCTTTTATCGTTACCACGCACCTTCCTCAGTTCATTCGGGATGTGATGAAACTGACAAGGGTTCTCCCATCTGCTTTCTAGAATTCATTGTATTCAATGTAGATGGCATTCAGCTGCAATTACTTCCTTTTGTACTTAGCATTCCATGTTAATCCATTTAATCCTTATTCACGCAATGACCTACATTTTGGCTAGCGTACCCAAACGCACCTTCCCTTAGGGCCATTTTCCCTTACAACACGCGTCTTACTTTCAGCATGGAAGGTGGCAATCATCTGTTCGATTTTTATGGGTAGTGACAGCGCTCTACCCGCGAACTACCGGCCTGTCAGTTCGACAAGCGTAGTAGTCAAGTTGTATAAAAATCTGATAAAGGATTCGGTGGAGAACCACCTGAATAGATTCAACCTTCTCAGTGTTGCGCGACATGGATTCCGCAAGGGATATTCGTGTCAGACTAGTCTACTTGTAGCTCTTGAAAGCTGGGACAAAGCAGTAGACAGTTTTCATGTTGTAGACGTGCTATTTGTGGACTTTCCGGAAGCTTTTGACACTTCCTTATCTTAGACTCCAACTAAGGTTGAGATCTTACAGGATGTCTGGTCACGCCCTTGAATGTGTCTGTTTTCCTGGAGGGGAGGGAACAGTGTTACTAGTATGGCGTAGCCTTTCGCTCAGGCGAGCTGTCATTATTGGCCACCCACGCAACACGGAATTGGGGCCATTGTTGTTCGCGATCGATGTAAATGCCTTGCCAGGGAGCTAGGAGTGGCACCACCAATGTTTGTTGACGACCTTAAGCTCCGGAATATTGTGGATATCTCGGGGGTCCTGAGGCAATTCAGGGTGCCTTGGATAGGCTCTGGGAATGGTCTACCTTATGGTTGATGCCCATAAATAGGGCCAAGTGCTCTGTTCTCCGAATTGGAGCTGCTAGTCCTCCCACCCGATATGTTGTCGTCGGTGGTGAAATCCCAGATGTTACTCAGCAGGTCGATTTAGAGGTCGTACACCCATCAGCTCTGGCGACATTTGGAAGAAGGCTGCTTATCGGGAGTTTCCTATGATGTGGTTTATCCGTCGCTCTTTCGGAGTCCTAACGGCCAAATTGTTTGTGAAGCTGTACTCGACATTCATTCGACCCCACCTGGACTATTGTATCCAGGCTTGTCCACCATGTCTTATCCGAGACAAAATGGACTTAGAGAGGGTGTTGCGAGTGAGTACTTGGTTAGTGCAGGGTCTACTGGAACAGACGTATCCTGAACGTTTGCTTAGTTTGGAGATTTACTCCATGCACTACCGAAGGATATGAGGGGACCTGATTCTCACTTATCGTATTTTGACGGGTAAGATCGGTCCGGACTTGTCAGGACTGTTTAGTCCCGCTAAGTTACTTACTCTCCGCGGTCACCCCACTGAAACTGCCTGAACCACGGTCTGATATGATTAGGACGGAAACACGTCTGTCGCGCCTAGTTGTAGATCGCTGGAATCCGCTTCCAGATCACGTCAGGGAACCTACAGTTAAGGGTTTTACGCGTCAGCTCGATGCTCTTGGGTGACAACACCAAACCTTTCCTTTTTCCTAACGGACCCACCTTCATTTTTCGGTTCTTTTTTAATGACAAATATCTTGCTATTCTACTTGCTTAGCTCTTCTCTTCTTTCCTTCTGAGTTTACTTTTCTCTCTTTCTTACTTCACGTAACCCGCCCAGCATGGACTGCTAGAGCAGGATACATGGGCATTAATTGGTTGGACATGGTATGTTGCGGTCTTAGGTTCTATCTGTATTACAAAGTCTGCCAACTCCTGGTTCAGCGACTTGCTGTTGATTGAGCACTCACGGAATAGTTCTATCGTTACAGTCCCACTTGCACAACATTTAGCCACTCCCTCATCTCGCGCTCCATCACATCCTTCGTTCGATGTCGCATTTTTAGCTAATGCACGGGAACGGCGTGTGCCACAATACACTTTTGGGCCTTCTCTTTATTCACTGGGAACGGTGCTTGCCAATAGACGATCTCGAATACGTCAAGTCTTAGCGGGAGCCGGTCACTCTCGCTACAGGTGTACTACTTGGATTTTAGCAAGGCATTTAACTCGATTAATTATCTATTTTAACTAGAGAATTTGACTTAGTTTAAACTGCTTCCCAAACTGATAACTTCGTTGCCGAATTTTCTCTGTGGCGGAACGCCCCGTGTCGGGATTGGTGAGACCAGGTCTCGTATGTGCACTGCTCATAGCGTGATCCCCCAGGGTTTTGGACTAGGACCGTTGTTCATTATGTTTTTAACTCATCTCGCTCCAATCCCTGAGGATCCTTGTTATGTCCTTATGGACGACGTATAGCTCGTCTGTAGACGAAATGGAAACACGTTGTCCAAAGGACTGAATTATGGGATCTGCCATGGAATGCCACTAAATGTCGACTTTTAACATCGAACCATTATAGGGTTACCGTGCAATAAGGACACTGACATTGCAGTGTGTAGAAAACGCAAGGGATTTGGGCGTCGTCACGGTATATAACTTCAGACGTTCCATTTATTGTCAACATACTGCTAACATGGCGCGACAGGATCTTTCTCTTCTCAGGAGATTGTTGTCTAATGCTAAATCTGGGATATTCCTTTGTACAAAGCCGTGCTTTGGGCGCACTTAGAGTATTTTGTTCATGCCTTGGCACCGTGTCTTCGAAAAAATGTCGCTTGTTTAGAGAAGGTACAAAGACGGGCCACTAGTGTAATTGAAGACCCGCGTGGAAATTCGTCTGTTGACCGACTAGCTCATTGGAACGCCACATAATAAGAAGTGGCATGACAGAAACGTTTAAAAGCATAGAGCATCACATTGGCGCTAAGGCTACCGATCTTTTTGACCTAACTACGTCTTATCACCTGCGGGGACACCATCTGAAGCTCATGCAACAGGAATCCAGAGGGGATATCCGGGCTGAATTGTTCACGAACCGCGTGGTACGTAGTTGGAATTCACTTTCCCTGCATTAGTGAAATGTAGTACAGTAGAAGCCATTAAAAGAGTCATAGATATGAACTGATCGACTCTATTTGCGGAACTCCATCGCGACGAGACTGGACCTTGACTTGGTGCGATGGTTTGTGTGCCTCATTGATCCATTGAGCAATGCTAGGTGGTGCTTTTTGTACACTCAGAAACCAGATAAACTCAGCCTCTTGGCCCTCCAGTTTGGGTTTGGAGTAAGCGTGGCTTCTTACTCCATAAAACGGACTCATTGTAGCCCGGTGCCAAAACCCCGCTGCTTTGCAGTCAGGTTTTTGAACCAAAAGTTTTGGTTGAGTACTTTAATCGTTCTCCTTCCTAGACGTGGGCAACTTGACAGGATCCTGCCCGCGCAGTACAACTCCATTAACTTCTCTTCACACAATATTTGATGCTCAGGCTGTCGCAGAGGATAATAAATGACGCCCTATCTTCTGCATCGAGCAGGATAGATACGGGTTTAGATGCTAATCCTCAAGGCTTCCTGTCTTCTTATTCCCCTTTCTCGCACTTTTTCATCCTTATCGTCCTGTTCCAACTTCGCTTTTATCCCCCCGTTTTCAACCTCCAATTCTTGGTTCTCCCTCACCTTGCTTCAATAGTCGCTTGTCTTCTAGTTTCATTTCACACACAATCGCAGGGCGTCGCTTCGGTCCAGTCGGCAATCCCATGTTCAACCAAGCGGACAACGTCAGTTCATCCGTTTCCTTTTAGAGTCCTCGATCCTGGCTAAGAGTGGCATGCATCGACGTGCGCACTTGACTACAGATTGTCCAATAGGCAGCACTTACCCGAACATTCGAGACCCTATCGGTCGATATTTGCTGTTTCTCGGAAACCCGCCTGCAAGATTCGGGCTCCGTGCTTCCTCTGCGATCTTCCACATGCGACACATTCTCCTTGCGCTTGTCTGGAGATGACGCGACTTCAAGTGTCGGTCGAACTGGCCTCGGCATCGTTTTGAGTTCCCGGGCTGAAGCTGCCCTGATTGATTGGATCCTAGTCAACAGCCGGATGTGCGCCGATAGATTGACTGTCTCGTTCCAGGTACAAACGGTGCCTGTTTATCATTGTGTCATACGTGCCCACTACCTGCAGCACTGATTCTATGGAAGATGATTTCTATCACCAGGAAAAGTATGAATACTGTGATGCTTGATGGCGCTCTAAATGCCCAAGTCGGAAAATTGTCTTCTGGTGAGCTTCATCTGGGTGACCAATATGATGTAGGTCCCCTTAACGGTACGGGTGACCAGTTGCTACACCTGTGTGAACATGCTGGTCTGTTTCATGCGAGCACTGACTGAATGGTGGGTGACTTGGCGCACACTAGCCTCGGATCAACTATGGGCACAAATCGACCACATTGCGAAGTTACCGCTGGAGAGGTTGCGTCCAAAACTGTCGCTGGATTTGGAGCACGAGCGTGTACTCTGATCACGCTTTTGCGTGCCGGCGGCGGATGTCCGTAACGGCACTGTGACCGCATAGACACCAGCCAACTGGCGAAGCTGGGTGTTTTGAATGCGTATCAAAGTACGCTGGCATCCAGACTAAATAAGCGCCCACTGAACACCATTGAAGATCACTGGTTGCATATTTGTCAAATCTTACTATAAACAGGCATGTCATCATGTGGCAAATCAAAATGCCAATCCGCACATTACGTCTGTACGCAGTCCGGAATTTACGGATGTTCACTGATGTATACCGGCTGGAAGCGAATACAATGAGACTCGTAACAACCTCAGGGCAAAACTGTGTGCTAGCCTGAAGAGAGGTTGCGAAGCCTAGTGGTCTCATCGTGCATTGGAAATGGAAATAGTCGCTGCCGTTGGTAATCATTCCGTCTGATACAAGAAACAGGGGGCAGAAGACCTGGTGTTAGCGAGACCATACGCAACGAGAGTGGACAGCCATTTCAAAGCCTGTCAAAACCCTTGGAGCGTTGGGACGAACACATTGCAAGGCATTTTAATCAATCTGAGTTATCAATTTCTTTTTCCGGCATTGAGTGCTTCCCCTGGGCGTCTGCTTGGATCCGCCCTCACCTGCAAAAGTCGAACCTTAGATCAGACTGTTAAAATTGCATAAGGACTCAGGGGCAGGTACAATTCCCTCAGCCGTCTTCAAATTCCGAGGACCTGCTCTTGTAGATGATTTACACGATTTTCTAGTGACACTTTGGGAGCAAGAAACTGTCCCGAAAGACTGGAGCCCCTCCGTCCTAGTCCCAGTTTTCAAGCGAGGCTCTCGTTTGGAATGCGGCAACCCTAGTGGGATCGGTTTGATCTCAATTGCCTATACATTGCTTGCATCTATCGTTCTCCACAGACCGGCACCCGTAAAATTTAGGTTCGCGAAGAGCAAGCCGGGGTTCATCGAGTTCGGTGGTGCGTCGACTGTCTTTACTTTGGGTGAACTGTTGGAGCACTGCCATGTATATTTGTGACCTACTGTAGTCGTGTTTCTGGACATCAAAGGTGCCTACGATTCAGTGGATCGATGTGTCCTTTGGGACCGCCTGCCCAGGTAAGTTGCACCCGAGAAATACGTAAACATACGCAGAGCGCTCTACGCGGATAGTTAGGGGCATAGTGAGGGTTTATGTCAAATTGTCCTCATCCTTCAACATCTCCCGTGGTGTGCAGTACAGTTGTCCACTGTCGCCTTTTTCTGTAACTTCGCTATTGACTAAGTCATGGAAGCAGCGTTTGCTGGGCACGACCTACAAGATGTGAAGCTGCAGCCTGATGTGCGACTTCTTGACTTGGAGTATGCGGGCAAGATTGCGATCATCTGTGACAGCCACCAAACGTGCCAAGCAGCACCGGACCCATTAACACTGGCTGTCAATCGTTTTGCGCTGTGGTTTGCTCCATCGAAATGCGAAGTCCTTCAAGCCTGGCAGGGACCCACCCCTGCGCTGACTCTTGTTGGTGATCAGCTAGAAGTCGCTCCGGGATTCAGTACCTGGGCAGCTACATAATCACCCGTAGGATCGAAGATGAGGTCAGGAACCGTATAGCAGAAGCTCGAGGTGCTTTTGCCGATCTCCGCCACGTATGGCGTCGCCGTGACATCACTACTCGTGAAGAGCAGAGTTTATAATGCAGCCCATAAGATCGATAGACATGAAGAGGCTAGTCATCTTCGATCATCGTTGCCTTCGCAATTTAACTGGGGCCTGGTGGGAGTCTCGCGTGAGCAATGAATGTGTTCGGCGTCTGCTATTTAGTGCAGGAAGAGCGAGTGAACCGCTCGGCACCGTTATATCCCGCACCAGACTCCGATGGCTGGGTAACGTATTGCGCATATCAGGATACCGATTCCCGCGACGTACATCGATCGCCAGGGACGCGGTCGGAAAAGGAAGAGGGGAGGCCAAGCGATAACTTGCTTGAGAGAAATGGAAACCCTTACTTGGAACTCCGCGTCGGTTGTTGCATCCCGACTGCCGGACTGTGGTTCCAAGCGTGATGGACACGTTTGGTAGTACACACCTGCTGCTGCGACGAATAGTCGACCTCAGTGGCATCTATATTGTTTCTTTGTCTTTCCTCTCCGCTTTAGATCTCGCTTCAGTTACGATCTCAGCTGGAATGCATAATATATTTAGCATTAATTAATTGGTTTTTGAATTCTTTGTACTGTCTATTTTTACTAGGGTATTTTTGTATTGCAGCACATTAGTTCAAGGTTTTCTCACTCTTGGCGAACGTGTATTAATAATATTGATATCTCCGGAACTGCACTTAGGTTAAGTAGGTCAAATACCAAAAAGACCGTGGTCGATAGGATAACTTGGACAGTCCATTGAGTTATGCTAGATTGCTCGCAGTCACTTTTGTCCCTGTTAGCAGGACTGAGGAAATCGA